>SJYX01018709.1:115731-129915 GCA_006410675.1 Oreotragus oreotragus
TACTGGAAAAACCATAACTTTAACTAGATGGACCTTTGTCAGTAATGTCTCTGCTTTTTAATATGCTGTCTAGGTTTGTCATAGCTTTTCTTCCAAGGGGCTGCTGCTGCTAAGTTGCTTCTCGTGATCGACTCTGTGCAACCCCATAGACGGCAGCCCACCAGGCTCCCCTGTCCCTGGGATTCTCCAAGCAAGAACACCGGAGTGGGTTGCATTTCCTTCTCCAATGTGTGAAAGTGAAGTTGCTCAGTCATGTCCGACTCTTAGCGACCCCGTGGACTGCAACCCACCAGGCTCCTCTGTCCATGGAATTTTCCAGGCAAGAGTACTGGAGTCGGGTGCCATTGCCTTCTCCGCTTCCAAGGAGCAAGCATCTTTTAATTTCATGGCTATAGTCCCCATCTGCAGTGATTTTGGCAAAGAGAAAAGAGAGATGGCAGAGCCATGCGATGGCTTCTGCTCTAGAGTAAAATATAACTCTCACTCGTGCCGCACTGACCAAAGGTCATGTGGGTAAGTCATGTGGGTAAGTCGCCCATAAATGGAGCAGAAAGTATCATCTTTCTGCAGGGTCAGGCCAGTTGGGAGGGGTGGGGAATATATGGACCAAACATACAATCTACCATGGCTTTCTGGAGGTGGTGATGCTCGGACTGATTGCAAAAGTAGATTAGAACTTGGGCAGGTAAGCAGACAAAGCAGGGGAGGGTAGAGAGAACCCTACCTACAGGTTCTCTCCTGTAGAGAGAACCTCATCGGCCACAATCATGGAGACATGAAACTGCCTGGTCCAACAAGCTTGCCCCCTAAGTCTGCGTAGTGTGGTGTGGAATCCTTCTTCCACTGTCCCTTCACATCTATGGATCTCTTTTTAGGGGTTCGCCTCCAGTCCTGTTTCAAAGGGCTGTCACTAGGGGAAGGGTGCTCATTGGTTGTTATATGTCTTCCCGGAGGAAATGGACACAGGTTACCCTAAAAGACTGTTTTAAGTACTGGGAAAGTACTTTGAAAAGTCTTTTATAAGTACTGTAAAAGAAAACAACAGCAACAACAAATCAGCAAATTGCCGTGAGATCCTTGATGCCTTGAAGGCTGAATAGTGATGATCTGGGCGGCTGTGCCTAGGGGCTGGGGGCTACCAGAGNTTAAGTACTGGGAAAGTACTTTGAAAAGTCTTTTATAAGTACTGTAAAAGAAAACAACAGCAACAACAAATCAGCAAATTGCCGTGAGATCCTTGATGCCTTGAAGGCTGAATAGTGATGATCTGGGCGGCTGTGCCTAGGGGCTGGGGGCTACCAGAATGACCCCTGCAGATGGTTCTGATAGTCATCTGAGTCTCTGCCACCCTTGCTGTGTCTCTTAGTAAGCCTGGTCAATAAAACCTCATTCCCACCCACTTCTTTCATTTTCTATCCTGATTTAGGTGTTAAAAGAGGGACAATGGTAACCCAAGATGTCTAGGTGGCAAATGCATGTTATCGATGTGTAGAACAGTTAGTTAAACCTTTTGCAGTGGTTCGGCTCTTCCTTCCTGGTGCCGTAAATACCTGAAGGGCAGTGCTCATGGCCTGATGCTTCCCACCCCCCTGTATCCCCTAGAGCAGTATTTTCCTGAGGACCGGAGTCACCCAAGGGAGATTTGTGTCTGGGTTGGTTGGTTGGAAGGCAACTCTTCTAAACAGTCAGGAATATTTCAGTTGCAAGTAACTGAAAATTCAGCCTAGCTGGCCTAATCTAAAAAGGATTTTTTATTTTTTCAGTTCATTTAACTGGAAAGTCCATAGGGCAGAGTCACCCACAGCTGCGGCTTCATGTATGGGCTTAAAGCAGACATCTGGTTTCACTCTCTCTCCCTGTGTGTGCTAAATCACTTCAGTCGTGTCTGACTCTTTGCAACCATATGGACTGTAGCCCAGCAGGCTCCTCTGTCCATGGGATTCTCCCAGCAAGAATCGTGGAGTGGGATGCCTTGCCCTCCAGGGGGTCTTCCCCACCCAGGAATAGGACCCGTGTCTCTTATGTCTCCTGCATTGGGAGGCGGGTTCTTTACTGCCTACTAGTGCCACCTGGGAAGCCTTTCTCCATGTCTAGGTTCTGCTTTCTCCTTGGCTGCCTCCTTTCTCATATAGGCTCCTCCAGTCTAGTGGTAAGATGGCTCCAGACTTTCCAATCTTGCCCCTGCCTGGATACAAGTCCATTGGGAAAGAACACCTGTACCTCTCCCAGCAATCCTGGCACAGGTATTTCCTGAACAAATTGTGGTTTGGGGACTGTGATGCTCCACTGATAAAAGGCCAAAGGCGTGTGTATTGCGTGTGAGTTTCCCCACTCAAAGCACAGGACTGAGAGATGGAGAGGAGATGGCTTAGAGGAGGCATGAAAAGATGGTGACAAGAATAACAGGTGGGCAACAAAAACAGCAGATATTCAGTTCACTAATAGTCATCTGTGTCTGTCAGCTCTTGTTACAATAATGCTGTATGACAAACCATCCCTAAACTCAGTGGCTTACGCTATTTAGCATTAAGTTTTTCTCACTCATGGGTTTGTGAGGTGTTTGGGATGCAGGAGACCTGTGTTCAGTCCCTGGGTGGGGAAGATCCCCTGGAGAAGGAAACGACAACCCACTCCACTGCCTGGGAAATCCCATGGACAGAGCATGGCAGGCTACAGCCCACGGGGTTGCAAGAGTCGGATGTGACTGAGTGACTAACACACACAGATACACACACACACACACACACACACACACTCACGGGTCAGTTCTGCTTCAGACTGCAGGTTGACCAAGTTTGGCCCCAGGATGTGTACTGGGTTCAGGTCTGGTCTGTTTTCTCTCATCTTCCTGGGAACAAGGGCCTTCCTGGTGGCTTAGGTGGTAAGTATTCTCCTGCAGTGCAGGAGATCTGGCTTTGATCCCTGGGTCAAAAGATCCCCTGGAGAAGGGAATGGCAACCTACTCCAGGATTCTTGCCTGGAGAATTCCGTGGACAGAGGAGTCTGGCAGGCTACAGTCCATGGGGTCGCAAGAGTTGGACCCGACTTAATGACTAAACCACCACCAGGAAACAGGCGTCACTCAGGGCGCGTTCTTCTCAGGGTGAGCGCCAGGGGCTCATGGGAGGGGCAGAAGCAGCCCCACCCCATGCCTTTTAAGAACCGTTGCCTCCGAACTGTTGTGCTGTTGACGCTTACCCTTGTTCATTTCACCAAAACAAGTGGGAAGGCCAAGTCCAACATCAGTGGAGCAGAGAAATATAATCCAGTTTATCACAGTGTTGGAAAAAATGAGCTCAGCAATAGGATTAGAAGGGGCTGCTCCAGATTTCCCAAACTGCATCCATCTAGCTTTATTCAAAATTGTCCCTTGCTCACATGGACATGCATGAAAGGTCCCTGCTGAGAAATTCCCATAGCAGATTATTTTGTCTCCCCAACTTTCCTTTCCCAAGGCCTTCGCCTTCAGTCCGACTCTAGATTTTCTTGCACCAACTACCTGTGATTCACTTCACCTGTTTTCGAGAGTGTGAGGGCTGATCCAGGAGCTATGATGGGTGAGTGTCCACAACAGGTGAGTGCCCATCTGTCTGGAACATAGTGGAAAGAATTCTTGCTGTGAGTGGGAGATTGGATGAGAAGAGGTTGCTTCTTCAGCCATTTCCCACACTAAGATACTCTGATTCTGGGTATTCTTGTGTGGGCTGCACTCCACAGGCCTGCAAGCCTTGTGGTTGCTCAACCTCAAGACGGAAGAAAGAGCCCAGAGACAGTGAGCGAGACATCAGCGGTTTATTAGACAGGGGGATCATTCACGGAAGCTCCTGGAGTGACATTGCAGCCTGCGTAGAGGGCAGTGGGCAGGACACAGCAGCAGTCTTCCCTGCTTGGGGAGAAGGAGGCTACCATTTACAGGGGGATTGACATCAGGTGGGCTTGTGAGTTATCATGGAATAACTAAGTCCTATAATTAAGAGGATTGCATCCTCATGTGAGAGAAGCAGGGGCTGGTTGAGCAGGGGATGTTCAGAGAGCAAGAGAACAGCCGTCTTGATTGGCATAACTATACACTGTGTCATTTTTTGACTCATGTAGTTATATTTTAGAATATGGGGTTTGATCTGTGAATCTCTTTGCTTCCAGTGTCCTCAGTCCGGGATCCATCAGGGCCTGAGACCACGGTAAGCTCAAATACCCAGATGATCATCGTTCTGCCTCCCATAGGGAGACCCATGAGGAAGAGAAACTGGAAGAAGGCAAGTTTCTCGGAAGCCATATTTCTGGATAAAACTTGTCTTTGCTTCTGGATAGCTTCAGACAGAAGAGCCATCCAGAAACATCAGTCCCCTCCTTTCTTCCTTCCTTTCCTTTTTAAATGGATCTCCAAGCAAGCAAGCAAGCACAACTTTTCATTCTGTATTCCAGTGGTGCAAAGCCCTCACATCGGGAAATTCTGCATTGTGTCTAACTTGATTCTCCATGATCGAAGCCCAGTATTTCTCCCTTCTCATCTTTCACATCTTTGCATATGGTGGAACCCATCTCTAATGCTGGTGTTATAGAGACCTGTTCATGATGTTCGTGTTCCAGAAGAAAGAGTTGGTATTGTTTTATTTCACATCAACAGACACTTATGGAACGAGTGTAATCGTCCCTGTACAAATGCTGCAGCGTTAAGAGCATCCCCTTTGGAGTCAGGCTGTCTGTGTTCCAGTCGTGGCTCTGCCACTTAATAGCTGTGTGACTTGGACGTTATTTAGCATCATTTGTCCATAGTTTCCCTGTCTGTAAAATGTGTTTGTAATAGTATCTCTCACAGGGGTCTTATGAGGGATAAGAGAATTAATACACATAGAGTGCTTAGAATAGCGTCAGGTGTATATGTGCTCAATAAATGTTGGCTATTATTATCCTCATTTTGAGATGTAAGATTTAGTTTCTGGAGGGAACTGGCACTGATGACCCTGGTGGGTAGCTGTTCTCTTAGTTAAGATGGGGAGGGAACATGGGTGATTGTAGGAACACAGGGAGAAGAAGTTGCAAGGAGGTAAATTTCTATTTAAGATCTTCCTGAGACTTCCCTGGCAGTCCAATGGTTAAGACTGCACCTTCCAGTGCAGGGCGTTGCAGGTTTGATCCCTGGTCAGGGAGGTAAGATCCCACATGCTTCAGGGCCAAAAAAAAAAAAAAAGAGATTTTCCTAACAGTTAGAATTGGCCAATAAATTAAGTAATGAGCCCCCCTGTCATAAGAGGCATTCAGGAAAATCCTGACTAGCCATCCAAGTAGCTNAGCCAAAGAAAGAGAAAGAAATTAGGGAGTCTGAAAGCCCACACTGTTGAGCCTTGGAACACAGCTGTCATGCGGGGATCACGAAGTTGGGACAGTGACTGTGGGTACAGGGCCAAGGGTCCAAATTCGAGTCTCATCAGGTGTTTCTTATTGGCAGAACCTAAGTTGCAATCTAAACTCTAGCTATAAAGGAGTTTGGGAAGTTCTTGGTTTTTCATTCTCTGCCGTACAGGGATATGCACCTTTATCCCCACACTAAAATTCTAATCAACAACAGTAGCATGTTCTGACCTGAGTTAACTGTCCCTTCACACAAACTGCCGTCCATCCATCCATCTTTAATTTCAGCTAAAATCAGATGTAAGCCTAATATATAATTAAAAGATTTGATAAAGCTGATTAATCATAGTAGAATTTCATCCTTGAACAATAATTGCCAGGGAGGAGTTGGTGATGGACAGGGAAGCCTGGCATACTGCAGTCCATGGGGTTGCAGAGAGTTGGACACAACTGAGGGACTGAGCTGAACTGAAAGATTCTCCTCTTCAGTCTTGGGTATAAAAACCACCTGGTGTGGAGCATCTTCCGTCTTTTAAGGTAAGGCACTGAAGTTTACAGGGTTCTACAAGTCCATGATTTCATTTGATCATTATATTTTGTGAACTGGACATTCATAGGGGTTACTGTTTTCATTTTGCAGCTGACATAAACATCTTCATTGGTACAATATTGCAAAGGACTTTATCATCCAAATGTATTTTGCTGTTGCTCAGTAGCCAAGTCCTGTTCAACTTTTTTTTGCAACCCCATGGATGGTAGCCCACGAGGCTCCTCTGTCCATGGGATTTCCTAGGCAAGAAGACTGGAGTGGGTTGCCATTTCCTTCTTCAGAGGATCTTCCCGACCTAGGGATTGAACCTGAGTCTTCTCCTTGGCCAGTAGCTTCTTTACCAAACATGTTTACAGTCCATCAAAGAGAGCAGATTGTGCAGTACATTCAATAATAATACGTGATGAACCATACAGGTTATAGGTCAATTCAATCTCATTGGACAGTGTGATAATCTGTCTCTGTGATACTGGAAGCGATTTCCTTAGTCTTATTCATAATTTTCTCTTTTTTTCAGCTTTATTGAGCTATCATTGACAAATAGGAATGATATATATTTAAGACATAGGATTTGATGTTTTTTTGACTGAGCCCTGTGGCATGCAGGGTCTTCACTCCCTAACCAGGGATGGAACTCTGCCCCTGAGGGGAAGCGTGACATCTTCACCACTGGACTGCCAGGGAAGTTCCTGTGACTTGATGTTTTGATATAAGCTGAGCACAGAAGCACTGATGCTTCTGAACTGTGGTGGAGAAGGCTCTTCAGAGTCCCGTGGACTGCAGGAGATCCAACCAGTCCATCCTAAAGGAGACCAGTCCTGGGTGTTCTTTGGAAGGAATGATGTTGAAGCTGAAACTCCAATACTTTGGCCACCTGATGCGAAGGACTGACTCGTTGGAAAAGACCCTGATGCTGGGAAAGATTGAGGGCGGGAGGAGAAGGGGATGGCAGAGGGTGAGATGGTTGGATGGCATCACTGATTCAATGGACATGGGTTTGGGTGGACTCTGGGAGTTGGTGATGAACAGGGAGGCCTGGCATGCTGTGGTTCATGGGGTTGCAGAGTCAGACACGACTGAGTGAGTGAACTGAACTGATGCATTGTGAAATGGTCACCACTATCAAGCTCATTATCTCAGCCATCACTTTAGAGTTGCTATTTCCTCCCTTCCTTTCCCTCCTTTCCATATCTCAAGTAAATAATGTATTGTTAACAGTAGCTACCATGTTGCACATTGTACATTAGATCTCTAGAACTTACTTATCTTGCACAACTGAAGCTTTGTACACCTTGAGTAACACCTCGCTCTTTCCACCCCAAACCTACGTGAGCAACTGCCTTTCTACTCTCTGATATAGGAGTTTGGCTACTTCAAATTTCACGTATAAGTGAGATCATCCAGTATCTGTCGTCCTGTGTCTGGCTTATTTCATGTAATGCCCTCCAGACTTATCCATATCACCAAATGCCAGGACTTCCTCCTTTTTTCTGGCCGAAGGATGATATTTCATTGAGTGTGCCACATTCTCTTTAGTCATCCAGTCATCATCAGGTTAGGGTTGTATCTTAGCTACCATGAGTAACATGCATTCGCGTTCCATCATCCATCCATACATCCATCATCCATCCAACCACAGCAGGCATCAGAAGCTACTGTGTTGATACGGTGCAGTGAGCTGACCAGGTGTAGAACAGCAACAGCAGTTGAAATCACAGTCTGATCTTACATAATCTGCCACCATTCTCCAATTCCAAGATCTATCCAGTCAAGGCCAAACAGGTAGGTTAAACAAGGATACAATGGGGATCACCTCTAGTTTATTGGCAGACTGTCTCTGAAAGGGTTAAAAAAAAAAAGCCCTGATTTTAGTGTTTGCCAATTTCGTGGTTTAAATAGTCTCATCGTGGCCCATGTAAAGCTACCAAAGATGAAGTTTCAAGGTAAGGCTGACAATCTCATAACAGTTCCTATGAATAAATAATAACAGTTCTCATGGGGCTGTATGAACTGATTCCTGCGCGCCTCTGGGCCATCAGCCCTGTGTTCTTTGGGTCTGCTTAGCGATACTAGCCTCTGTGATTCTCCTAGAAATGTGGCATGGGTTTTTGTCTACTGTTTTGTTAAGGAGGGGCTCATTGGGCATTATCACTTGGTCCTTCCTATCATGATGGCCCTTAATCCATAGGTCAGGCAGAATCCATAGGAGATTCTGCCTGTCACTGAGTAGACTTTTTCCAACTATACATTCAGGACCTGGAGAAACAACTGCAGGAGGGAGCCACTGTGTAAAGATTTGGACCCCAAAATCGTTTATCTCCTGGCCTTCATTAATTTCCACTCAACGAATGACCGGGGATTACTGTTAACTCAGTGCCAGCAATAACCCCTGAAGAGTCTTTTCCTCTTTCCCCAGTGCTACACTCACTCTACTGAATAACCACAGTTGTCTTGGGGAAGTGCTGGGGGAAGATGTGCGATATCAATTTGTAATGTCATATGGCACAGAGTAGAGTTTCTCTCTTCACCTGACTTAAGCGCGGGGATTTAGTGAAAACCTGTGACCCTCTGCTGTCCTGAGACTTTGTCTCAGATCTCTAGAGCTCTGGCTTTTTTAATTCTGCAGATCCAGCAGGATGTTAATGCAGTGCTCCGTGTGGTCTAGGCCCTGGTATGCATGACATTCTCTGAGGCCTGGTATTCGCTGAGCCACCACTGGAAGCCCTGTGGGTCACGCTAGTCTGTCACTCTGGCCCTGCTCCCTTCCTTGTCCAGCTTGCTGTGGTCACCTCGTGTCACTACAGAGCCAGTGCTGGATCTCATTATCCCCATTAATGCCCAGGAACATATTTCAGTGGCAGTGTCTCCCGTCATCATCCCCAACATGTAGAAAACTGCAGAGGAAGCTAATGTTCTCCTCAAGGAATTTCTTTATGCCCTGGGGAAGGGGCATCCTCTGGTCTCTCTCAGGGGATGTACAACCAGTCCCTGACTTCTGATAGTTAACAATCTTTTCCTCTTTACGATGGTGCAAAAGCAGTATCTGTAGAAACTGCACCTCTGATTCTGAGCTTGACTTTTTTGTTTTTCTGGGCAAGCAACATGTATTTGGTACTCTCTTGTGATGCTGGGCATGGGTAGCAAGCCACAGCCCCCAGTCCTAGCCACATAATCACGAGGGTAAACCATTGGAGCACTTAGAACCATTCTGTCTTTCGCATTCAGTAAATTACACGAGATATTAAACACTTTGTTACAGACTTTATATTAGATGATTTTGCCCAGTTGTAGGCTAACGTAAGTGTTTAACGCATGTGTTTAAGATAGGCTAGGGTCAGCTATGACATGTGGTAGGTCAGATGTCTTAAAAGCATTTTCAGTGTATGATATTGTCAACTTACCATGAGTTTACACAACTGCCTCATATGTCGAGGAAGATCTGTAGTTAAAGCTTGGATAGACCAGTCAGAAGTGAGAAATCCACTTCATCAGACCTAGTTCCCCAATTCTTTGGATTTCTCCTACATTACACCTAGGAGCTTTTTGGCATGTCACTTTCATTTGACTATCACCGAGTCCAGGCTTCAGTTTGCCAACTGAAGTAACAATAAAACTTTGATCAGATCCTTGAGCTGGTGCATCAGCTTCAGAATCTCTGGTAAGCCGCACATACATACTGAAAAATTCAGCCAGATTTAAAGCTACATTCTCTCCTTTATACTATAGCATGGTTTGAACCTATTCCTATGAATATTCTCCAGGTCTTCATTGATATATACATTCCCACATTTTAGCATCAAAGTGTCTATTGGACACATTTTATAATCAGCTCCCTGGTCACATGGAGATTGCCTTTGGCCATGAATCTGGGGACATGTGAAGCTCTGGGGTGAGGGACAGGCATGAAATCATCAAATAAGGTAAGACCGGTCTCCTCCAGGCAGGGTCAGAGGGGCTGTTTCTGCTGGTGAGAGAAGCCTGGTGCAGTTTCAAGGTCTAGGGCCTTGAGATTTCACCGGCCTCCTGAGCACCACCATTCTAATATTCTGGGACTTGGTCTTTCCTACTGTGTCTGTTAGTCGCTCAGTTGTGTCCGACTCTTTGCGAGTCCATGGACTATAGCCCACCGGGCTCCTCTGTCCATGGAACTCTCCAGGCCAGAATACTGGAGTGGGTAGCCATGCCCTTCTCCAGGGGATCTTCCCAACTCAGGGATGGAACCCAGGTCTCCCACACTGCGGTCAGGTTCTTTACCATTTGAGCTACTCAGGAAGCCCCTAATCATTGCCTTAAAATGTCCCATTAGAAATATGGTGAGCTGTGAATCCAGACTATTTTGTAAATCAGCAACTTATAGGATAAGAACCTATATTTGGCTTTTGGCTACTCACTAGCTGTGAGAGATGAGATATGATTTTAGGGCATTCATAAGATATTCTCTTAGGACAGTTATAGGGAGCGCTTGATTCTAATGCCTTGGGCTTATTATTCTGTTTATTCTTTCTTGGATGGGGAGAAGCAATCAGCCCACCTCACAGTCCTTCTAGTCCTCCTGACTATCAAACTGTGATTGGCCTTTGCCCTTTGTTTTGTCAAAGCCACATCTTTAAAAATTCACTTTCTGATCCTCGATGATAAATAAGAACAGAGCTGCTCTGTGAAGAGAGTGAGGACAGAACTCCAGCAGGACATTCGGTGATAAAGGAAGTAAGAGTTAGGAGATACCAGGACTCATGGAGAACTTCAGAATAGAGATATTTGCAGGTGAAGAAAGCAGCGTGATGGAATGGGAGAGATGAAAGATGCAAAGAATATGGCAAGTGATGGGAGGAGCGAGTTCTCAGCGGTGGACGGACTTTGAATTGGAAGAAGCGCTCAAGTGGAGGAGTGGTCCTGGTGGACAGTCCAGGGATGGAAGATCTTGTGAAACCGAAGCGCGAGCTCAGATGGAGTGGATGGGAGATGAGGGCCATGAGAGGCCAGGACATCATACAAGGGAGGGGCATCCAGAGCCTGAGACTCGGGGCAGGGCAGTTGTGACGGGTTACGAGTGAGGTCCACACGCAGCCTTGCTGACTCAAGTGCAGCGTGGATGGAGCATCAACTTGAGCTGAGGTGGTGCAAGCTGAGAATTTCTCAGCCTGGTTGTGGAAATCGGTGAAGGTGAGAACAGTGTGGGGATGAACCCCATAAATGAGCTAGGTGTGCACATCCTGGGGGAAGGTTGGGGTTGGAGGAGATCCTGTAGATAACACAGAGGAAGCGAGGTGGTGAGCAGATGACCTAGGTTTGTAAAGAGGACACGCTGGGAGAGGGGTCTGGAAGTAACTCTAGGAAACCAAGAAACACCCCAGTCCGTCTAACGTGCACAACGGCGGGCCTTGGTGTGCTCTGTGAGCCCGTGACCTCAGCGAGGGATTAAATGAAGATCGCTTAGGACGATGACACCAGCACATAGTCAGCCCTTGGCTAATATTGGTCCCTGGTGGCTCAGAGGTTAAAGAGTCTGCCTCCAATGCGGGAAACCCGGGTTCGACCCCTGGGCTGGGAAGATCCCCTGGAGAAGGAAATGGCAACCCACTCCGTATTCTTGCCTGGAGAATCCCATGGACAGAGGAGCTTGGTAGGCTACAGTCCACGCGGTCACAAAGAGTCGGACACTTTCACTTTCAGGGACAAGTAGAAGAAATAGAAGATGGACTGATGGGACCCGTAGAGAGATGGGTTAGATCTGATAGTAAAAGGGGACGGGAGGGACTAGCGCTGAGAGCGCTATCTTCCATCACCAGGTTCCTGAAGAACCCCTCCTCTTCCTCCTCCTCTTTCTCTCTCTCTCCCCGCCCACCATAACAGCTCCATCAAGACACCAGCCATGTGCTATCCAATTCACCCATTTAAATTTCACACTTTAATTTTCCCTATATTCACATATAAGTTGTATAACCATCACTACAAGCAATTATAGAACATTTTAATCACCTCGACACCCATATCCTTTAGCATCCCCCAACCCCTGTTACTTCTGGCCCCGGGAATCCCCTCATCTACTCTCTCTGTCTATGATCTGCCTGTTCTGGACATTTCATGTAAATTGATCAGAGTGCACAATAAGCAAATCTGCTTCTCGAATGCCTTTGTGTTATAAATGTGAAGAAATGAAGCAGTAACAGTGGACTCTCAGGTACTAGCAACAGGGGTGCTTGTGTGTTTTAGGGAGGGGATAGGATTCGGAGACTCAGACCCTCCTTCCTCTGTGCACAAATCCAGCCTGTTTGTTTTTCTTCTTATGCTTGCAAGGAAAAATGTCAAAAGTCAACCACCTACAGAATCCAGGAGGAGGCCCATGAATCACGTCAGTGGTTGGGACTCTGCTGAGCATTGTACGAAGGAAGGGGTGGGGAAGGGTGGCTCTCTGCCTGGAGCATCCCACTTGAGGGAGAGACCAGTTGGTGCTGATCTGGAGGTGGCAGGTGGGGTGGACAGAGGGGATACTATCGTGGAGCCCCCAGGGGGCTTCACAGGGAGGTCATCCAGAAGCCCCAGCCTGTCCTTTCATCCACGTGGCCCCTCCACGGGGACATAGTAACCCATGCAGGGATGGGTAGGACCCACGAGTGCTTGTCAAGTGTGGCCACAAACCCATAGCTCTTTACATGAAGTTTAGTGGTTCGCCGCCTGCCAGCCCCTAAATAACATTAAATCACCTGCTAAGAAGGTTCCTCCCATTATAAGTCTCTTCTAAGTGTTTTGAAATCAATGAGAAGGAATCAACTTGGTGCCCATGTTTCTAACACCCTCACTGGCCCTTATGAATTTCCCTTTTAAGATAGTGGGTCTTAGAATCAGGGTCCGCTGGCAGCAACTGTATGTCCCTTGAATTTAATCACATTGTTTTGTTTACAGTGAGTGGATTTTCCGTGGTCTTCCACGTCTGGTAGTGACATAAAGTTTCCATCTTACGTAATTATTTTAGAGCTTAATAAGTGAGTCAGTTTAAAGAAAAATATTACTGATATTTATATAATACATTGTTATTATATTAACAGTGAGTGCTAGGTAGATATGGCAAAAATGGTGATGGAGGTACATGAAATGACTAGGCCATAAAAGTGGAACTGGAAGAATTTTATGATCTGTTGCCGCCCAGAGGGTCTGTGCCTCAGGGATTCAGAGGATGAGCGATGTTGTTGAGGTCAGCCTGGCTTCCCCCACTGTGGCTCTCACGCCACTGCACTGTCATGGGCGGGTTACCTGTCCACCGCTCTCCCCAGACTTGGGACCAGAGATGGATTGTTTCCCCATACCTGCAGTGCCCAGCACAATGCCTGGCACACCAGAGTCCTCAGTACTTATTCACTGAAGAATGTACAAATGAATGAAGGCATGAACAGTTGCTCATAATACCCTCTGTGCATCTGTTCATCCATCCATCCTGCCTCCACGCCATACTTATTATGTGCAAAACACCCTGCCCTTAACTTCTTTGTAATGACTTTATTTCCTAGTCAATAATCAGTCTACATATGGTGCCCGAGGTGGTCCAGATACTGTCAATGGTGGGGAGAATGTAGTCTTATCTTGACTTACAGGCAGCAATACTAGAGGCAGCTGGACCTGAGATTAAATCCTGCCTCTGACACTTGATATTTGGGGTACTTTGGGCCATTTACCTCTTGGAGTAAGAGTTCTCCTTCTGTAAAGTGGTTTTAATAATATTGAAGTGGTCCTGAGTCAGCCTGGGGTTATGTTGTTGAATGAATGAGAGTGAGTGAAGGAGTGAATGGGGGAGGAACCATGGCCCCCAGCTCCGGGGCACGGCCTGGCTCCTCTCCCATAGCCCAGGCCCCATCTGCTGGTGAAACCTCAGGATGGGTGTGAAGCCTGAGCTCCGAGCTGTGCTTCACTGAGCGAAAACGGCGCAAAGGCGTGAAAGGCAGGGAGCCAGCGGAATCCCCTCCAGCCAGGGACACTGAGGCCGAGGCCAGTGGCTGGGCCGGCAGCCGGGTGGCGGAGGGGGGGGGTGCTTGGCAGGTGACCCAAGGGAGAGACAAACCACTCCCCAGACGGCTGGATGAGCCTCAGCCCCTCCCTGCCCTCCGGGGATGTTGGCAAAGTGATGTTGGCATGGTGACCAGTCCGCCTGTCTCCCCCTCCTCAGCATCCTGCTGTGACAAAGAGGCCGGGAGGAGTAGAATGGGGCCCTGTGGGCTCCACCAGCTCAAGAACCGTAGGGAGAGTGGGGGTCTAGGAAGTGGATGCGGTGGGGTGCGGGGGGGGGGGGC
>SJYX01018709.1:129946-171620 GCA_006410675.1 Oreotragus oreotragus
GGGGGGGGGGGGGGGGGGGGGGGGGGGGGGGGGGGGGGGGGGGGGGGGGGGGGGGGGGGGGGGGGGGGGGGGGGTGGGGGGGGGGGGGGGGGGGGGGGGGGGGGGGGGTCTGGGAGGGGGGGGGGGGGGGGGGGGGGGGGGGGGGCTGCAGGCTCCACTCCTGCGGCAGGAAACAATGGAGTGGTTGCCCTGGCAACCAGGGGAGGCCTCAGGGCCTCCAGGCTGAGTCTGGAAAGAGGTGTCCTGAGAAAGGGAGGTTGGCAGCAGGGCGTGGTGGGGGCTGTTATCAGAGCAGCTTGTTCCCCGTACCCCCCCGCCCCCAAGGAAGGGTGCAGGGGCTTGACGAGTCAAGTCTCTGTGGACCCATTCTGCAGAGCCTCAGCGGGGAGACAAGAGTGAACGTTTCTGCCAGGCCACGTGGGAGACCCTTGGCTGAGCAAGCTGTGGGCATCCCGAGGACCTTCCCCGAATGCCCAGCTCGGCCCCCTCTGAGGCCTCCTGACAGCTAGGTTTAGGGCACGGGCCATGAAGTCAGGACCAGATGTCGGGGCCCTCCCAGCTTGCAGCTGTCCTACCAACCCTGTAGATGTGGGAGATGCTAGGGGTGCAGGTGGGGCGTGCAGAGCTGGGCCCCGTTCTCTGAGCCTGAGGACAGACCCTTGCCCCGAAAGGCCCAGCATCAGTGTTAGTGAAGCCGGCAGCTTCTGGAGCGAGACATCCTGACTTCAGATCGGGGGCTCCGGCACTTCACTGGCTGCGAGCGAGACCCAGAGGGAATGAGCCCATCTGGGTCCCAGTTGCTCTCGCTGCAAACCAGTACCCGTGAGCGTGTGATACATGGGGTGGGCATGGCTTGCTTGGTGGGGACCAGCTTCCTTCCCTCCTCTCCCCGGCCACACACTTCTTCCTCCAGGCACCTGTGGCTTGGAACCCTGGAGGTGCCACCGGCTCTATGCACACTGCTGAGATACACCTTGACACAAAGGCACCCCCGATCTCCCTGGGAGGCTCCCCTACTCTTGTTACCTTCCTGAGGGTCCCAGGCAGAACGCCCTCCTGTTGTGGTGACCAGACTTATTTCTGAGACAGGGCTGGTTACAAGGTGTCCTTTGCATGTCTGAATTTTCTCATTTTCCCCTTTGAACGTGGGTTGCTTTTGCCATAAAGAAAAGAAAAAGTTAGATGAGGGAGCACCTTTATGAAAGGTCTGAGAGCTCAGAGGCTTTGGGGGTGGCTGTGGCCATCGTACCCGCCTGAGTAAGAAGGTCGCTGGGGGCCGAACTGTCTCAGCTGGCGGCCACCTGCACCCGCGGCTCTGTCCCCGCCCGCCGTCAGCGCCTAACACGACCGCGAGCCTGCGTGGGTGTCCAGGGGTGACGGGGGCGGGGGGTGGCGGTGCAGGTGGGAGTCACGATTCCAGCCAGACGCCTGGGCTTTCAGGACAAATGGCTCCCTCGTGTGGCCGCCAGGCCTCATGGCAGGCGTTTCCCCGCCCTGCGCCCTTGGCGGCGGTTCAGAGCATCCTGACACGTGCCCGAAGCGGGGCGCCACGGACGCGGGAGCTGCTCTGTCGTGGCCCTCGAGCACCCAAAGTAAAGGCCACCCCTGGCCTTGACCCCTAAGGCACCCCGAGGCTCCTCCCCGCTTCTTCCCACGCAGGAAGCTCGCGGAGGCTGAAGCCCAGCCATCCTAAGGCTCACCACGCTCAGACGGCACTGTCCACTGGCCACGGGGCCCTCGTCCCCAGCGACGATCTCGGGGCGAAGGAGAGCGGCCGGGAGCTCACACGGTCTTCCTGCAGAATCTGTTACAAGGCCCTGGGCTGGGCTCGGGGGGTGTGGGCAGAAACGAAGGAAGGAGGGAAGGCAGCCCCGTCGCTCTCTGCTGCCTTCGCGCTGGTTAGCGTGTGCGTTCCACACGGAAGCTCTAACTGGGGTCCTTGGCTCGACCTCGGCGGGGGGCCACGGGCCTCCCGAAGGTATATGCGCGAGACGGGCGTTTGCCTGGAGAGGAGGTCCACAGCTTCCATCAGATTCTCAAAGGAGTTAACCAGAACCAGAGCTAAAGTAAGTGGGGTGAAAACCTCCGCAGGTAGGGGCCCCTGCACAACAGTCGCCTTGGGAGGGGCTGGCGCGCGCGGATGATTGTTTTCTCTTCACCTGCGGCTCCTTGGACCTGTCCTCAGGAATAGCTTTAAAACTACGGGGACAGCGCCGGCTCGTCTCTCTCTGACCACAGCTCGTTTCTGTCCCCAGAGTGACCCAGCTTGATCACCCACCTGAGTCACCAGCTTTGGATCCGAATGACTGTCAGCTGTTTCCAAAAATTCCATCCACCTTAACAAGGCGAACATTTGTCACCCTCAGGAGTATTCCGGTGAACATGACAGGCTTACTGTGGGAGTTCTGGAAACTTCCTTCAGAATTCAGAGTGGGGAAAGAGTGTGGAAAACTGTAGCCTTTGGAGGTGACTGCCTTGAATATTCTGCGAGTAAAGAGTCAGCCATGTGACACTGATGAATTCTAAGCACAACAGATGAACCAGCAATACCTGGAAAACAAATAAAAGGTCAAAAAAGAGGCAGACGGAGGAGGGAGAGGCCATGCTGGTCAGAAATGTACTGCCGTTCACTCAGCGTTCAGGAGCAGTTCTGGGGCCACTTTCCTGGTGGCCCAGTGGATAAGAAGCCACCTACCAGTGCCAGGGACACAGGTTCGATCCTGATCCAGGAAGATTCGACATTGCCTCGGGGCAACTAAGCCTGCTCAGCGCAACTACTGGGCCTGCAGGGCCTAAAGCCTGAGCTCTGTGCCAAGAGAAGCCGCCCCGCCGACGGCCCGCCTGTGCGCCACAACTAGAGTAGGCTCTGCTCGCCACAACTAGAGAAAGCTCACACGCAGCAGTGAAGACCCAGGAGAGGCACACAAAAAAACTGGTGTTTATGGGCATCCACTCCAGACTCTAGATGAATAAGACAGGGGCACCCAGTGTAACGGAGGCGAGAGACACCCCAAAACCGATAGCTCACCGTGAACGGTGTTCGAGGCTGTGTTCGTGGTCTCCAAAGGAGAAGTTTTAACTCTGGGACCAAAGACACAGTCTCAGTCACTCAGCTTCCTGCAGCAAAGATTTTTATTTAAAGTGACAGGACAGAGGAAGCTTCTGACATAGACATCAGAAGGGGGTCAAAAGAATACCCATCTTCACTAGTTTAAGCAGGGCCTTATATACTTCTCAACTGGCTGCTGAGAATAGATAAAAAGAATACCTCAAAGTTGTTAGAGTTCCACCAGGTTCTTTCCCAAGGCATACATCCTGAGATAACTTTGGCACAAGATTAGCCAGGGAGAATGGGTTTGGGCAACCATCTCTGAGTGAGAGATACTGTTGCTGTGTAATCAGGGGTACAAGTCAAGTATTTGCATGAGTAAGACACCACCTGACCTGCCTCTTGAGAAATTTGTATGCAGGTCAGGAAGCAACAATTAGAACTGGACATGGAACAACAGACTGGTTCCAAATAGGAAAAGGAGTACATCAAGGCTGTATATTGTCACCCTGCTTATTTATATGCAGAGTACATCATGAGAAATGCTGGACTGGAAGAAGCACAAGCTGGAATCAAGACTGCTGGAGAAATATCAATAACCTTAGATATGCAGATGACACCACCCTTATGGCAGAAAGTGAGGAGCTAAAAAGCCTCTTGATGAAAGTGAAAGAGGAGTGCGAAAAAGTTGGCTTAAAGTTCAACATTCAGAAAACGAAGATCATGGCATCCGGTCCTATCACTTCATGGGAAATAGATGGGGAAACAGTGGCAACAGTGTCAGACTTTATTTTTTTGGGCTCCAAAATCACTGCAGATGGTGACTGCAGCCATGAAATTAAAAGACGCTTACTCCTTGGAAGAAAAGTTATGACCCACCTAGGTTGTACATTCAAATGCAGAGACATTACTTTGCTGACTAAGGTCTGTCTAGTCAAGGCTATGGTTTTTCCTGTGGTCATGTATGGATGTGAGAGTTGGACTGTGAAGAAGGCTGAGCGCCAAAGAATCGATGCTTTTGAACTGTGGTGTTGGAGAAGACTCTTGAGAGTCCCTTGGACTGCAAGGAGATCCAACCAGTCCATTCTTAAGGAGATCAACCCTGGGATTTCTTTGGAAGGAATGCTAAAGCTGAAACTCCAGTACTTTGGCCACCTCATGTAAAGAGTTGACTCATTGGAAAAGACTCTTATGCTGGGAGGGATTGCTGGCAGGAGGAGAAGGGGACGACCGAGGATGAGATGGCTGGATGGCATCACGGACTCGATGGATGTGAGTCTGAGTGAACTCCGGGAGATGGTGATGAACAGGGAGACCTGGCATGCTGCGATTCATGGGGTCGCAAAGAGTCGGACACGACTGAGTGACTGAACTGAACTGAAGACATTGTGGGGTGTGATTATTAGCTCCTAAAGAAAGACCAGTTCTTGGGCAAGATACATTGTTGCACAAGGCTCAAGGAAAGCATGAGCGACCTTTTCACCTCCTCTTTAAAAGGGCTCTAAGCTTTAAGCTCTCAGAACCAACCATAGAACCATGTGGGGTGTGTTATAACAGAGGGGCTACTGGGGAAGTGACACCCTAAAAGCTCACCCAGAGTAGCTCTGAGTTCACCCCAAAGTGACACTTCCTCTGGGGCTGTGGGCTGGACAGAGCGCAAAGCACGAGTTCGGTTTACCCGGCTTCCTGATGGCAAAACTTGGAAGAAGACCGTGGTAGGTTGTGCTGATGCTCCCAGTTTTCCAGTCCTTGTATCTGTGCCCGTTGCCCTGTGACTGTGAGGCGAGTTGTAATTCTCCCACCCTGGACAGTGGATTTTGGCAGCTGTGGCCCCAGCAGGGTATTTAAACATGCTCCCGTGACTGGGCTTGCTCCCTGGTGCTTCTGCCATTGCCATGAGAATATTATGGGCTAGCTGATCCTCGAAAGAGGATGAGAGACATGTGCCCCAGTGAAGCTGCCCAGTCAAGCCCAGCCTAAAGGACCATCCCCAAACCAACCTCTAGATACAGAAGCGACCCCAGTAATGTCAGTAGACCCCTGAGCCCCATTGGACCCCAGCCTTGATTAGCCTACTCATAGTCAACCTAAAGATAGGTGAGATATAATAATAAGTGTTATGTCAGGCCACTGAGTTTGGGATAGCTTGTTATGCAGCGATAGCTGACTGATACAAAGGCCCCTTTATCAGAGATTTCTGTAGATTCTGTAGATTTCCTCTTGGCTAGATATCTTAAAGGAAATTCTTTTGGAATTCAGTAAATAATCCTGAATATCTGCTACCTATCAAGTTCAAAGTGGTACAGAAAGTAAAATATTCTTAAGAATATAACAATAGTATATATATATATAATAAATACTGGACATAGAACAACAGACTGGTCCCAAATCTGGAAAGGAGTACATCAAGGCTGTATATTGTCACCCTACTTATTTAACTTATATGCAGAGTACATCATGCAGAATGCCGGGCTGGATGAAGCACAATCTGGAATCAAGATTGCTGGGAGAAATATCAATAGCCTCAGATATGCAGATGACACTACCCTTATGGCAGAAAGTGAAGAACTCAGGAAGACCCTGATGCAGGGAGGGATTAGGGGCAGGAGGAGAAGGGGTCGACAGAGGATGAGATGGCTGGATGGCATCACCGATTCGATGCACATGAATTTGGGTAAACTCTGGGAGTTGGTGATGGACAGAGAGGCCTGGCGTGCTGCGATTCATGGGGTCGCAGAGAGTCGGACACGACTGAGCGACTGAACTGAAGTGAAGAAGAACTAAGAGCCTCTAGATGAAAGTAAAAGGGGACAGTGAGAAAGCTGGCTTAAAACTGAACATTCCGGAAACTAAGATCATGGCATCTGGTCCTGTCACTTCATGGGAAATAGATGGGGAAACAGTGAGAAACTTTATTTTTTTGGCTCCAGAATCACTGCTGATGGTGATTACAGCCATGACATTAAAAGATGCTTGCTCCTTGGAAGAAAAGTTATAACCAACCTAGACAGCATATTAAAAAGCAGAGACATCACTTTGCCAACAAAGGTCTGTCTAGTCAAAGCTATGGTTTTTCCAGTAGTCATGTATGGATGTAAGAGTTGGACTAGAAAGAAAGCTGAGTGCTGAAAAATTGATGTTTTTCAACTGTGGAGTTGGAGAAGACTCTTGAGAGTCCCTTGGACTGCAAGGGATCCAACCAGTCCATCGTAAAGGAAATTAGTCCTGAATATTCATTGGTAGGACTGATGCTGAAGTTGAAGCTGCAATCCTTTGGCTACCTGATGTGAAGAACTGACTCCATAGAAAAGACCCTAATGCTGGGGAAGATTGAAGGTAGGAGGAGAAGGGGATCACAGAGGATGAGATGGTTGGATGGCATCACTGACTCAATGGACATGAGTTTGAGCAAGCTCCAGGAGTTGGTGGTGATGGACAGGGAAGCCTGGTGTGCTGCAGACCGTGGGGTCGCAAAGAGTTGGACACAACTGAGTGACTGAACTGAAGTGAATAAATATAGAAAAGGTAGAGCATGATCAAAGTACCACAAAAGAGATCAGATAAGATGTTAAGAGAATTAGAGCAGTTACTTCCGAATAATTGGGAGGAGGTGATGAGGAAAAATATGAATCTTGAAGAAAGTCTAGGATTTTGACAGGCAGTGGAGAAGAGGATGGATCTTCCCCATGGGGAGGGCTTTGAAAGCCAGGCTGTGGGGTTGGGGCCACATTCCTCAGGTAGGTCACTGGTACTTCACTGGCCGAAGGGCTCCTTCCAGAGGCTGTCTCCTCCCAGGCAGGAAAGTCTCCTTCCAGAAAGACAAGAAGTGCCGAGTATGTCACAGAGCTCGGAGAACAGGTTCCTTCAGTCATTCATTCACCTGCACACCTTTGCTGAACACTGCACCAAGCACCAGGGACTGGAACGTGATTGAACCAGCCCTGACCTTGGGACCTGGGAGCCAGGGGAGAGGGGAGACTCAGTGAGCGGCTTATGGCTGCAGGGTGATCGCCGCTGCACAGATCGCTGTGCTTGGCGAGAAGCTTCCCAGAGAAGGGGACACAGAGGCAGAGGCTGTCCGTCTTCATGGACAGAGAGGCATTTTCTTAAAGCCTGCTTATTGACTGGTCTGGGCTGCTCTGACTTCCTCGCTGGGTGTGGGCTCGCTCCAGTTGCGGCCCAGGGCTCCCCACTGCAGCGGCTTCTCTCGTCACGGACCGTGGGCTCCTCTAGAGCACGTGGGCGCGGCAGTCGTGGTGCATGGGCTTGGTTGCCCCGTGGTATGTGGAATCTTCCCAGACTAGGGATCGAGCCCACGCCCCCTGCGTTGGCAGGTGGATTCTTAACCGCTGGATCACCGGGGAAGTCCGAGAGAGAGTTTCCGGCAGATTCCAGATGAAGGCCTGGGGTGAGGAGTTACCGGCGTTCCGGCAGATTCCAGATGAGGGCCTGGGCTGAGGAGTTACCGGTGTGCTTGAGGGTGCTGTCCCTGGCCGTTGTTCCTTCTCACCTTGCTTATCGTCATCCCAGCATCGCCCAGCCTCAGCCACGGCTTCAGCCACCCCCTGGATGTGGTTGCCACCCATCATGTTCAAAGTGCTACAGCAAGTAACATTCTTAAGACTATAAAAACAGTGTATATATATTTATATACACCCTTCGATTTAGAAATTGATCATGACAGATGGTGATAGATTTCTAGATCCGTCACTCTCCAGCACAGAACTCCTCACCTTTAACCCCAAACCTGAATTTTCCTTTGGATTTCTTTTCTCTGTGAATGACATCTCCTGCCCAGTCACTCCAGTCATTTGGGAAGTGATCTGAGGAAACACCAGTGGGGAGTGAGAAGTTGAATGGGGTGGGAGAAAGCCAGTAAAGGGCATCTGTCTATTCAGGCCAGTTGCCCCTGGGGACGCCGAAACTTGGGCCTCTGCGGCACGTGTGGAATAGCTCTCAGAGGGATCCACTCAAGAGGTGTCTGTCCACCAACACCCCATCTGTCGGGGCATTAACTCCCCAGCACTGCCTGCCCGTGCAAGGGCCAGATNCTGACTCAATGGACATGAGTTTGAGCAAGCTCCAGGAGTTGGTGGTGATGGACAGGGAAGCCTGGTGTGCTGCAGACCGTGGGGTCGCAAAGAGTTGGACACAACTGAGTGACTGAACTGAAGTGAATAAATATAGAAAAGGTAGAGCATGATCAAAGTACCACAAAAGAGATCAGATAAGATGTTAAGAGAATTAGAGCAGTTACTTCCGAATAATTGGGAGGAGGTGATGAGGAAAAATATGAATCTTGAAGAAAGTCTAGGATTTTGACAGGCAGTGGAGAAGAGGATGGATCTTCCCCATGGGGAGGGCTTTGAAAGCCAGGCTGTGGGGTTGGGGCCACATTCCTCAGGTAGGTCACTGGTACTTCACTGGCCGAAGGGCTCCTTCCAGAGGCAGTATCCTCCCAGGCAGGAAAGTCTCCTTCCAGAAAGACAAGAAGTGCCGACTATGTCACAGAGCTCGGAGAACAGGTTCCTTCAGTCATTCATTCACCTGCACACCTTTGCTGAACACTGCACCAAGCACCAGGGACTGGAACGTGATTGAACCAGCCCTGACCTTGGGACCTGGGAGCCAGGGGAGAGGGGAGACTCAGTGAGCGGCTTATGGCTGCAGGGTGATCGCCGCTGCACAGATCGCTGTGCTTGGCGAGAAGCTTCCCAGAGAAGGGGACACAGAGGCAGAGGCTGTCCGTCTTCATGGACAGAGAGGCATTTTCTTAAAGCCTGCTTATTGACTGGTCTGGGCTGCTCTGACTTCCTCGCTGGGTGTGGGCTCGCTCCAGTTGCGGCCCAGGGCTCCCCACTGCAGCGGCTTCTCTCGTCACGGACCGTGGGCTCCTCTAGAGCACGTGGGCGCGGCAGTCGTGGTGCATGGGCTTGGTTGCCCCGTGGTATGTGGAATCTTCCCAGACTAGGGATCGAGCCCACGCCCCCTGCGTTGGCAGGTGGATTCTTAACCGCTGGATCACCGGGGAAGTCCGAGAGAGAGTTTCCGGCAGATTCCAGATGAAGGCCTGGGGTGAGGAGTTACCGGCGTTCCGGCAGATTCCAGATGAGGGCCTGGGCTGAGGAGTTACCGGTGTGCTTGAGGGTGCTGTCCCTGGCCGTTGTCCCTTCTCACCTTGCTTATCGTCATCCCAGCATCGCCCAGCCTCAGCCACGGCTTCAGCCACCCCCTGGATGTGGTTGCCACCCATCATGTTCAAAGTGCTACAGCAAGTAACATTCTTAAGACTATAAAAACAGTGTATATATATTTATATACACCCTTCGATTTAGAAATTGATCATGACAGATGGTGATAGATTTCTAGATCCGTCACTCTCCAGCACAGAACTCCTCACCTTTAACCCCAAACCTGAATTTTCCTTTGGATTTCTTTTCTCTGTGAATGACATCTCCTGCCCAGTCACTCCAGTCATTTGGGAAGTGATCTGAGGAAACACCAGTGGGGAGTGAGAAGTTGAATGGGGTGGGAGAAAGCCAGTAAAGGGCGTCTGTCTATTCAGGCCAGTTGCCCCTGGGGACGCCGAAACTTGGGCCTCTGCGGCTCGTGTGGAATAGCTCTCAGAGGGATCCACTCAAGAGGTGTCTGTCCACCAACACCCCATCTGTCGGGGCATTAACTCCCCAGCACTGCCTGCCCGTGCAAGGGCCAGATGGCCCCCACAGCTGGCACAGTCCCCGGGTGCCAGCTGTGGGCATGTTGATGTGGTGCTGAGGGGATGTGCAGGTATCAACAGCCCCAGCTTGGTGCTCACCGTTTGGTATGTAGATGCGAGACAGCATCCTGGCATCCCTGGGAGAGGTGAAAGCGGGATCAAAGGCCCTGAGTCCTGAAGGAGCCTAAACCATCCAGGGTCCTTGAGGCCTCAGGGCCTTTGAGAAGTAATGATTATTTCCTGAGAAGAAGAAGGGGAGGAAGAAATGGATGAATGCAGTTGAAAGGTACCAACTTCCAGTCTTAGGATTACAAAGTACCAAGGATGTAATATACAACTTGATGGCTATAGTTAACACTGCTCCACGGTGTATTTGAAACTTGTTAAGAGAGTAGATCTTAAGAGGTCTCATCACAGGAAAAAAGAACAAAAACGTTTTTTCCTTTTTGTATCTATCGGGCTGGCCAAAAAGTTCGTTTGAGTTTTTTCCATCAGATGTTACGATAAACCCAAATGAACTTTTTGGCCGTTCCGATATAAGAGATGATGGATGTTCATGAAACTTACTGTGGTCATCATTTCACAAACTATGTAAGTCAAGTCATTAAGTGGTACGCTTTAGACTCTTACAGGACTGCATGTCAACTATATCTCCATAAAACTGGAAAGGAATAAGAGAAGGAGATGAGGCAGGGTCTGGATCCAGGGACCCATTCTTGGAGCCTTCTGAATGGACATTCTCTGGGGTTGACACAGACTTGTCTGGTCCCTGGGTGTTCATACCCTTGGGGCAGGTTGGAGCTCACTGTCCGGGGCAGTGGTCCCCACGTGGGACACTCTGCTGTGGGATGCTCTGCTGATGAGACGTCTCGTGTCTGCACTGTACAATACAGCAGCCCCATGTGGCTGTTGAGCACTTGAAACGCGGCTGGTGCAACCAAGGGAACCGAATCTTTAGTTTTATCCCTTTTTGATGAGTTTAAATGTTAATGTCAGTAGGCAGACTGGTTCGTGGCTGCTGCTGTGGACAGCGGGGTCTGTGGGCGTCTCCATCTCCCTGTTGTTCCACCGTCCTCCGCAGGCAGGACTCCGAGCTGTGCTGATGGTGAGCATCCCCGGGTCTGGAACGCCACGTGGTCCCCGCTTCATCTGGTCTGCAGATGCTAAGCCTTGTGTCTAGCTGCCACCTGCAGGATTTGGAGAGCAGTGGGGAGAAGTTGGCCTGGCCCCTTATTCCTGGGCCCCTGGTTTTCACTAGCCTCACCCCAAGGCCCGTGGCTGTGGAGAGAAGGCCTGGTGAGAACGACTCTGGACCTGTTCTCAGAACTCTGGGAGAGGCCTCCGTGGAGAAGCTCCAAGCTCCCATCTGCCAGTTGTATGAAGTTAGCATGCCCCTGCACCACCCTTTTCCTTTCAGTAAGTGTGAGTTTGTTTTCTATGTCCGTGAGTCTGTTCCTGTTTCGTAAATAAGTTCATTCACACCATCTCTGGGGTAATGTGTCTTTTTGAACTATGGTTTTCTTAGGGGCTCAAGATCCTAATAGTTTTACCTGGTGGAGGGGGGCTGCCTGCTCTGGCTCAGGCCCCCACTTCTGGCCTTAGACAGAGTCCAGCCCCATTAATCCTGTCCCTGAGGCCTAAGCCCTGTCCTGGCAGGGGGCCCAAGACCACAGCTCCTCAGGCCTGTAGGGGTTCTCAGCGCCACTTCCCATCACTGGCACCTGGTGTAATAATGTCTTGATTTTGAATATGTTCATATTTTGAAGTATCCTATCCTGCCTTCGTGTGTGCTGGAGCTGAAGGTGCGGGATTCCAGTGTGTGTGTTCCCTGGGCCAACATGACTGGGCATTTTGTCCTTGTTCAGTCTCTAAGCCATGTCCTACTCTTTGTGACCCCATGGACGGCGTCTTGCCTGGCTTCCTTGTCCTTCACCATCTCCTGGAGTTTGCTCAGGTTCATGTCCATTGAGTCGGTGATGCCATCCAACCATCTCATCCTCTGTCGCTGCCTTTTCCTCCTGCCCTCAATCTTTCCCAGCATCAGGGTCTTTTCAAATGAGTCGGCTCTTCGCATCAGGTAGCCAAAGTATTGGAGCTTCAGCATCAGTCCTTCCAATGAATATTCAGGGTTGATTTCCTTGAGGACCAACTAGTTTGATCTCCTTGCAGTCCAAGGGACTCTCAAGAGTCTTCTCCAGCACCACAGTTTGAAAGCATCAATTTCTCAGTGCTCGGCCTTGACTGGACATTTGGAGAGGCCAATTCTACGCTATACATGACCTTTCCTCAAAAAAATCTGGAAATTTTCCCTGGGGAGATGAACTCCTGAGTGAGAAGCATTGCTACTGCAAGACATGAACTATATCCTTCACACAGTATGATTTTTTAAATCTTTATTTCAGCCATGCTGAGCAGCATGGTGGGACCTCAGTTCTCCGACCAGGGATTGAACCCACCCAACCCCCTGCACTGGAAGCTTAGAGTCTTAACCACTGGACCGCCAGGGAAGTCCCTCCATATAGTATGAAATAGAAATGGGCGTCGGGTGTCCAGACACACTTGGGATCAGAGCAGACTCCCGCTTTTTTCTAGAGTTCACCTCTGTTGTTAGGCTATTCTCTCTAACCCCAAATCTCTGCAGAGGCCTGTCACAGGGAGATCAGCCTCTCTGAACATGCCTGGCCGCTTCTGTGAATTGAGTACAAGCCCAGACCCGTACTGAAAGGAAGGCCCAGGCAGATTCTTGGCACGTGCTAAGTGTAGTGGGATTGCTGGTCAATACTATAGTTTTATTCCTAGTTTTTTAAAGAATCTCCATACTGTTCTCCATAGTGTCTGTATTAATTTACATTCCCACCAACAGAGCAAGAGGGTTTTCTCCACATCCCCTCCAGCATGTATTGTTTGTAGATTTTTTGATGCTGGCCATTCTGACTGGTGTGAGAAAAGACCTCATCGTAGTTTGGACGTGAATCTCTCTGAAAACAGCCCAGCTGAGCCTTTTTTCTTTCACGCGTTTATCTTGACTACAGATTCTTGGCACGTGCTAAGTGTAGTGGGATTGCTGGTCAATACTATAGTTTTATTCCTAGTTTTTTAAAGAATCTCCATACTGTTCTCCATAGTGTCTGTATTAATTTACATTCCCACCAACAGAGCAAGAGGGTTTTCTCCACATCCCCTCCAGCATGTATTGTTTGTAGATTTTTTGATGCTGGCCATTCTGACTGGTGTGAGAAAAGACCTCATCGTAGTTTGGACGTGAATCTCTCTGAAAACAGCCCAGCTGAGCCTTTTTTCTTTCACGCGTTTATCTTGACTGTTCCCTGGTTGCTCCCAGGTGTGCTGACCTTGTCTCTCCCCTGGGTCTTCTCTTTCATAGGTTGCGGGTCTGTATCTCCAGCACTGGATGGGGTGCCTGGTGTGTAGTAAATCCTTAGTAAATGCTGAATGAACAACAGTGCAGTTGACGTGATCCTCTCCTTACTGCTGTTGGAGATCTGAGGGGTTTCCACTCACATCGCACAGTTTTTTAGGAAAACAATCTAAGGGAAGTATCTTGCTTCTCTGCAGTGGTACTTGCAACACACAAACACACGCCTCAGGCTCTCTACTATTGACCTGGCTAATAGGCTGATAGAGGAAACCCAGTCTGTTTCACTGTCCAAGGGCCCTGGTTAAGGAGAAAGGGGGGTCTGGTGGGAACAGCTTGGTGCAGATAACCCCCTTTCCTGGGTCCAGGGACTCTGCCCTGAAGTCTGTGCCTGCTTGTCTCCGGAGCAGTGGATGAGCCAGCAACAGGGGAGATGGGCTTCTAACTTCAGCTTTGTGGTTCGCCAAATGGTTGGATCTCATCCCATATTTGGAGAAGGAAATGGCAACCCACTCCAGTATTCTTGCCTGGAGAATCCCAGGGATGGGGGAGCCTGGTGGGCTGCCGTCTATGGGGTCACACAGAGTCGGACACGACTGAAGTGACTTAGCAGCATCCCATATTTCCCTCTTCAGCTGAGATGCAAACAGTCAAGTCCAGCTCCACTGGCAGACACTTAATTCAGCGCCTGTTGATGTCCAGCACTGAGTGAGACATCAGACATGGCTCCCACCCTCAAGGAGGGACAACCTAGTTGGAGAGATGGGACTGAATTAGTGGACACAGTCTACTCTTGAATGCTGAAGACCCAGAAATAGTGCTCTCTGATGGATTCACTATCTGAGCCCCCTGGGGTGTTGCATTCACTATCTGAGCCCCCTGGGGTGGTGCAGGAACCTCGGTTTGGACACTCCAAGCAGAGCCCCCCTGCCTGCCTTTCCATACTTTTTTTTTTCTTCAACTCATATTTCATTCCCCGAACACGTACTGAACACTTACCACATGCCAGGCACCGTGCTGGTCCCACAGGTGACCCTAAATGGTGGGAGAATAGAGTGTGGGAGGGGATGGTGTGAGAGATGAGGCTGGGCCAGGTGGTTAGAATCAGCAAGGGCAGAGCCAAGAACTTTGGGCTTTGTCCCTCGAGAAATGAAGATGCCTGCCGCCACTCCCCCGTGCCTCCAGCTTGCACTCGAAGCTACAGTTGCTTCCCCCATGCACCAAGCTTCCACCTTGCCTTGCCTGGGATCATGCCACTATCTGGATGCCAACTCCTCCTACTTCTCCCCCTTTTCCCACTTATTTAATGCCACTGTTTTTCAGAGGCATTGTCCATGTGCCTCATGATGCCACGTACCTATAGCAAGCACTGCAATTACCCTTTGGTGTCACTCATCACTTGTATGGAAATGAGCTGACCATGTGTCTTAAAAAAATTGAAGTAGAGTTGATTTACAATGTTGTATTTGTTTCTGGTGTACAGCAAAGTGATTCAGTTTTATACATATTCTCGTGAGATATATATATATATATAAGCTATATATGTATTTTATATATATCTGAATATACATATACACACTATTTCAGATTCTTTACCATTACGCATTATTACAAGATACTGAATATAGT
The DNA here is from genome assembly GCA_006410675.1 of Oreotragus oreotragus. Lineage (NCBI taxonomy): Eukaryota > Metazoa > Chordata > Mammalia > Artiodactyla > Bovidae > Oreotragus > Oreotragus oreotragus. Next base: position 144,716 of record SJYX01018709.1, read on the forward strand.
TCCCTGTGCTATGTAGTAGGACTTTAAAAATCTATTTTATATATAGTAGTTCATATCTACTAATCCCAACTCATAATTCATCCCTTCCCCCTCTTTCCCCTTTGGTAACTATAAGTTTGCCTCCTATGTCTATGAATCTGTTTTGAAATAAGTTCATCTGTACCCTTCTTTAGCTTCCACATATTAGCGATATCATGTTATTTGTCTAACTTATATGATCTCTACGTCCATTCATGTGGCTGCAAATGGCATTATTTTGCTCATTTTGGGGGGCTGAGTAATATTCCACATCTTTATCCATTCATCTGTTGATGGACATTTAGATTGCTTCCATGTCTTGGCTATTATAAATAATGCTGTCATGAACACTGGGGCACGTGTATCTTTCCAAATTATGGTTTTCTTTGGATACATGCCCAGGAGTGGAATTGCTGGATCATAGGGTAACTCAATTTTGTTTTGTAAGGAACCTCCATATTATCTTCCATAGTGGCGTACCAATTTACATTCCCACCATCAGTGTAGGCAGGTTCCCTTTTCTCAACACCCTCTCATTTATTATTGGTAAACTTTGTAATGATGACCATTCTGACCAGTGTGAAGTGACACCTCACTGTAGTTTTGCCTTGCATTTCTCTATTGATTAGTGCTTTTGAGCATCTTTCCATCTGCCTCTTGGCCATCTGTGTATATTCTTCAGGGAGCTGGGTGTTTATGAATTCTGTCCATTTTTTTGATTGAGGTTTTTCTGTGAGTGGTTTGTATGTTTTGGAAATTAAGCCCTTGTTGGTCACATCATTTGCAGATTACTCTCTCCTGGTCCCTAGGCTTTCATTTATAGTTTCCTTTGGTATGCAAAACTTGTAGGTTTGATTAGGTCCCATTTGTATATTTATGCTTATATTTCTATTGCCTTGGAAGACTGACCTAAGAAAACATTACAATTTATGTCAGAGAATGTTTTGTCTAGGTTCTCTTCTAGGAGTTTAATGGTGTCATGTCTTATATTTAAGTATCTTGAGGTTTTTTGTGTATGATGTGAAGGTGTGTTCTAACTCCACAGATTTGCATGTGGCTGTCCAGCTTTCCCAACACTACTTGCTGAAGTGTATTCTTGCCTACTTTGTTGAAGATTAATTGACTGCAGGTGTGGGGTTTATTTCTGGGCTCTCTTTTCTGTTCCATTGATCCATGTCTGCTTCCATGCCAATACCACGCTGTTTTGATTGCTGTAGCTTTGTAGTATTGTCTGAAGCTTGAGAGGGTTATGCCTCCAGCTTTGTGCTTTCCCCTTAGGACTGCTTTGGAAATTTTGGGTCTGCTGACTACATAGTTTGTCTCCAGTCAGGTGCTTAGCTCTGTGTCTAATAAAATGTCTATATTCCTGACTCTTATAACACATGGGCCTGACACAAAACAGTTGCTTGATTTTAAAGAAGTTAATAAACTACTGAATTAATACTGGTGGACAAACCCAGCAATACCCCTAGAGAAGCAATAGCAGTAGCAAGGAGAGGAGACTGGAGATCAAAAGGGAGAAGGAAGAGTACATCAGACACAGCTCCAGTGAAGCTGTTCTCACTTGACCTGCACAGGTTACTGTCTGGCCTCTCAGTCCTTCCTGGCCACCCACTGCTCCAGATCCATGTAAAGTACTTTGAACAGGGACACACACAACGACAGACACTTGCTCTTCTTATTAGCAGAGGTCTTCAATCCTGCCACTAAATCTTTTTCCAATTCTAGAAATAAATTAAGAGTTGTATTCTGTTTCTGGACCCTGACTCAGAAGCCTGACTGCTTACGAAAGCAGTCAAGCATTTTCACTCCTAGGCTGAAAAGTGAGGAGCTTGCCCTACAAGGGCATTTAATACACAGACTAGACACAGCTGAAGAGAAAGTCAGTGAACTGTAGGACAGAATGAAAGGAAATTTTATTCCCGTTTTTCACCTTGGTAGATTCCCTTTCATTCTGTCCTACAATCCACTGACTTTCTCTTCAGCTGCGTCTAGTCCGTTTAACCCATTCATTTAATTTTTATTTCAGTAGTATTTTTCACCTAAAGGATTGCCTGCGGTTCTTTTTGACAGAGTGGTCTGGCGGGCTATAGTCCGTGGGGCCGCAGAGTTGGACAGACACCCACCTGCTCACCCTTCATGTTATGTGGAAGCCAGCCTTTAACTACTTGAGCATGCTCAGCATTCTTCTCAAATTGCTCTGTTATTTCTTGCACATCAGGAATAAATTGTTGGGCATGTAAACTGTTTGACCCCATAACACTGGAATCTCCCAGTTCTGTTTTGTATTCTAATCTGTGCTCTTATCTGTATCCTCTCATGTCCTCTGTGACCTCAGTCACATGGTTTCAAATACTATTCCCATGGCTGTGACCTCCAAATTTATATCTCCAGCATGGATATCCTCTATTAACCCCAATTTACCCAACTAGCTACACAGAATCTTCACATGATCTGTACAAAACTGAATTCCTTATCTTCTCCCCAAATTCCTCACTCTGATCTTCCCATCTGAGTTAACAATAGCTTCCTCCTTCTCATTACTCATGTCAAAAAAATCCTAGAATAATCCTGATTCCTGTTAAAACAGGTCAGATCGTTATTCCTCTGCTTAAAACCAGTGACTCTGCAATGACATATAAAGCCCTACAACAGAAATAAACCAACCCCACGAAAAACTATACATCTGGCTCACCTCTCTGGCTTCATCTCCTATTATTTTCCCTCTTCAGCCACACTAGTCTCCTCTGTTTTAAAAAGCATACTTCTGCCTCAAATCATCTACCTTTGCTGTTCCATAATGTCATGTACACAGAAGTATACAGCACACAGCCTTTGGAGTCTGACTTCTTTACCATGTGGGAGAAAATGAAAAACTACAGAAACAATGGATCAGCGGTTGCTGAGGGTTTAGGATGGTGTTTGGCTACAAAGAGGCAGAGTGAGAGAGTCTTTTGGAGGTGATCAAAGTTTTGTATCCTGATTGTTGTGGTGGCTGCATGACCACACATCTGTCAAAACTCACAAAGGGACTTCCCTGGCAGTCCAGTGGTTAAGACTCTGTGCTTCCAATGCAAGGAAGTGCAGGTTCAATTACTGGTCAAGGAACTAAGATCCCAGATGCTGCATGGTGCCAGGAAAAAAAAAACAAAAAAGAAAACCTCGCATTACTGTACACCACAGAATGGATTTCCCATTGTATGTAAAAAAAAAAAAATTGCAAGTTTCAGGAAAAACTAAATGCCACATTGCTGAGAGGTGGGGAAGCAGGGAACATATTCAGACACAGGTAAAGATACTCTGAGTGAAAAGAGCTTCACTTTATCCAGCCACAAAGTGAGCCTCTTCTCAAAATACATCTGATAAAACTGCTTGAAATCAGCTGGACTCGAGCTGCACAAAAGACAGAGTGGACAGGCGTGTCTGATTGCTCACCTGCTTCTAAGAAATTACAGTCTGTGCTAGAACCAAATGCTCTGGGTTCAGTGACCCAGTAGTTGAGATGATTGGTGTCTGATAATGTTCTAGGAAACCCTGTGTTCGGCAGAGTCCTGTCCCAAAAGGAATACTCAATTTCACACTGGTATGACGCTCACCGAGGTTCTCCATAAAGCTCACCTGGAAGAACGTTAGCATCGGTGCTCACCACAGGGGACGTGACTTTGTGGTTTAGAGTCTTCTTTTCCCTGGAAGGTCAAACACCAGCTCTGAACATCTGCTGATTGTGCATCTTCCGTGGTCAAATGTATCGTGTAAGATCATCAACCATAAAACCTAGTGATGGACTATTTCTCTGCTCACTTTATGTTGTGGAAAAAGAGAAAAGACAACCTAGGATGTGAAAAGACCCAACCCAGGGTTACAGTGAGGCTTCAGAGCTGCCCGGATGAGCCTGATTCTAAAGAAAAACCACGCCACAGGCCTATTTTGTTCATAAATGACTTTTATTTTTGTCCTCAGTATGTGCCCTTGAAGATTCCCGAATGCCTGGAGTTTCTGACTCTCCTGGGACCAGAGGCATAAGCATTGTAAGGAACACCCAACCTTGGCTCCTCACTCTCCTGAGGGGCTCAGTCTGAAGGCCTCAGGGAGAGGGAGCTGACACTCACGCCTTGTTTCAAGATGGGTAACACGGCGAACAAAGAGTTAGTAAAACACAGACTCAGTCTGCTGAGGGCTTCAAATATACATATTCTATATATATAAACCTGTTATATAGGATGTCAACGTATTGGTTTCCTTGTGATCTGCAATTTAAAGTACAAATGATAGCGATGTTGTACACTGCTGATTTCCCCTTCTCAGCCCCCCTCCCTCCCCAACATAAATAACAGCACAAAGGTCAGGTGATCCTAAGGGTTTCTGTTGTTGTAAATATTTTGTTTTTAAAATCATTTCCCCTTCCTCCCTCCCCCCGCAAACTACCTCTGAGTTTGTAACGCAGCAGCATGGAACGGTCAAGGCCGGGGGGCGGCGTGGAGAGCTAGTGGGAAGAGCGCGGAACAGTGCTTCTTGCTGACTGGCGCCGGACGGGCTTCTGCATTTCCAGGGACACAGAGGCTGTGACGAGAAGCGGAGAAGGTGCCATGTGGCTTCGTCCTCCACGAAGCGGAGGAGGCTGGCTGGACCACTGAGAACAGCCCGAAAGGCATCGAGGTTTGGAGACAGAGCACGGCTCCAGAAATGTCTTGGCTCAGTATTTACACAATAGCTTTAAGCTGCATTTTCCTTTTAAGAAATTTGTTTCTGAGGCTGCCCGGGGGAAAGAAGGAACTTAAAAACAAAACAATTCCCACATATGTAAAAGTCCTGTTATATGTCTTATTCAGTTATTTTCACACGCATCATTAAAAGCAGATACTGACAATGATTGGTGTCTTATTCATTTTTTGAAGAGCATGAGGAGAGACAGGAAAGGCGGGAGGGATGAGCTAAGGAGAGCGCCGGCCCTTCTTCAGCATCAGGTGACACTGGATGGTCTGGATTCGGCTCTTGGCGGGCACAAACTCAGGCTGCAGCTTCAGGGCAGACTCGTACCACACCAGTGCTTTCTCAAACTCTTCCTGTGAGGGGCAGAGGGACAGAGTGAGAGGAGCAGAGGGACAGAGTGAGAGGGGCACGGCCACCAGACTCAACAGGTGTGGTGACGTCTTTTTTCCTGAGGAGCACGTCTGTGGCAGAGACGGTCCTGCAGTTGTTAGTGCATCTAAATCTCTGAGGAAATCTGACGTGCCAGGGGACAACGACCTCCATCCCCGAGGTCACAGATTACAAAGAAAAGTGGCGCCGCCCAAGAGCCAGAGGCAGAGGGGATCAGCTCTGCAGAGACCTGGCCCCACGACAGGAGCAACAGCGGGATCCACTGCCACCGCGCCCTGCTGCGCACGAGGTGCAGAGCCAGGGGCTGCGTGGAATCCCTTCCTGTAATCCTCACAGAAACCTCTAGAACTATGTCTGGCAAAAGCTTATTTTGCATCTGTTTGAATTTTCTACAGTAACTGGAAAGAAGGAAGTCAAGTCAGGTATCTCAATTAGACTTGTAAATTTTGAAGCAGTTTCTGATTCTCCCTGACACTTGAAAATACGAACCTGGTTTGGAAATGATCACTGCGACACAGAAGGTGTTCGTCTTTTACTTAGACTAAAATACTTCCGAAGAAGAGCCCGAATCTACCGCTTAAATGACTCCTTCCAGCCAAATGAGAGGCAGAATTCCTCATTCATAGCACCAAATTTTGCATTTACTGGGGACGAAAATAGATTCTTCAATTTTAAGAAGCAGAGAGGGAAATCTGCACATTCAGCAAGACCTACCTGGCCAAATTAAATTTCCTGCCTTTGAAGTCGAGGATGACACACAAAACTTGGAGCCTGAAGCTGCTCGTTACATTAACCTCTATCAAGAGCACCTTGGAAAGAGCCCCATGCTGGACCTAAACTTTCGATGAAAGCGGATGGCATGACTCTCACGTTAGACTCAGCTACGATAGCTTCTGGGAGACCCAAAAAAAAAAACAAAAAAGAAAACCTCGCATTACTGTACACCACAGAATGGATTTCCCATTGTATGTAAAAAAAAAAAAATTGCAAGTTTCAGGAAAAACTAAATGCCACATTGCTGAGAGGTGGGGAAGCAGGGAACATATTCAGACACAGGTAAAGATACTCTGAGTGAAAAGAGCTTCACTTTATCCAGCCACAAAGTGAGCCTCTTCTCAAAATACATCTGATAAAACTGCTTGAAATCAGCTGGACTCGAGCTGCACAAAAGACAGAGTGGACAGGCGTGTCTGATTGCTCACCTGCTTCTAAGAAATTACAGTCTGTGCTAGAACCAAATGCTCTGGGTTCAGTGACCCAGTAGTTGAGATGATTGGTGTCTGATAATGTTCTAGGAAACCCTGTGTTCGGCAGAGTCCTGTCCCAAAAGGAATACTCAATTTCACACTGGTATGACGCTCACCGAGGTTCTCCATAAAGCTCACCTGGAAGAACGTTAGCATCGGTGCTCACCACAGGGGACGTGACTTTGTGGTTTAGAGTCTTCTTTTCCCTGGAAGGTCAAACACCAGCTCTGAACATCTGCTGATTGTGCATCTTCCGTGGTCAAATGTATCGTGTAAGATCATCAACCATAAAACCTAGTGATGGACTATTTCTCTGCTCACTTTATGTTGTGGAAAAAGAGAAAAGACAACCTAGGATGTGAAAAGACCCAACCCAGGGTTACAGTGAGGCTTCAGAGCTGCCCGGATGAGCCTGATTCTAAAGAAAAACCACGCCACAGGCCTATTTTGTTCATAAATGACTTTTATTTTTGTCCTCAGTATGTGCCCTTGAAGATTCCCGAATGCCTGGAGTTTCTGACTCTCCTGGGACCAGAGGCATAAGCATTGTAAGGAACACCCAACCTTGGCTCCTCACTCTCCTGAGGGGCTCAGTCTGAAGGCCTCAGGGAGAGGGAGCTGACACTCACGCCTTGTTTCAAGATGGGTAACACGGCGAACAAAGAGTTAGTAAAACACAGACTCAGTCTGCTGAGGGCTTCAAATATACATATTCTATATATATAAACCTGTTATATAGGATGTCAACGTATTGGTTTCCTTGTGATCTGCAATTTAAAGTACAAATGATAGCGATGTTGTACACTGCTGATTTCCCCTTCTCAGCCCCCCTCCCTCCCCAACATAAATAACAGCACAAAGGTCAGGTGATCCTAAGGGTTTCTGTTGTTGTAAATATTTTGTTTTTAAAATCATTTCCCCTTCCTCCCTCCCCCCGCAAACTACCTCTGAGTTTGTAACGCAGCAGCATGGAACGGTCAAGGCCGGGGGGCGGCGTGGAGAGCTAGTGGGAAGAGCGCGGAACAGTGCTTCTTGCTGACTGGCGCCGGACGGGCTTCTGCATTTCCAGGGACACAGAGGCTGTGACGAGAAGCGGAGAAGGTGCCATGTGGCTTCGTCCTCCACGAAGCGGAGGAGGCTGGCTGGACCACTGAGAACAGCCCGAAAGGCATCGAGGTTTGGAGACAGAGCACGGCTCCAGAAATGTCTTGGCTCAGTATTTACACAATAGCTTTAAGCTGCATTTTCCTTTTAAGAAATTTGTTTCTGAGGCTGCCCGGGGGAAAGAAGGAACTTAAAAACAAAACAATTCCCACATATGTAAAAGTCCTGTTATATGTCTTATTCAGTTATTTTCACACGCATCATTAAAAGCAGATACTGACAATGATTGGTGTCTTATTCATTTTTTGAAGAGCATGAGGAGAGACAGGAAAGGCGGGAGGGATGAGCTAAGGAGAGCGCCGGCCCTTCTTCAGCATCAGGTGACACTGGATGGTCTGGATTCGGCTCTTGGCGGGCACAAACTCAGGCTGCAGCTTCAGGGCAGACTCGTACCACACCAGTGCTTTCTCAAACTCTTCCTGTGAGGGGCAGAGGGACAGAGTGAGAGGAGCAGAGGGACAGAGTGAGAGGGGCACGGCCACCAGACTCAACAGGTGTGGTGACGTCTTTTTTCCTGAGGAGCACGTCTGTGGCAGAGACGGTCCTGCAGTTGTTAGTGCATCTAAATCTCTGAGGAAATCTGACGTGCCAGGGGACAACGACCTCCATCCCCGAGGTCACAGATTACAAAGAAAAGTGGCGCCGCCCAAGAGCCAGAGGCAGAGGGGATCAGCTCTGCAGAGACCTGGCCCCACGACAGGAGCAACAGCGGGATCCACTGCCACCGCGCCCTGCTGCGCACGAGGTGCAGAGCCAGGGGCTGCGTGGAATCCCTTCCTGTAATCCTCACAGAAACCTCTAGAACTATGTCTGGCAAAAGCTTATTTTGCATCTGTTTGAATTTTCTACAGTAACTGGAAAGAAGGAAGTCAAGTCAGGTATCTCAATTAGACTTGTAAATTTTGAAGCAGTTTCTGATTCTCCCTGACACTTGAAAATACGAACCTGGTTTGGAAATGATCACTGCGACACAGAAGGTGTTCGTCTTTTACTTAGACTAAAATACTTCCGAAGAAGAGCCCGAATCTACCGCTTAAATGACTCCTTCCAGCCAAATGAGAGGCAGAATTCCTCATTCATAGCACCAAATTTTGCATTTACTGGGGACGAAAATAGATTCTTCAATTTTAAGAAGCAGAGAGGGAAATCTGCACATTCAGCAAGACCTACCTGGCCAAATTAAATTTCCTGCCTTTGAAGTCGAGGATGACACACAAAACTTGGAGCCTGAAGCTGCTCGTTACATTAACCTCTATCAAGAGCACCTTGGAAAGAGCCCCATGCTGGACCTAAACTTTCGATGAAAGCGGATGGCATGACTCTCACGTTAGACTCAGCTACGATAGCTTCTGGGAGACCCCTGGGGCTTTGAGTTCCGAGATTGGTCCTCATTCTGACCCCAACAGGTTCTGGATGATGGCTCTGCCATTTTGGCTGTAAATGGTATCCCAGGGAACTAGTGGCATTCTGCCATTCATTAAACCTTTGGTGAGCACCTACTATGTGCCAAACCCCGTGAAGTGCTAGCTAGGAACAGGGAGATGAAGAGGAGTCTCTTTTCTAAGGAGCTACTGGTCTGGTGGGAGAGACCAATACTCAGAATAAAAGTTATAAAAGTAAGGTGAAAAGACAGCAAGGGAAATCCGCACAGGGCACCATGGGAGCAATCCTGGGGACCTGGTGTGACCTGGCAGTAAGCGAGCCCGAGTGTGTGTGTCCACCCGGAGTGTTAGGGAAGGCTTTTCCGGAACAAGTGTAGTCTTCAGAAAAGCAGGTAAATGGGCCTGTCAGTGTTAAATCATGGTGAGGAACTATGCAGCTGCAAATGCTTGGGTGAGTTTACTGTGTTTTTAAAAAACTTACAAACCCCCTACCATGAATGATACCTGTGGTGGGGAGCTGCAACTTTAGGCACAAAACTTAGAGGAAACCAGAGGCCACTGACTAGTCAGAGGGTTTGGACCTAGAGACGCGGGCCTGACAGAAGGCAGCAGGGGTGGCTCGCGCGGCTCCCAGGCCAACCTCACCATCGCCACGTATACGTTGCCCAGTGTGAAGTGGTTGACGGCGAAATGCGGCGCGATCTCCACCGCCATGGTGGCCACGATTACGGCATCGTTCCAGAGCTTGGCGTTGTGCAGGATGTTGGCCAGGCTGATGAGCGGCACGTCCTGGGAGAGGAGGGAGGAGGCGAGAAGGGAAGAGTGTTGGTCTCTGGGCTTTCACTCGCGGCTGTGGTGACTGTAAGTGAAGTGGTCAGTGTTCCCTGGTGAATGAGAGGCGTGCCGCTCCACGTGGGGGGTTCTGTCTGCTGCGGGTCTGTGAGGGGGAAGGAGCGTGTGCCAGCCCAGCTGTGCAGCACTGCTCTCACTGAGAGAGTCCTGCCTCAAAGAACAAACAAAACTGTCAGCTGGGTGAGCAACCTGCTGAGTGAGGCAGCTGCTCTCCATCGTGGTGCCAGCTCCAGGTCACACTGCAGCTTGTGAGGAGTAGCTGGCGGCCAGACTCTGTCCGTGGTCCACACTGAGGCTCGCTGTTCTCTGCAAGGATCACGGTGCCCTCTGAGGCAGGGCTGGCGCACTGTGGCCACGGGCCATGGCCAGCCTGGTGCCCGACTCTGTAACTGTTTATTGGGCCTCATCATTCCCATTCCCCGAGGTACCTCTGTGGCTGTTTTCATGCTATCATGGCAGAACTGAGTGGCTGCAAGAGGCAGGCTGGCCTCAGAGCCTAAATTTGTACTATCTGGCCCTTCACAGAAAAGTTCCCCGACCCCTGATCCAGCGTCTTGGCCCTTCCTGCTGCGGAGCCTAGTGATAGCCTAGAAGTATAGAGCACAGGATGATGGGCTGAAAAAGTTGCAGTATTATTATCACAAATACTAATTCCCCTTAGATGTGTGCTCAGCCGCTTCAGTCGTGTCCAACTCTTTGTAACCCTATGGACTGTAGCCCACCAGGCTCCTCTGTCCATGGGATTCTCCAGGCAAGAACACTGGAGGAGGCTGCTATGCCCTCCTCCAGGGGATCTTCCCGGCCCAGGGATAGAACCCAAGGCTGCTGTGTCTCCTGCATCGTCAGGCNTGTAACCCTATGGACTGTAGCCCACCAGGCTCCTCTGTCCATGGGATTCTCCAGGCAAGAACACTGGAGGAGGCTGCTATGCCCTCCTCCAGGGGATCTTCCCGGCCCAGGGATAGAACCCAAGGCTGCTGTGTCTCCTGCATCGTCAGGCGGGTTCTTTACCACTAGCGCCACCTGGGAAGCCCCCTTTAGATGTGTAACCTAAGCAACTGGTATCTATACTCCATTATTCTATATCACTGGGTTCTGCTATAGGAGATACAGAAGAACAGAAAAAAAGACCCATGTTTGTCCTTGCTGGACACCCACAGAGACATGTCATTATATGAGGTCGCAGAGGCTTAAGAACTTGCCTAAGGTCACAAAGGTACTGAGAGGTCACAAAGGTAATCACAAAGGTAGCGAGAGGCAGAGCTGCCCTTGGAGCTGCATTTACGACTCAGCCATGCCTGTTCCTGATACGGTGTTTCTCCGGGATCTTGACGCCCTTCCCCAATGCCCCCTCTTGCTGAGGTAAGGAGGCCACGACAGTGGGTGTATCTCAGGCTTGTGGCAGCACAAGGGGTCGTTAAGGTTCTCCACCCTTAGCCTTCTGCTGCTTTCTAAGCATGAGGAAGGTTGATGAAACCTCAGAATAAACCAGTGGGCACGGGGAACGGCTGAGGGGTGGGAATTCACACCCTCGGAGCCCCACTCACCTTCATCTGGTGTGGGGCATAATGGAGGGCCTGGCGCAGGCAGTCAATCGCCTTCTTTCCTTGGCCTTTCACTCTCCAGTAGAGGGCTGCCATGCTGGAAAGGACCCAGGACGTCTGGTTCTACAAAGGAAGGGTCAGTTAAAGCTGATGTCTCGTAAATAACATACTAATTTACCTCCAGGATTAGGAATCGCAAGTTAATGACCATTTAGCTATGTACCTGGCGCTGGTGGTCTGCCTCGCACCTTATGTTCACCCTCTCATTTACCCTAGTAACCATCCCACAAGCCTGATTCTACTATTATAATAGCCTTTTTAACAAACATTTAACCTCTCTGGATCATAGTTTTCAAATCTTAAATTTCTACATAATTCGGTTTAATCTATTTCCAATGGGTTCTGGATTTTCAGCTGTAGTTAGGAAAGTCTTGTTTACTCCAAGGTTATCAAGAATTTTTACCATGTGTTTTCCCCAGAACTTTTCTAGTTTCACTTTTCACACGTAAATATTTGATCCACTTAGACTTTAACTTGGTGTAAAGTAAAAGATAAGGCTCCAACTTATTTTTTTCCAGATGGCTATTCAGTTCAGTTCAGTCGCTCAGTTGTGTCTGACTCTTTGCAACCCTATGAATCGCAGCACGCCAGGCCTCCCTGTCCATCACCATCTCTCAGAGTTCACTCAAACTCACATCCATAGAGTCAGTGATGCCATCCAGCCATCTCATCCTCTGTCGTCCCCTTCTCCTCCTGCCCCCAATCCCTCCCAGCATCAGAGTCTTTTCCAATGAGTCAACTCTTCACGTGAGGTAGCCAAAGTACTGGAGTTTCAGCGTTAGCATCATTCCTTTCAAAGAACACCCAGGGCTGATCTCCTGTAGAATGGACTGGTTGGATCTCTTTGCAGTCCAAGGGACTCTCAAAAGCATCAATTCTTCGGCGCTCAACTTTCTTCACAGTCCAACTCTCACATCCACACATGACCACTGGAAAAACCACAGCCTTGACTAAACGGACGTTTGCTGGCAAAGTAATGTCTCTGCTTTTCAATATGCTATCTAGGTTGGTCATAACTCTTCTTCCAAGGAGTAAGCATCTTTGAATTTCATGCCTGCAGTCACCATCTGCAGTGATTTTGGAGCTCCAAAAAATCAAGTCCGACATTGTTTCCACCGTTTCCCCATCTATTTCCCATGAAGTGATGGGGCGGGATGCCATGATATTTGTTTTCTGAATGTTGAACTTTAAGCCAACTTTATCACTCTTTTTCACTTTCATCAAGAGGCTTTTTAGTTCCTCTTCACTTTCTGCCATAAGGGTGGTGTCATCTGCATATCTGAGGTTATTGATATTTCTCCCGGCAATCTTGATTCCAGCTTGTGTTTCTTCCAGTCCAGCGTTTCTCATGATGTACTCTGCATATAAGTTAAATAAGCAGGGTGACAATATACAGCCTTGATGTACTCCTTTTCCTATTTGGAACCAGGCTGTTGTTCCATGTCCAGTTCTAACTGTTGCTTCCTGACCTGCATAGAGGTTTCTCAAGAGGCAGGTCAGGTGGTCTGGTATTCCCATCTCTTTGATAATTTTCCACAGTTTATTGTGATCCACACAGTCAAAGGCTTTGGCATAGTCAATAAAGCAGAAATAGATGTTTTTCTGGAACTCTCTTGCTTTTTCCATGATCCAGCGGATGCTGGCCATTTGATCTCTGGTTCCTCTGCCTTTTCTAAAACCAGCTTGAACGTCTGGAAGTTCACGGTTCATGTATTGCTGAAGCCTGGCTTGGAGAATTTTCAGCATTACTTTACTAGCATGTGAGATGAGTGCAATTGTGTGGTAGTTTGAGCATTCTTTGGCATTGCCCTTCTTTGGGATTGGAATGAAAACTGACCTGTTCCAGTCCTGTGGCCACTGCTGAGTTTTCCAAATTTGCTGGCATATTGAGTGCAGCACTTTCACAGCATCATCTTTCAGGATTTGAAATAGCTCTAATCTACATTTAATTTTTTATTTCCCTGTTTCATTTACTCCTTTTGATGGATGTTTCTAATTCCCAGCCATTCTGGTTGTGGCAACTGGAAAACTTACTCTGCTTCCTATATTGTTTTGTTCTTTCAATCTATTTTTTTGGTAATTCTATCATTTTTCATTGGCAGGGCACAGAGGGTGATATAAATACTATTTCCTGCCTTGTTTTTGTGTTGGTTCTACATGTAAATATATTCCTTGATCACTGACATTACTTTTGTGTGGCTTCCCTAGTCATCTCTTGGTTGGCTAAAGTTTATCTTTTAACAGTTTTTTTAAGAAGGGTTAATAGGAAAATTATTCTCTGAGACTGCTGTCATGGGGTGAATTGTGTCTTCATATGTTGAAGTCTCAATCCCTAGTATCTCAGAATGCAACTGTATTTAGAAATAAAGTCTTTAGAGAGCAGACTAAGTTAAAAATGAGGTCATTATTGTAGGGCCCTAATCTAATGTAACTGGCTTTCTAGGTGGTTCAGCAGTAAAGAATTCGCCTGCAATGCAAGAGAAGCGTGTTTGATCCCCAGGTCAGGAAGATTCCCTGGAGGAGGAAATGGCAACCCACTCCAGTATTCTTGCCGGGGAGCCTGGTGGACTATAGTCCATGGGGTAACAAAAGGGTGGGACACGACTTAGTGACTAAACAACACAGAAGTGGATTTATAGAAGAGAAGAGGAGGAGATACATCAGTGTCCTCTGTGCAGACGATGGCCACTTCAAGAGCTGCCTAGAGGATAGCCAGTTGCAAGCCAAGGAGAGAGGCCTCAGAAGAAAACAACCCTGCTGGTACCTGGATCCCCACCTTGAGGCCTCCAGCTACAAGGATACATTTCTGTTGTTTAAGTCACCCTGTCGGCAGTAGTAGAAGAAGAAATGAAGGAGAAGGCAATGGCACCCCACTCCAGTACTCTTGCCTGGAAAATCCCATGGACGGAGGAGCCTGGTAGGCTGCAGTCCATGGGGTAGCTAAGAGTTGAGACACGACTGAGCGACTTCACTTTCACTTTTCACTTTCACGCACTGGCAAGAACACTGGCAACCACTCCAGTGTTCTTGCCTGGAGAATNCTCTTGCCTGGAAAATCCCATGGACGGAGGAGCCTGGTAGGCTGCAGTCCATGGGGTAGCTAAGAGTTGAGACACGACTGAGCGACTTCACTTTCACTTTTCACTTTCACGCACTGGCAAGAACACTGGCAACCACTCCAGTGTTCTTGCCTGGAGAATCCCAGGGACGGGGGAGCCTGGTGGGTTGCCGTCTACAGGGTTGCACAGAGTCGGACACGACTGAAGTGACTTAGCAGCAGCAGCAGTCGGCAGTATTGTTATGGCAGCCCTAACAAACTAATACAATCGAATATGTTTCAGAACTTTGTTTGTAGCCTTTATGCCTGAAACACAACTGGCTAGATATAACTATGGCCCATTCTTACCTTGAATAATCTGCTGGCATTGCTCCATTGCTTCTTGGTGTAACATGATAGTAACTCTGAAGCTAGCCTGATGTACCCCTCCTTCTTAATCACTTGATCCTTCTGACTGGTTTATCAAAAGGATTCTTTTGTTGTTGTTGTTTTTTTTTTAAAGAAAATAAAATTACCTTTCTTTACTGCCAATATCTGACACATTACAAAGAACAAACACAGAGCAGGAGATGGCAACCCACTCCAGTATTCTTGCCTGAAAAATTCCATGGACAGAAGCGTCTGGTGGGCTACAGTCCATGGGGTCACAAAGAGTCGGATGTGACTAACACACTTACTGCCAATATAAGACACACTCCAAGGAACACATATGTGTGTTATAAACATATACACATAGATAACACGTAATTATATAAAATATATACTTATGCTGTAAAGCATAAAATAATAAACATCCCAGAAACTACTACCCTCCTAAGATTCACCCATGAAGCTGAATGTAGTTTTTAGTTCATGCAGTTTCCTTGCTGCACAATTAAATGTCCACTAAGTGAATGTACTATGATGTTTTATCTATTTTCTGTAAATGGTGGTGGCAGGGTGGTGAGTTACCTTGCATCTACCTGTGTGTTCTCTCACGGTGCTGTCCTCCTCGCTTTGCTCCAGGGGCATACATTATCCCAAGTGTTGTGTTTATGATCCTACTGCTCTATTTTTTTAAAAAAATTATTTATTTAACTTTACAATACTGTATTGGTTTTGCCATACATTGACATGAATCCACCATGGGTGTATATGAGTTCCCAANTTTTTTTTTTGTCCTCTTACCTCTTGAACTAAATTTTTTATTGACTGTTCTTTTTCCTCCCATTTTTTTATTGCCTTCATAGTCCATTCTAGATCTCCTTTCTATGTACAGATTCCTTGGGGCTCTTATCATTTAGGATGGTTTCAACCACTATCATAAGCAGTGGTGCTCAAACCTACATCTTCAGTTCAGTCTTCTCCCACTTGGCATTCTACAGTTCTGTCTTTGGTGGCCTGTAGAAGGTTACCGGTTTTAGATGTGTTGATACCTGAATCTGTCCATAATAATACTAACTGTATCTCTTTTTCCTTTTCTACTTTTCCTGTCATTACCGGCTAGGCTCCTTAGCAACAGACACCAGAAGCAATTTTTACTGTTCTTCCCTCCTTTATTTCCCAAATGAGGACTATCAGCCACCAAATCCTGCTGAATCTTCCTTGACAAGCCCTTTGGAGTCATGCTTTTCTATTTCTCCAGCTGTCACTGTTGCATAGGCCTTAATGAATTTATGTCTAAATTAGTCCACCAGTCTTACCTGATTGTCCTCCCTATTTTAGAAACCCAGAAGATCATGGAGCTGGATTATTTTAAAGTATTCTTCTGCCTTCTAATCCTTATAAGACCACAAAATATTTTCCTAAAAGGAAATTCCATGCATGGTCATCATTCCCAATTGGATTAAGTCCAGGGTATTTTGCCTTTTTTTAAACGATACTTTCATCCACTACACCAAAATAAATTTTCATTTACAGTCAAGAGAACTACTCTGCATTCAAGCTACAACTCTACCACTCTCCTCTGAGCTTGCTCACCTTTCTCCTCCCTTGATCTTTTCTCCCCACTCCTCTTTCTGAATGCACGACTTTTAAACTTTTAAATCCGTCATTGATTTATGCCTGTGCAACTTTGCGTACCTTGACATTTAAAGCACAGAAGAGCCACTCTATTAATTGGTACATGTTTGGCCTGAATTTAGGTATTCTACCATTGAAAGCATAGTTACCATGTTTGGCCATGTTTTTCCTCTTCTTTCTTTTGTTGATCTATAAATATTGCTTCTGTGTCAACCAATTTATTTATCTACATAATCATAATGATAATATTTATCTTCAGGAACATAATTAAATTATTGGGTATTCAGTAACAAATGTGTAGTTGTTCATTTACTCTCTCTGGTCTCTGTGTTAACAAAACTAGAACAAATGAAAGATTGCCCCATTTTTTTTTGTTGTTTGTTTATGGCCGTGAATTGATTTGTTCAACAGAAAAAGGCAATAATTGATTTCTGTTGTTTCATGTTCATGCCAGTTGAATGAGTGGGAATTTTCAGGTTTCTGACCATTGAACACCTGTGCAGACTCACAGGAGCAAGTTAAAAGACCTGTGTCTTGGCCATTTGGGCTCTCCTGCCATGTGTACAATCTAACTGCAAACCATTGTACCTTAAACTCTTACTAATTGCTCTAACTTAAAGTCATTATTTTAGACCATTATTAAAAATCAGATTTTGCCCTATAAAATGCCATAATTTTTAGCAGCTATATATCTGCTGTGTAATTTCCTCTTTTAAAAAATGTCATGCTCAATTTAATACTGGTATGTCATTTGCAAGTGGCTAGGGGATTTTGTGAGGCCATTACAAACTCTAGTTTCACAAGAGCTAGACTCTGAAGCCTGCACCACTGACATCCTGGGTCTGTTTTGCTGACACTGTCCTACAGCATATTTTGCATACCCTAAGGGCTCCCCTAGGGGATGTTCTGTCATGGAATGAAATGGCTTTGACTAAAATGAGAATTTTCTCTTCTATGAGAAAGTGAATTAGAAAGAACCCAATCACAAATGCAACAAACCAATTAAATCAAAATAAAGCACATAATTCTGTGGACTTATTACTTAAGAGTGAGATATATCACACTATCGTATTTTAGGAAGATGCCTTGTACACAGTTGGAAATACTAAATATCTATTTTATATATTAATAAAGGTTACAAGAAGATCATATTCTAAGTACTTCTATAAATGAACAAAATAACATATGTTGGACTTACAGATTCAATCTGATTTATTACTTAAATTTTGGTTGTAAAATGTTTTGAAGATGAAATATTATACAAGCTGAAGAATTGAATTTAGAAAAATTCATCAATAGAAATGGGCTTCCCTGGTGGCTCAGAAGGTTAAAAATCTACCTGTAATGCAGGAGACCAGGGTTTGATCCCTGGATTGGGAAGATCCTCTGGAGAAGGAACTGGCAACCTATTCCAGCATTCTTACCTAGACAATCCCATGGACAGAGGTGGGCTACAGTCCATGGGGTCGCAGAGTCAAACACAACTGAACAACTAACACACACACGCGCATCAACAGAAATACTGTATCAGTGAGTAAAATTGATTATGGAAATAGAAATAACCATCGAGAAAGGCATGAATATGCAGAAGATTAAGAAACAGTTGATTGTGGCACAGATTACTATCTCATCAGAAAGTGTTTTCTGTGAGTAATTTGAATTATGATATAATGTTGATTTTTTTAATAAAATATTTTATAAATTGATAAGCATCAAAATCACTATGGTTTTACAGTAAAGCTTGGCTTCCCCGATAGCTCAGTTGGTAAAGAATCCACCTGCAATCCAGGAGACCCAAGTTTGATTCCTGGGTCAGGAAGATCCCCTAGAGAAGGGATAGAGTACCCATTCCAGTGTTCTTGGGTTTCCCTCGTGGCTCAGCTGGTAAAGAATCCGGCTGCAATGCGGGAGACCTGGGTTCGATCCCTGGGTTGGGAAGATCTCTTGGAGAAGGGGAAGGCTACCCACTCTAGTATTCTCGCCTGGAGAATTCCATGGATTGTATAATCCATGGGGCTGCAAAGAGTCAAACATGAATTTCACTTTCACTTTACAGTAAAGCTTACTTTTAATGTTCAATTAAGAACAGAATTCAAGTTTCAATGAATTTTCTGTACTGTAAAATGTTCACCTATGATTCTTCTTGATTTTGGGAAGATCCCTAAAAATTCCTTGAAGGGACAAAGTATCCCATTGATCCACCATGTTTGTCACAGAGTCACAAACTCTATCTGAATGATGTTAGATTCATTCTCTTGGAGAGAGAAAGGGGAGGAGAAGAGGGAGAGTTAGAGAATTAGTGCTTATGAAGCTGAGCAACTCAGATTGGGACTTTAACCACAGTCTTTTTTTTTTAAATTTGTTTCTAATTGGTGGAAAATTTCAGAGTGTCTTAGTTGAGAGCACATAACCTGGTCTCAAGACTTAATGAAGTTCAGGTTCTTGATGTCTTGTGGCAGAAAGAATTCAGTGAGAAACAAAGTGATCAGTAAGAAGTATATTTATTTAGAGAGAACTTCACTTCCGAGAAGGTGGGCCATCTCAGAAGGCCCTGAAATATGAGGTAGGTAGTTTTTATGGACTCAGTAATGTCATGGGATGAGAGGGAGGATTATTCTGACTATTTTGGAGAAGCGCAGAGATTCCAGGAATTGAGCCACCACCCATTCTCTGACCTTGATGACTGACCATGGACCTGTCCCGGTGCTGGGGGGTGTGTCACTCAGCATATGCTAATGTACTGCTACTGCTGCTGCTAAGTCGCTTCAGTCCTATCTAACTCTGTGCGACCCCGTAGACAACAGCCCACCAGGCTCCCCTGTCCCTGGGATTCTCCAGGCAAGAACACTGGAGTGGGTTGCCATTTCCTTCTCCAGTGCATGAAAGTGAAAAGTGAAAGTGAAGTTGCTCAGTCGTGTCCGACTCTTCGTGACCCCATGGACTGCAGCCTACCAGGCTCCTCCATCCATGGGATTTTCCAGGCAAGAGTACTGGAGTGGGGTGCCATTGCCTTCTCCATGCTAATGTACTACAAGCATATAATGAGACTCAAGGTCCACTGGAAGTCAGATCTTCTGGCATCTTGGACCTAGCTGGTTCTAAACAGTTTGATGCTGGGAGGGATTGGGGGCAGGAGGAAAAGGGGATGACAGAGGATGAGATGGCTGTATGACATCACTGACTCGATGGACGTCAGTTTGAGTGAACTCCGGGAGTTGGTGATGGACAGGGAGGCCTGGTGTGCTGCGATTCATGGGGTTGCAAAGAGTCGGACACAACTGAGCGACTGAGCTGAACTGAACTGATGGCTATGTCATTCTTTTAAAGGTTATAGCCTACTCCCTTCCCTCCTGTTTCAGTTATAATTGGGTGGTCACTCTTTTCTCATCAGTTACCTTTTACCCTGGTGATACTATTCAATTCAATGGTAACCCTTATTCCTTCATATTTTTCATATCTGAGGGGAAAGAGAAAAGATGGTAGAGAAGGTAGAGAAGGGAAAGGAAAAAAAGTAAAATAGTCAGTAAAACTAAAAATTGTTTCCTAAAGTGTCTATCATTCAGAAATAATTGGAAGATAAAATACAAAAAGCCTGGTTGATGCTGCTATGTTAATTTATGCCATATGGATGGATGTCATAAATAATCACAGTTTGTATTTTCACTGTCTTTCCAGTTTGTCTTTCAATTTAGACAATATTGGTATTTCTGGATTACTTTTAAGGAATGGTAGATAGAGTTGACACTTTGAGGACTAAATATAATTGTATATCTGTATACTTGTACTCAGTAAGATACTGCAGATTGCAACTGAGGGGGAACACAGTATGTCACCCCAAAGTATGCCACTTTGGCATGTGGATGGTTTAAGCAGAAGACTATTAAGACCCAGTAGTCTCAGAAAAGAATTCTTACTTCTCCCTTCTCTGCCTGAAAGAATTTAGGAGACCAGTGATAGAGAGCTAGCTATTACCAGGGATAACTTTTTATATCAGGAAGACTGATGTGCATGACATGGTAAACATTTGTTGGCCAAACATGTGATCTCACTTTCCTTTGAATTTTCTTCTCTTTTCAAGTCCTAAGTCCTTACTCCCTTCTCCTTACCTCAAGATGGTACTTAAGCTTCTATGCCTGACTGCCTTTGAGTCTCAGGTTTTCATGGGGATTCTATATTACATAATTAAATTTGTTTTCCTCCTATTAATCTGTCTTATGTCAATTTAATGACCAGGCCAACCAAAGGAGAGAAGGGAAAAATTTTCCTCCCCAACACAATGAAAACATCATTATTGCTCAGAGTTAGGGGTAGATGGTTGAGCATTTTTACATTTTTGGGTAGTTTTCCTTAATAGTAATTATTATTCTGAAACTATTTTTTGGAAATTGAATATTCTAATAAAATTGAAGTCAGTTCTAACTGTACCAGCCTATGATGCTGCTAATTTAACTTCTTTCACCTCAATACTTACCTAACATCCTGTTACTCTTCTTCTACCTTGGTGGCATCTGTGAACTATGGGGATCTATATCTGGTTCTCATATGGTTCCAGTTGAAAATGTTAACTGTACCTCAAATTAAAGGATAAATTCCATATAGTTTGAACAGTTTATTATTGAATGTTTTAATAAATCTTTGTATTATTTATTTATTTGATTTAAGGTATTATTTCTTTTGCTAGATTTATTCAGATATAATTGACATACAAAATTATTTACATTTAAGGTGTACAGCATAATGTTTTCACCTATGTACATATTGCAAGATGATCACCACCGTAATGTTAACTAACATCCATCACCTTATGTGGTTATAAAGCTTTTTTCTTTGTAATAATAATGTTTAAGTTCTACACCTTTAGCAACATTTCAAGCATACAGTACAGTATAGTTAACTATAGCTGTCATTTTACGTTGAATTTCCAGGAGTTAATCTTTTAAAATGTTATCAAGCTTTCAGGTAACTCTGATGTATAAGGCAAGGTTCTGAATGCTTTAGGAGTTTCTTTGACTATAAGAAGCTCACTATTTAGTTAGGAAAATAAAACTAACACAAGATTTGGAACTGGGGAGATGTTAGTGTTGGCCCTTAGAGGACTTTTTGATTTTTTCTAAGTGAGTGAATATTAGAGAAAGTCTTTCATGGAGGAGAAATGCTTGGAAAGACTTGGAAGTAGGAAGCTTCTGGTTAGAAGCCAATGATGAATAGACAAATGGCCTAGGGAAGAAGATTGTGTAGAGGAGAATGGGAAATAAGATTGAAAACAGAAGATTAGGGTTAGAATGGGGAAAACTTTTTTTTTTTTTTTTTNGTGAAAGTGGGCACCCTTGTCTTGTTCCTGACTTTAGGGGAAATGCTTTCAATTTTTCATCATTGAGGACAATGTTTGCTGTGGGTTTGCCATATATAGCTTATATTATGTTGAGGTATATTCCTTCTATTCCTGCTTTCTGGAGTTTTTACCATAAATGGATGTTGAATTTTGTCAAAGCTTTCTCTGCATCTATTGAGATAATCATGTGGCTTTTATTTTTCAATTTGTTAATGTGATCTATTACATTCATTGATTTGCAGATATTGAGGAATCCTTGCATCCCTGGGATAAAGCCCACTTGATTATGGTGTATGATCTTTTTAATGTGTTGTTGGATTCTGATTGCTAGAATTTTGTTAAGGATTTTTGCATCAATGTTCATCAGGGATATTGGCCTGTAGTCTTCTTTTGTGTGTGTGTGTGTGGCATCTTTGTCAGGTTTTGGTATTAGGTTGATGGTGACCTCATAGAATGAGTTTGGAAGTTTACCTTCCTCTGCAATTTTCTGGAAGAATTTGTGTAGGATAGGTGTTAGCTCTTNATGTTCATCAGGGATATTGGCCTGTAGTCTTCTTTTGTGTGTGTGTGTGTGGCATCTTTGTCAGGTTTTGGTATTAGGTTGATGGTGACCTCATAGAATGAGTTTGGAAGTTTACCTTCCTCTGCAATTTTCTGGAAGAATTTGTGTAGGATAGGTGTTAGCTCTTTAAATTTTTGGTAGAATTCAGCTGTGAAGCCATCTGGACCTGGGCTTTGTTTTCTGGAAGATTTCTGATTACAGTTTCAATTTCCGTGTTTGTGATGGGTCTGTTAAGATTTTCTATTTCTTCNTTGTTGGATTTTGATTGCTAGAATTTTGTTGAGGATTTTTGCATCTATGTTCATCAGTGATATTGGCCTGTAGTTTTCTTTTTTTGTGGCATCTTTGTCAGGTTTTGGTATTAGGGTGATGGTGGCCTCATAGAACGAGTTTGGAAGTTTATCTTCCTCTGCAATTTTCTTGAAGTGTTTGAGTAGGATAGGTGTTAGGTCTTCTCTAAATTTTTGGTAGAATTCAGCTGTGAAGCCGTCTGGACCTGGGCTTTTGTTTGCTGGAAGATTTCTGATTACAGTTTCAATTTCTCTGCTTGTGATGGGTCTGTTAAGATTTTCTATTTCTTCCTGGTTTAGTTTTGGAAAGTTGTACTTTTCTAAGAATTTGTCCATTTCTTCCACATTGTCCATTTTATTGGCATATAATTGCTGATAGTAGTCTCTTATGATCCTTTGTATTTCTGTGTTGTCTGTTGTGATCTCTCCATTTTCATTTCTAATTTTATTGATTTGATATCCACTGCTCTTTTTAAACACTGTTCTATCACACACATACACATATTTACCCCAACAATACAATGCTTAGTTTACTTCTTCCTGTGCATTATAAAAATGGTATAATACTGTAAGCAGTCTTCTGGGACTTGGAGGTTTTTACTCAACACTCTTAAGCACTCCATGTTGCTGAATGTTGTTCTTAGTTCACTCAATTTCCTTTATACACAATTAAACGTCCATTAAGTGAATATACCATAATGTGTTTATCCATTTTCTGTAAATGGGGGGAGGGGTTTGCGGTATTTCCTGTTGTCAGTAAATGTGCAAAGAGTTTCTCTAGTCTATATACATGGGAGTGGAGCTGCTACATCCCAGGATTGCCAATGTCCCAGATGGCGGAGCCCAATGGGCTGCCGTCTGTGGGGTTGCACAGAGTCGGACATGACTTAGCAGCAGCAGCAGTAGCAGAGAAAGTAAAATTGCTTCCTAAAGGTGTTACGACAAGTTACAGTCCTACCAGCAATGTTTAAAAGTGCCTCCTGCTTTCTACCCTTTCTAATTCTTAGTATTATCAGTGGGGGTGAAATGGTATCTTACTGTAGCCTTAATTTGCACTTTCTATTAGTGAGATCGAGAACTGTTTTTTTATTGGTCATAGACACATTGGTCTTATTGTTTTCTGTCAAATGTCTGTTAATATCTTTTCTATATCTTTTTTCTATCTTATTTTTCTTTCTCATTACTTTATTTCCCTGCTCTGCATATTAATCCTTATAAGCTAAGTGTGTTACATGAATTTTCCTTACTCTGGCATCTTTTTCACTATAAAAAATATCTTTAATTAAAACTTTTTAAATTTTAATGTAGTTGAACTTATTCTCTTCTCTGGCTTGTGCTTCTATAATCTTCTTCAAGAAACCTTTTTGTACTTCAAGGCCAGAAAGATCATCTCTCATATTTTAATTTTTAAAGTTTTGTTTTTGATGCTCGAATCCTTAATTCATGTGGAATTTATTTTTTGTGTAGGATGTGAGGGGCCGACTGAAATTAAGTAACTGCCCTAGAAAGCTTCCTGAATAACCCTCAGCTCCCCACTGATCTTGCATAGCTCTATGTAAGCTAGAGACTGTATACAGGCTTTTATTCACCTTTGTTATTTTTATTTATTCCTTGAGTAAATGGCACAATGTTTTATAATTTTTCATAAAAGTAAGGCAATTCTCACAACCTTATTCTTTTCATGAATGTCATGTCTGTTTTTCACTCTTCCATATAAATGTAAAGATCTGCTATTCAAGAGCCATAAAAAAACCCCCAAAACCTGTTATTTTGATTGTAACAGAATTGACTCTATAAATCAAATAGTGGAAAACTGATGTGTTTATGGTATGTATCTTCTTATTATCCATGAACATTACATACCCTTCTGCTTATTTAGGTCTTTTAAAATGTCTTTCAGTAAAGTTTTATCACTTTCTGCACATAGGCCTTATGACTTTCTGGTTAGATTTAGTACTGGGAATTTTATATAAATTTTTTTTGGGAGAACTATATTTTTGTAACAAAGTAACTACATGTTAAAATTATGTTTTCTAGTATTTATTGATGCTGTATAGAAATGTAACATATTTTTATTTACTGACTTTACAGGCAACTACCTTGATAACACATTGTTATTTCTAAAAATTTATGTGTCTTTTAGGTTTGCTATGCAGATAATCACATCATTTCTGAATAACATGTTTCTTTCTTCCTAATACTTATGCTAGGACTTTCAGTACAATGCTGAGAAGAAGGGGTAATGGTGGGTATTCTTTTTCCTGACTTCAAAGAATTATTTAAAATACTTCTTCCATTAAGAATTATCTTTGATAAAAATGTTCTGTGGACTCTTCTCATCAGATTAAAGAAATTCTTCTCTATTCTTAAGTTGTATTGCCTTTAGTTCATGAATGTACTGAATTTTATCAAATGCAATCTACTGAAATGATTTCATAATTTTTCTCCTTTAATTTGGGTGATGAAATTTTAGCTTCTCCTGAAGCTAGACCACAGACTAATATACTTATGAATATAAATTCAAATGGACTGACTGGCTTATCAGCAGCAGAAAAAGGTGTGTGTGTGCGTTGGTTTGTCAGGTTGTTTCATTAAATCAATCATTTTCTGCTTTATATATTTTGAAGTTATCTTACTGGGTATGCATAAGGTTATCAGTCAGTTCAGTTGCTCAGTAGTGTCTGACTCTTTGGGACCCCATGGACTGCAGCACGCCAGGCTTCCCTGTCCATCACCAACTCCAGGAGTTTGCACAAACTCAGGTCCATCGAGCTGGTGATGCCATCCAACCATCTTATCTTCTGACGTCCCCTTCTCCAGCGGCCTTCAATCTTTTCCAGCATCCGGGTCTTTTCTAATGAGTCAGTTCTTTGCATCAAGTGGCCAAAGTACTGGCGCTTCAGCTTCAACATCAGTCCTTCCAATGAATATTCAGGATTGATTTCCTTTAGGCTTGACTGGTTGGATCTCCTTGCAGTCCAAGGGACTCTCAAGAGTCTTCTCCAACACCACAGTTCAAAAGCATCAATTCTTTGGTGCTCAGCTTTCTTTATGGTCCAGCTCTCACATCCACACGACTACTGGAAAAACCATAGCTTTGACTATACGGACCTTTGTTGGCAAAGTAATATTTCTGCTTTTTAATATGCTGTCTAGGTTTATCGTAACTTTTCTTCCAAGGAGCAAGTGTTTTTAAATTCACAGCTGCAGTCACCATCTGCAGTGATTCTGGAGCCCAAGAAAATAAAGTCTGTCACTATTTCCATTGTTTTCTCATCTATTTGCTATGAAATGATGGGACGGGATGCCATGATCTTAAGAGTTCTGAATGCTAAGTTTTAAGCCAACTTTTTTACTCTCCTCTTTCACATTCATCAAGAGACTCTTTAGTTCCTGTTCACTTTCTGCCATAAGGGTGGTTTCATCTGCATATCTGAGGTTATTGATATTTCTCCCGGCAATCTTGATTCAAGCTTGTGCTTCTTCCAGCCTCACATTTACATGATGTACTCTGCATATAAGTTAAATAAACAGAGTGACAATATATGCACAGCCTTGTTGTACTCCTTTCCCAACTTGGAACCAGTCTGTTGATCCACGTCTGGTTCTAACTGTTGCTTCTTGACCTGTATACAGATTTCTCAGGAGGCAGGTAAGGTGGTCTGCTATTCTCATCTCTTGAACAACTTTCCACAGTTTGTTGTGATCCACACAAAGGTTTTAGCATAGTCAATGAAAGAGAAGTAGGCATTTTTCTGGAACTCTTGCTTTTTTGATGATCCAACAGATGCTGGCAGTTGGCCTCTGGTTCCTCTGCCTTTTCTGAACCCAGCTTGGACATCTGGAGTTCTTGGTTCACGTGCTGCTGAAGCCTGGCTTGGAGAATCTGGAGCATTACTTTGCTAGTGTGTGAGAGGACTGCAATTGTACGGTAGTTTGAACATTCTTTGGCATTGTCCTTCTTTGGGAATGGAATGAAAACTGACCTTTTCCAGTCCTGTGGTCACTGCTGAGTTTTCCAAGTTTGCTGGCATATTGAATGCAGCACTTTCACAGCATCATCTTTTAGGATTTGAAATAGTTCAGCTGGAATTCCTTCACCTCCACTAGCTCTGTTTGTAATGATGCTTCCTAAGGCCCACTTGACTTTGCACTCCATGATGTCTGGGTCCAGGTCAGTGATCACACCATTGTGGTTATCTGGGTCACTAAGGTCTTTTTTGTATAGTTCTTCTGTGTATTCTTGTCACCTCTTAATATCTTCTGCTTCTGTTAGGTCCATACTGTTTCTGTGC
>SJYX01018709.1:175848-236758 GCA_006410675.1 Oreotragus oreotragus
CTCTGCATATAAGTTAAATAAGCAGGGTGACAATATACAGCCTTGACGTACTCCTTTTCCTATTTGGAACCAGTCTGTTGTTCCATGTCCAGTTCTAACTGTTGCTTCCTGACCTGCATGTAGGTTTCTCAAGAGGCAGGTTAGGTGGTCTGGTATTCCCATCTCTTTCAGAATTTTTCAGTTTATCGTGATCCACAAAGTCAAAGGCTTTGGCATAGTCAATAAAGCAGAAATAGATGTTTTTCTGGAATTTCCTTACTTTTTCCATGATCCAGCACATGCTGGCAATTTGATCTCTGGTTCCTCTGCTTTTTCTAAAACCAGCTTGAACATCTGGAAGTTCACGGTTCACGTACTGCTGCAGCCTGGCTTGGAGAATTTTGAGCATTACTTTACTAGTGTGTGAGATGAGTGCAACTGTGCGGTAGTTTGAGCATTCTTTGGCATTGCCTTTCTTTGGGACTGGAATGAAAACTGACCTTTTCCAGTCCTGTGGCCACTGCTGAGTTTTCCAAATTTGCTGGCATATTGAGTGCAGCACTTTCACAGCATCATCTTTCAGGATTTGAAATAGCTTAACTGGCTTTATTTATCTTTTTCTTTCCCAGGCAAGAATGCTGGGGTAGGTTGCCATATCCTTCTCCAGGGGATCTTCCTGACCCAGGGGTGGAACCTGTGTCTCCTGCATTGCAGGCAGACTCTTCACCACTGAGCCACCAGGGAAGCCCTGTTTCTTTTTCTAGTTCCTTTAGATGGTAGGTTATGTTTAAGATTTTCTTTGTTTCTTGAGGTATGCCTGCATTGCTACAAAATTCCCTCTTGTGACTGTTACTGCTGTGTCCCACAGACTTTGGAAAGTTGTTTATTTTCATTTGTCTCAAAGTATTTTCTGATCTCCTCTTTGATTTCTTCATTGACCTGCTGGTTTTTAAGTATCATGTTGTTTAGTCTCCATGTGTTTCCGTTATTACCATTTTTCTTTTGTAACTGATCTCTAGTTTTCATACTGTTGTGGTCAGATAAGATGCTTGATATAACTTCTATGCTCCTAAATTTACTGGGACTAGTTTTGTGTCCTAGCACGCGATCCATTCAGGAGAATGGTCCATGTGCACTTGAAATCAACGTGTATTCTGCTGTTTGGGGACAGAGTGTGTGTGTGTGTTCGTTGTTCAGTTGTGTCCAACTCTTGCAACCCTATAGACTGGAGATCATCAGGCCCCCCCATCCATGGAATTCTCCAGGCAAGAATACTGGAGTGGGTAGCCATTTCCTTCTCCAGAGGATTTTCTCGATCCAGGGATTGAACCTGGGTCTCCTGCAATTCAGGCAGATTCTTTACCATCTAAGCCATCAGGGAAGCCTGGAATGTCCTATGGATATCTATTAAAGCCAAGCAGTCTAATGTCATTTAAGGCCACTGTTTCCTTATGGATTTTCTGTCTGGATGATTAATTTGTCCACTGATATAAGTGGGGTATTAAAATCCCCCATTATTATTGTATTACTGTCAATCTTTAGGTCTTTTAATATTTGCTTTATATATTTAAGTGCTCCTGTATTGGGTGCACTTATGTTTATGTATGTTATATCCTCTTCTTGTATTGATCCCTTTATCATTATACAATGCCCTTCTTTGTGTTTTATTATAGACTTTGTTTTAAAGTGGAAAAGTATCTAAAGACCACAATCTGGGTACTGAGGGTGCTTACTAATACTGGGCTAGTCAGAGATTCTAGTCTTTCAGCAAAATAAAGCCAGCATATGTGTAAATATATCAATTAAATATATCAGGAATTCTTACTAATACTTTCAGTTTAAGACTTAAGATGTTTACGTCATTGTTCTCACATCTCTATATTCTTTCACCCATATTCAACATTCCAGTTTCCAAATCACCAACAAAATTACTCATTTACTTTGCAGTACATGCACCTACAATCCCAAAAGAATAACATTAATATTATTAGCAACAGTACTACTGAAAACAGTGTAAGGTTTTCCTTTGTTCTTAGGATGAATTTCATTAGGAATGTGCAGCCAAATAACTGTGTTTTAAAGTCACTTGGAATAGTTCCTCTCGATGTGGTTATACTACCAATGGAATGCATCGTTAGGCTCAATTTAACTTTTAATTAGAAATTACCTTAAAATTTTTTTGTAATTATGCAAAATATTTGGTTTCAAAGTAAAAAAACGTTGATTCAAGGAAAGCTAGCTTTATTTCCTGTCTTTTCTAACCTATTTCTATCTTCCTTCCATGGGACAGCATTTAAAGATTTTTTTCAAAGTTAGTCTTTTCATTTTAAAATATGTTGCTTTCTACAAATATTCTCCTTCCCTACAACTTGCCAGTTTAAAAAGATATAAGTAGTAATCTGAGGTATAATTTTTTTCTATTCTTTTTTTCACTTGCTGTATTCTGGAGATTATTTCATATAAGTTTAGAGAGATTGTCCTCATTCATTCTGACAGCTGCAGAAGCCTCCACTGTGCGGATTTCACACACAATGAACAACCACAGTGAACTGTTTATTCAATCAACCCCCTACTACTGGGCATTTGAATTGATTTTGCTCACGAATACAAGTCAGGCTACAGTCAGAAGTCTTACTCATAGGTATTTTTGTCAGATAAATTTTTTGCCATTGTATTTTTAGGAACTATTCCTAAAAGTAGGATTGCTGGATAAATGGGTAAATGAATGTATAATCTTGCTACATACATAATTTGCTGGTATCTAATTCCTCTCAGAGAGGTTATTCTATTTTGCATTTCTCCCAGCAGTGTATGACAGTGCCAGTTTCCCCAAGGTCGCACCAAGGGTATCCTAACAAACTTCTGAATTTTTGCCAAACATCGAGGCAAGAAATATCTCAGTGTAATTTTGTTCTTTTTCTAGCTTTTTTGGATAGAAGCATAGATCACTAATTTCAGGCTGTGTTTTTTTTAAAGTTAATATATCCATTAGTTTATAGGGCTACAAAATCGCCTCAAGCATTGCTTTAGCTGCATCCTATAAGTTTTGATATACAAAATCTTTATTGTCATTCATTTAAAAATATATTCTAATTTTGCTTTCTTCACCAAATTGTGAGTTATTCAGAAAGTGAAAGTGTTAGTTGCTCAGTCGTGACCATTTCTTTGTGACCCCATGGACTGCAGCCCAACAGGCTCCTCTGTCCATGGAATTCTTTAAGCAAGAATACTGGATTGGGTAGCCATTCCCTTCCCCAAGGGGATCTTCTTGACTCAGGGATTGAACCTGAGTTTCCTGCACTGTCAGCAGATTCTTCACCATCTTGAGCCACCAGGGAGAGGTACACTACTAATCTCACCAAGTTCAGTTCAGTTGTCGCTCAGTCGTGTCCGACTCTTTGGGACCCCATGAATCGCAGCATGCCAGGCCTCCCTGTTCATCACCATCTTTCGGAGTTCACTCAGACTCATGTCCATCGAGTCCGTGATGCCATCCAGCCATCTCATCCTCTGTCGTCCCCTTCTCCTCCTGCCCCCAATCTCTCCCAGCATCAGAGTCTTTTCCAATGAGTCGACTCTTCACATGAGGTGGCCAAAGTACTGGAGTTTCAGCTTTAGCATCATTCCTTCCAAAGAAATTCCAGGGTTGATCGCCTTCAGAATGGACTGGTTGGATCTCCTTGCAGTCCAAGGGACTCTCAAGAGTCTTCTCCAACACCACAGTTCAAAAGCATCAATTTTTTGGCGCTCAGCCTTCTTCACAGACCAACTCTCACATCCATACATGACCATAGGAAAAACCATAGCCTTGACTAGACGGACCTTAGTCGGCAAAGTAATGTCTCTGCTTTTGAATATACTATCTAGGTTGGTCATAACTTTTCTTCCAAGGAGTTAAGCGTCTTCTAATTTCATGGCTGCAGTCACCATCTGCAGTGATTTTGGAGCCCCTCAAAATAAAGTCTGACACTGTTTCCCCATCTATTTCCCAGGAAATGATGGGACCAGATGCCATGATCTTCGTTTTCTGAATGTTGAGCTTTAAGCCAACTTTTTCACTCTCCTCTTTCACTTTCATCAAGAGGCTTTTTAGCTCCTCTTCACTTTCTGCCATAAAGGTGGTGTCATCTGCATATCTGAGGTTATTGATATTTCTCCCTGCAATCTTGATTCCAGCTTGTGTTTCTTCCATTCCAGCGTTTCTCATGATGTACTCTGCATATAAGTTAAATAAGCAGGGTGACAATATACAGCCTTGACGTACTCCTTTTCCTATTTGGAACCAGTCTGTTGTTCCATGTCCAGTTCTAACTGTTGCTTCCTGACCTGCATACAGATTTCTCAAGAGGCAGGTCAGGTGGTCTGGTATTCCCATCTCTTTCAGAATTTTCCACAGTTTATTGTGATCCACACAGTCAAAGGCTTTGGCATAGTCAATAAAGCAGAAATAGATGTTTTTCTGGAACTCTCTTGCTTTTTCCATGATCCAGCGGATGTTGGCAATTTGATCTCTGGTTCCTCTGCCTTTTCTAAAACCAGCTTGAACATCAGGGAGTTCACGGTTCACGTATTGCTGAAGCCTGGCTTGGAGAATTTTGAGCATTACTTTACTAGCATGTGAGATGAGTGCAATTGTGCGGTAGTTTGAGCATTCTTTGGCATTGCCTTTCTTTGGAATTGGAATGAAAACTGACCTTTTCCAGTCCTGTGGCCACTGCTGAGTTTTCCAAATTTGCTGGCATATTGAGTGCAGCACTTTCACAGCATCATCTTTCAGGATTTGAAACAGCTCAACTGGAATTCCATCACCTCCACTAGCTTTGTTCTTAGTGATGCTTTCTAAGGCCCACTTGACTTCACATTCCAAGATGTCTGGCTCTAGATTAGTGATCACATCCTCATGATTATCTGGGTCGTGAAGATCTTTTCTGTACAGTTCTTCTGTGTATTCTTGCCACCTCTTCTTAATATCTTCTGCTTCTGTTAGGTCCATACCATTTCTATCCTTTATCGAGCCCATCTTTGCATGAAATGTTCCCTTGGTATCTCCAATTCTCTTGAAGAGATCTCTAGTCTTTCCCATTCTGTTGTTTTCCTCTATCTCTTTGCATTGATTGCTGAAGAAGGCTTTCTTATCTCTTCTTGCTATTCTTTGGAACTCTGCATTCAGATGCTTATATCTTTTCTTTTCTCCTTTGCTTTTCGCCTCTCTTCTTTTCAGTGCTATTTGTAAGGCTTCTCCAGACAGCCATTTTGCTTTTTTGCATTTCTTTTCCATGGGGATGGTCTTGATCCCTGTCTCCTGTACAATGTCACGAACCTCATTCCATAGTTCATCAGGAACTCTGTCTATCAGATCTAGGCCCTTAAATCTATTTCTCACTTCCACTGTATAATCATAAGGGATTTGATTTAGGTCATACCTGAATGGTCTAGCGGTTTTCCCTACTTTCTTCAATTTAAGTCTGAATTTGGAAATAAGGAGTTCATGATCTGAGCCACAGTCAGCTCCTGGTCTTGTTTTTGTTGACTGTATAGAGCTTCTCCATCTTTGGCTGCAAAGAATATAATCAATCTGATTTCGGTGTTGACCATCTGGTGATGTCCATGTGTAGAGTCTTCTCTTGTGTTGCTGGAAGAGGGTGTTTGCTATGACCAGTGCATTTTCTTGGCAAAACTCTATTAGTCTTTGCCCTGCTTCATTCCACATTCCAAGGCCAAATTTGCCTGTTACTCCAGGTGTTTCCTGACTTCCTACTTTAGTATTCCAGTCCCCTATAATGAAAAGGACGTCTTTTTTGGGTGTTAGTTCTAAAAGGTCTTGTAGATCTTCATAAAACCGTTCAACTTCAGCTTCTTCAGCATTACTGGTTGGGGCATAGACTTGGATAACTGTGATATTGAATGGTTTGCCTTGGAAACGAACAGAGATCATTCTGTCGTTTTTGAGATTGCATCCAAGTACTGCATTTCGGACTCTTTTGTTGATCATGATGGCTACTCCATTTCTTCTGAGGGGTTCCTGCCCGCAGTAGTAGATATAACGGTCACCTGAGTTAAATTCACCCATTCCAGTCCATTTTAGTTTCCGGATTGCTAGAATGTCAATGTTCACCCTTGCCTTCTCTTGTTTGACCACTTCCAATTTGCCTTGATTCATGGACCTGACATTCCAGGTTCCTATGCAATATTGTTCTTTACAGCATCGGATCTTGCTTCTATCACCAGTCACATCCACAACTGGGTATTGTTTTTGCTTTGGCTCCATCCCTTCATTCTTTCTGGAGTTATTTCTCCATTGATCTCCAGTAGCATATTGGGCACCTAATGACCTGGGGAGTTCCTCTTTTGGTATCGTTATCATTTTGCCTTTTCATACTGTTCATGGGGTTCTCAAGGCAAGAATACTGAGGTGGGTTGCCATTCCCTTCTCCAGTGGACCACGTTCTGTCAGCCCTTTCCACCATGACCTGCTCGTCTTCGGTTGCCCCGCAGGCATGGCTTGGTTTCATTGATTTAGGCAAGGCTGTGGTCCTAGTGTGATTAGACTGGCTAGTTTTCTGTGAGTATGGTTTCAGTGTGTCTGCCCTCTGATGTCCTCTTGCAATACCTACCATCTTACTTGGGTTTCTTACCTTGGGTGTGGGGTATCTCTTCACGGCCGCCCCAGCAAAGCACAGCTGCTGTTCCTTACCTTGGACGAGGGGTATCTCCTTACTGCCACCATTCGGGAATTTTCTATATTTTTTTTCTGATCTTTTTCTCTAGGTTAATTTCATTATGGTTGGAAAATAAACTCTATTTCAATGGTTTAATATTTAACTGAGGCTTAATTTATGATTCAGCTTGTGATCAGTATGGTAAATGTTCCACATGCATTTTTAAAACAAGACTTTTGTCACAGTTGAATGTGGCATGATACGAATATCAGTTATGTCAAGTATGTATATTAGCAAGATGTTCTATATCATATTTTTTGTCTGCTTAGTTCTGTCACCTATTAAGAGGTATGTTAAAGTCTATTTTGGTCATGGATTCATTGCTCCCTTTACATCTGTCGATGTTTAGCGTCTGTTTATATCATGTGAAACTATGATACTGGTTCTGTATAGATACACAATTTTCAATATTCTGGTGGACTGACCACTTTATCATTATGAATTGTCTTTACCTATAGAGTAATGCTTCCTGCCTTAAATTATACATTGTCTGTTATCAGCATAGTTACAACAGCTTTCTTCTGATTCGTATTTATTTGATGTTATCTTTTTTCCATCTGTTTAATTTCAGCTGTCTTGTATATTACTACAGGTGTGTTATCTGCAAACAACATATAATTGGGTTCAACATTTTAACCTAGTCTGATGTGAGCATTCTAACTGAGGTATGTAATCCTTTTATATAATTTACTGTGATCACTGATAAACTGGGTTTATTGCTATCATCTTACTATTTGCATTCTATTTCACCCACCTGTTTTATATTCCTTTGTCTTCCTTGCCTCCTTTATGAATTAATCAAATGTTTTTTATTATTCCATTTTCCCTTAATTATACATTCTTTAACTGTTCTTTTAGTGATTAGCTAAAAGTACAACATGCATCTTTGATTTATTACAGACCAAAAATATAAATTATTACTTCAATTTTATGACTTTCCTGTGCTAAAGCCTAATATTTTGTCCATGTGTATTCGTGGGAAATGAATCTTGTGTTTTCAGCTGTGTTCCCCTGGAAACACCTTTATTAAAGGTAGCATGTCACCCATGTTACTAGGCAACACTGCTTATGGTAAAGATGACATTACTCTAAACTGCCAGTGGACTGTGATGACCTGGTAGAAAGACCTAGCTCTGAGTTTTCCCCTGTGTGACATTTCTATCCCTTGTTAGAACTCTTGGACTCTAGGCCACAGGACTGTTATAAGAGGCATTGGTTCTTACATGGAACTTGAGACTTCCAGGCTAGGATGGTTCCCACACTCACCTATGTGGTCCTGATCCGTTATCCCTGAGTTGTCAACTGGGGAGTTGGAGTAGAGAACAGTCCCCAGGACTGCTGTCAGAGAGCTATGGGAACTCTTGGAGAAATACATGAAAAGCTGCCGTGCTGGCTTGCTATGTGTTCTGTATTCTCCAGAGTGAAAGCAAGACAACTGCTCTACTGGGTTGTGCAAATTATGAAATATCTGTTGAGCTGGGCTTCAAACCAGAGGCAGTGTACATGGCAGAGTGGTAGCATCAATGAAACAGACTTTCATATCCTTGGCTCAATGGCCAGAGCACCAGGAAACAAATGGAATGGGGAGGGAGATGCTGGTAAGCCTCAGTGGGGGCTAACCTTCTCAGAGTCTGATGGCAAAGGCTTGACACTGTGACAGGGGATAAATCTTCCCCTTGTAGGAATGGATGAGAGCTGGAGACAAACTTATGGTAAGAGAAAATGTCCCACTTTCCAAGAAATGCCTGGTGGAAAATGGGCTGACTGGCAAGAATCATATTCCCATGATGTAGCTGACGTATCTGAGCCAGAGGCGGCACTGATGCCTGACAAGGGGTGGGCAGGAGACAAGCCCAGGTACTCAAGGCCGCATGTTTGTGACTAGGTCTGGACCAGACAAGCGGGTGGAGCAGCCTGGCTCTGACCCAAGTTGGGTTGGCCGGGGATCCAACCAGCACAAAGTAGTGCTCACAAGCCACCACCTAAAGAACTGGGGGACAAAAATGGGAGACTACCTCTGCACCAGCCCACAAGGTCAAACAGGACGACGTGGCAACCTGGCAAACAAACTGGCTGCAACGGCAACGGTGGCAGCGTGCTGTGCACCTGGCACCACAGGCGAGACCTCGACAGAGGCTACCATGTGACAGTAACCTCGGCCGCAAGCTGGGCAGCTTTGTGAGGGCTCTGAAAGCACATAATGATTGAACCCTAAAATGGAGTCTGACCAATGTCATCGCTGACACTTACTGATAATTATGGTAATGCAAACTAAAAACTCTCTAAAGAGACAACTACAGGTGGGGTTTTCAAAAAATAATAAAGGACAATGACTAAGTATTTTAAAAGTTGAAGCAGAGCGGGTATGGAGATCCTCATTATTTTGTGAAAGGTAAATGGGAAAAGGGTGCTTTTGCTTTGTTATCACTGCCATTTTCTAAGTGTGATCCTCTGATCAGCAACATCACCCAGAATCACCTGGGAATTTATGAGAAATGTAAATTATCAAGCCCAACCCTAGACTTTTACTACATTAGTAAGTGAAGTCATAGAAGCCTAGCAATATGTTTTAACAAGTCCTCCAGGTGACTGCGGTGTACCCTAAAGTCTAAGAGCTACTGTGCTAAAAAGTTAATAAGGTCATGGTTGGTCTGTGAGCCTGTAATGAAATCTCATGTGGGATTTACCTTCTAGCCCTATTTCTCTCAAGACCTAATAAAGGAGAAAAAACGTTAGCTGTCACCAGACAAGACAGCTTACAGTAAAAATGACCTTGGTAAACTGTAACTGGACTGGTGAGACTGGAAAAAACTGGAGGCAGAAATGGCAACCCATTCTTGCCTGGGAAATCCCATGGACAAAGGAGCCTGGTGAGTTACAGTCCACGGGGTCACACAGAGTCGGACACAACTGAGTGATTGCACATGCATATGTGTGCACGTTCCCAACAGCCTTATCAGCTTATCACAGGGTTCTAATCTTTGGATGAAGATCAAATGCCCTATGACCTTCAGCCAGATTATGCATACTGGAAAAGGCATCATTTAAAGGACTGTATCTATCCCAGATAAAAGGACCATTACCAGGTGCTCTTAACTAGCTCATGCACAGTGAAACCAAAGCACTTGTCTCTTGAATTCATGTTTCTCACTTAAGAAGAGTCTCTGCTCTGAACTGGTCTAGAGTAAGGACTGCTGACCCCAAACGCAGACCCACACTAGGATGAGGAGACAACAGCAATGGAAGGCAGCTGACCCAGTCATCTGGACCTGTAAGATCAGTTCCACTAAAAGAACTGTGTCTCTCTAGCAACACTGAAAGTTATTGTTTTACTTCTAACCATACTGTTGCCCTCAATGTTTAGGATGGTAAGAAAACTCTGAGGTGAAGTTGTGACCGAGAATTATGAATTATCTTAACCACTTGTGACATGTTTCACCGCAAGTCTACCATAAGAATTTTGTAATTATAAAGTTTTAAAATAAAGTTGTAATTCAGTATAATTGGTAAAATGTATCACCTATAGAAACTTTTCCATTAGAAATAAGAAAAAGACTGGGAAACAACTCTAAGCACCTGGCGGAAAGCCACAGCTGGGAGCCTCTAGGTACCATGGTTCTTGTGGGTAAGTGTGTCCCTTTCTACTGCTCTGTGCATGTGGGGCTATTAACAAAAGATACTGGTTCTCATATGGAACCTAGAGCATTTGAGTCAGGGTAGTCCTCACTTTTAACCATTTGACTTGTTCCTTCGCACCTGAACAGTCACTTGGCAGGAAAGAAGGGTGGGCAGAGAATGGCCCTGGCCTAAATGTGCGCCTGTTCTGGAGGGCTGTGGTGTCCTGGCCCCTTGTCCTCGAGTAAAGCCCACACCAACTGAGGCCAATTACACGAGTATGAAATGTCTAACTGGATCTGAGACCGTCTACAGTGGTCAGTGTAATTCCCTTCTGCCTTTCGTATTGCTCTTGCTATGAACTGTAACCTCAGAAGACAGTACTGTTATTATTTTGTATCAACATACTTATTTACATATAGCTTAATATTTACTCTTGCTGTTGTTTTCTTTGCTTTTTTCTGTTTTTCTGAGTTTCTAACTGGAATAGTTTTCCTTCTGTCTCAAAGAAATCCCTTAAGGATTTTTAATTCAAGTCTGTTGATAACATGTATCTTTCAGTTTCTGGTAGTCTAAAACCCTTATCTAAGCTTCATTAAAAAAAAAATCAAGGTATAATATAAATAGAAATGCTCAGACCTTAGGTATAACATTCAGTTTTGACTATTACTTAAAGACACAGAAAGCATTAAACACTCCAGAATGTTCTTTCAAGCTGTTTCCCAATCAACCCCTTCCCCTGACAAAGCAATTCCCTCTTCTGATTTCTACCACCAGAGGTTAATTTTGCCTGTTCTAGGATTTCGTATAGTTGGGATCATACACTATACATTTTTTTGTGTCCAGTGACTTAATAGCACAATATTTCTGAGATTCATCAATATGGATATAGGATCTTTCTTGTAGAATAGTATCCACTGTAAAAATATAACACTGATTATTTATTCTCTTATTGATGGGTATCTGTTTCCAGGTTTTTGGCTGTTATAAATAAATCTGCTGTGAACATTTTTTAACAAGTATTTCGTGGACATAGTTTTCATGAGGTTTTTCTGGTGGCTCAGACTGTAAAGAATACGCCTGCAGCACAGGAGACCCAGGTTCAGTCTCTGGGTCAGGAAGATCCCCTGGAGAAGGGAATGGCCACTCCCTCCAGTACTCCTGCCTGGAGAATCAGAGGAACATGGACTTGCAAAGAGCCAGACATGACTGAGTGACTAACACTTTCACTTTTGATTAAGTACCAGGCAGTAAAATACTGGATCATATATGCTTAGCTTTTTAATAAGCTATCAGACTGTCTTCCAAATAACTGTACTATTTTATATTCTCACTAGCAATGTATCGGGGGAAGGCAATGGCACCCCACCCCAGTACTCTTGCCTGGAAAATCCCATGGGCGGAGGAGCCTGGTGGGCTGCAGTCCATGGGGTCGCTAAGAGTCGGACACGACTGAGCGACTTCACCTTCACTTTTCACTTTCATGCATTGGAGAAGGAAATGGCAACCCACTCCAGTGCTCTTGCCTGGAGAATCCCAGGGATGGAGGAGCCTGGTGGGCTGCCGTCTATGGGGTCGCACAGAGTCGGACACGACTGAAGCGACTGAGCAGCAGGAGCAATGTATCAGAGTTCTGGTTGCTCCATATCATCTCAAATTATCAATTTTTTCATTTTAGCCCTTCTAACTCTGTTTCTTGCTTCAAACTTAAAAAAAAAAGTATAGCTGTATCTGCTGTCCTTTTTTGTTTGTATGATGTATTTTTCATCTTTGTATTTTCAACCTCTCTGTGTCCTAATGTTTGAAGAGTTTCTCTTATAAGCAGCTTATAGTTGGATTTAAAAAAATCCATTCCATACAAAATGCTTTAATGATAAATCTTTTCTGAAGCTAACTAATGATATACTTATCTACTATTTTACTATCTGTGGTCTATTTTTATGTACTTTTTACCTTCCTTAATTTTCTTTGGATTAATCAAATGTTTTACATTATTTCATTCTCCTTCCACTGAATTACATCTTAAAGCCATGTTTAGTAGTTAGCCTGGAACTTAAAATACACATTCTTATTACAGTCCAATGCAAACTTTCTTTTATGACTTGGCCGATACCAATTAAAACCTAGAACTTTTAGACTCCATTTATTTCTCAGCCATCGTTACTGTTACCGTTACCACGAACTTTGGTTATATATAAAGGGGAAGCTCCTCAGGGCAGTGCAGATATCATTTTGTACAATTAGTCTTCATTTATACTTTCTTTCCAGTGTTCTTCTTTCCCTCTGGCATGCCCATAGTTCTGTCTAGGATCATTTTTCTGAAGAATTCCCTTTAATTTTTATTTCAGTGCACGGCTACTGGTGCCAAGGTCTCTGAATTTTTATTGAGCACCTATCTATTTCATTTTAATTTCTAAAGAATATTTTTGCTGGAAAAGAACCCTAGGTTTGCAGTTTTCTTTTTTAGTGCCTTAAAGATTGTCACTGCACTGGTTGCTAGTTTTTATCATTTCCACTGAGAAGCTGTCGGTTTTACTGCTGCTCCTTTGAAAGGCACTGTGGTGGATTGAAAATCCACCGTTCAAGATGGACCGTAGTCTCTGCACTACCAGCAGGGGAAGGATGTCTCCCTTGCCCTGGGACTTGCTTTGATGGATGGAACTTGCAAAGGTGCTGCTGTTCCAGCTCTCTGCGTGGGTTCTGAAAGGCCTGGATGCTTTTGCTCTCAGTCTCTTGGAGCCCTGAGACACCAGGTAAAGAGGTCCAGCTTCTCTGCTGGAGAGTCTGCTTGGAGAGAGACAATATATAGCTGTGTCTCATCTATTCCAATCACTCCAGATTTCTTTGGTAGTCAGCCCCAGTTGAGACTCCATATATTTGTAGTTGCATGGATGATTCCAAGTCAGATCAGAAGGAAGTCCAGCTCAGGTTGCAGGGTCTTGAGCAAATAATAGTTTTGTTTTAAGCCACTCAATTCTGGCCTAACTTATTAAGCAAAAAAGATAACTGAAAACAATATCTGGTATCAAGAACAGACTGATGCCATAATGGAAACTTAGAGCATGCTGACAGTACTCTGGGGAATGGGTTGAGGACACTGCTGAAGGAACAGCAACAAGACCATTACTGCAGGTTGGAAGAGCACTGAGGAAACTGCTCCTGGAGGCTGGAGGAGAGGCATCATCTTCTACCGGCAAAGCAAACAGGGAGGCTCTATCTGGAATATGGGAGAATACCTAACGATGTTGTGGACCTGGCTAGGGAGGCTCTATCTGGAATATGGGAGAATACCTAACGATGTTGTGGACCTGGCTAGGGAGGCTTTGAGGAAGAACGTTGAAAGTGACAAATGGTTTTTTAAACGTCACCCATAAGAAAGCATTAAAAGGAATTGCACCGTTTCCAGGCAGAATTCAGAGAAAATGCTTCCAAACTGGGACTTTCAGGGTTAGAAAATGAAACTTTCTCATCTCAATTACCAGCTTCTCCAGTCAGCACCAGGTTTTGACAAAAGAATCAAATCCAGATGCTACCAGTAAAACTATGGCCTCAGGATCAAGATCACATCAAAAACACAGCAGTGAGACCCTCTGTTACTACCACCTCTGAAAGATCTGTGTCTTGAGTTAAGTCTCGTGGACTGTCAGACAAAAGGCATCTAAAAATCTTAAAGGCATTGTCCTGGACTCATCTTTGAAGCAGACGGGGCCTTCTTGTAGAGATCTGTGGGTGTGGCTTTTGCCTCTTGGAATGGCTTGTAATCTGAAAATCCACAAAGTTTTACAAAGTTGTGCCAAGGATCCCCAGGCAGCAGGCTGAGGAAGCTCTTCAGGGCACTTCTAAGGAAAAGGAAAGGCAGCCTCGAGAGAAGAGCTGAGAAACAGAACAGGAAAGCAACTGCAGGGAAACAAAACAGGCCCTAATCAAGGACTATTTCCTACCCGGGAATTGGGGGACCTGGTCACAGCTGGCCATGTGAATTTCAGAACTGCCATGGAACAGTGATGGCTGTGTGCATTTCCTCTCCTTTAAACTGACGTGATTACCCTTCCCTACCATACTGCTACGGTCATACTGGAAGCTGAGTAGACTCTCTTAATCACTGTTATATCACCTCTTCACTATCATATAGTAAGTGGATAGATTCTTAACCATAAAGTAAGAAAACAAAGTTTTACAAATATCCTGTTTCATGACTTCAGAAAAAAGATATTTCAAGATATGGTTCCCACCCATGATCCAAACTACCAAATATTCTTTATTCACCAGAAGATGAAACTTTGACTTATTTCTCATACCTGGATTAAAAAGTTCTTAGTAGCATCAACTGAATTTATCCATGGTAGACTAAAAATGAGAAAACTGACCACATAAATTTAAGCACAGAAAGTAAACAAAGCAGCAAAAAAGAATAGCAACCACACAGTGGAAAAAGACACAGGAAAATGATTAAAATATTCTGTGTGGGGTTATTTCATGTCATCCTTTTAGTTACCAAGGGCTAAATAACTAACCGAAGAGGTTAGGGCCACTTAATGGCAAATAATCTGGAAAAGTTGGAAAATGGCTAACAGTTTATAGCTTTCCTACAGAGTGACTTACCTTTTCCAAAACTTTGGCAATTCGGGTGCCAATTTGTTCAAGTGACTGTTGTGGATATTGGTCTTTGCCAAGATTCTGCAATACCTGGTTCAGGGAGGGAGATGACAGATTAGAGGGATGACCACGAGGCGAGGTCTGCCGACGCTGCTGGCACCGAGCTGGGCACTGTGCCGTGGGTGCAGACTGTATCTGGGGGCGCCGGCTGTGGTCCTGTCGGTAAGGCATTTTGTGGAAGACACACTGAAGGCCATTACCATTCCCTCAGCCCTCTCTCGCTTAACAAAGGTTATAGGCAAGTAAGACACATTCGTTATAGCATTACAAAAGGTAGAGTACATAAAGAAAACAAAAAGCGCTTGTAATCGTATCACCCAGACACAACCGCTGTTAGGATCGCTTATGTATTTTTCGGATATTTTTCTACGTACACATATATTGTTACTCTCAGACTGTATATACTATGGGATCACACTGCAAACTATCACCTACATTTTCACACAATACAGTCAAAAAATTTCATGTCAATAACTACATTTCTCATACATCTTTCTTAATGGCTCTTACTGTAAACTAGCTTATATCTACACCAAAACTTATCTAACATATCCTCTACTGCTGGATATTTGTGGCATGTTTTTTGATTATTCTTCTATGTACACTCTTTGCTAGATATATGCTGGGTCTGCCCTCCTTCCCTCCCTTCTTAAGAATGTCAACAGGAGAATTAACTGTGTCAAATATTTCTCACAAAGAGCCTCTGTCCAGTGACGAGCAGAATGCTACCCATCTGGAGG
Organism: Oreotragus oreotragus; assembly: GCA_006410675.1. Taxonomy (NCBI): domain Eukaryota; kingdom Metazoa; phylum Chordata; class Mammalia; order Artiodactyla; family Bovidae; genus Oreotragus; species Oreotragus oreotragus. Next base: position 191,558 of record SJYX01018709.1, read on the forward strand.
GATGAGTCAGAATTATAATTTTCTGGTCATAAAAAAAGCATACGTTTAGTCACAGGGCCTGAAAGAAATCAAGCTTTTCCTAAAGCCCTGTAGACAACAGCCATCTGAGAAAGGCAAAAAAACCTGGCCTGCCCACTTGCGCTTTCACTATCAGCTGCATCGTAACTGTATGGCAAAAACTACAGACTGGCTGAATATAGCTCTGGCTGAACAGAGCACTCACCTCTGTTAACTGGCTCTCACCCGTGTAGTGTAGGCTGGCTCGGTTGGAAACCCCCTGCAAGTGGTCCAGGGTGTGCATGCTCGTGGGGAGATTGCCATTGCAAACGGGTTCCATCGCTGGCTGCTGTATTGGAGTGGCAAAGTCTATGTGTTCTGTGATGCTGAAAAATGGAGAGGACCACCTCAGCCATAGAAAAGTTAAGTGAGTGGGGACAAAGTATTAATCATTTGCTGACCATAACTGCAATATATAAATAGAACTGTCTGGAACCACAGAATCTCAAAATGGAAGTGATTTCTGGAGCTACTTAGTCTGGCCTCTCACTTTATAGGTACAAGGACTCCAGTGCCTGGTACTGACTGGTTGCTGACTGAATGAGTAGAGGCTGTGCCCTCGGGCAGAGCAGCAGCGTTGGGATCCGAGTCCTGAGCTCGGTCTTTTCTCAAGCTGCCTCCTTTCTACTCATCAAGGTGTCTGATCTGCTCCCTGCTGCTGGCCACTTTTTCTCACTGGGGAGGTTTTAAACCAGGTAGGGTTTCTTCTAGGATTTCTTTTCCAGGGTACAGACAGTGATAAATAACCAGGAGTGGTTCCTGTCTTTCATTTTCCCTCTATGCACAGAGGCATTCTTGTCCCCATAGGAAAAGCTCCCTAAAGTTTAGACCGTAAATGTTACACAGATCCAGCTATTCATTGTATCCATGTATAAGATGTAAGCACTTCCCTTCATGGTTCCAAAGTGGTCATTTTCTTGCTATATACTGGCCAAATGGTTTACTCTATCATGTATACTGATGTGGCAATTTGACACTGGTAAATTTTGCTTCTAGCTACTTAAAAAAGTTGACCATATATTAATATGCAAACATTCATTCATTATTTATTCTGAGTCTATCACATGTCAGATATCAGAGTTATAATAATTAACAAAACATACCCAGTCCCCACTGTTATGATGCTCACTGTCTTGTGATAGTTATTACAGATGGGATGAGTTATAAAAGATAAAAACACACTAGTGTCAGTTGCCTAGAGGGGGTGTACATTTCCTGTGCTGATGGAGGAGGGAGGTAGTTCGTGAAGAATTTCCTGGGGAGGAAAGATGTTAAGACCAGAAGGAGGAATATGAATTAAGCAGGTAGGGAGAAGACGCTGAGAACACCACCACAGGCAAAGGCAGCACGTGTGTGAAGGCCTGGCAGGAGGGAGAGCAGAGCTGAAGATGGAAAGACACGTGGGGAGCAGATCATGAAGGGCTCTGTGGGCCACTGTAAACAGCAATATTTACATGTTGTTAGAGCAGTTTAAGAATTATTTGACTTCTTTCTGAGGAACAATTCTGAGTACTATGGAGAGAATGGATTGAGGAGATGCAAGAATGAATAAAGCAGCAACAGGGATGAAGAAAAGCAAGTAGTTTTGAAAAATACTCAAAGGGTAAAAGTGACAAGAACTGGTAACAGACTGGATTGGAGGGGTAAGGGTAACTCCTGGGCTTCTGGCCTAAGCACTTCTGGGAGCTATTTACTAAGAGCAAGAAATAGAAAACAAACAGAACAAAGATTTTTTGGGGAAAGGAGAATGGACAAGAAAATGGTGACTTTAGTTTTCCTGAGCTTGAGGTGCTGGAGAGAGATCTAGGCAGGGAGGCCAACTGGAGAGACGACTTAAGGGATTTGAAGAAAGGTCTAGTCTGGAGATTCAGATTTGGGAGTTGTCAACATATCAGTGATAGAAGTTTTGGACTCTGACTAGGAATGATTTTAAAATAAGGTTTAGTGGTAAATCTTAGGGAACTGCAATGCTTAAAAGGTTAAAAAAAAAAAAAGGTGGGGGGCGGCCAACAAAGGAGAACGAGCACCCAGGGAGGAAAAAGCGGTTATCAGAGGCAAGCCGGCCTGCTTGCGTCCCGGTAGGTGCTCACAGATGTGGATTTGCTTTGACTCCCTTTTCAAGCACATGATGCCAGTGAGGTTTTGTGCTTTAATGGAGAGCGCCAGTCTTTAATTTAAACCAAGTCCTCTGTGACTGGATCGATAGAACGCAGGGGAGTAGGCACAGAGAGGAGGGCACCCAGACCATGTCGAGGCCACGAGCTGAGTCTATCCCAGGCATCCTCTGAACCACCAGCCCCAGGAAGGATGACTCTATGGCAGCTGCTGACAAAGAAGGGCATCCCGTAAGTCAGCCGGGGCCCAGTGGGATCACTGAGTTACACAGATGCCATGAAAGAGGGAGAGCTTTAAGATACTTACTCAATGTTTTTTGAAGAAACTGCAAGCCAGGTACTCACGATGGCCGTCAGCTCTACCCAGCGGAGCTTGAGGCACTCGTCCGGGCTGGGCCACCCCAGACTCTGGTAGTCACGCTTTTTTCCTGGAAGGAAAGTACATCATCTGTCAACACGATGGCAAAGACCCAAAGACACACATAGTGTCTTATGCCCTGGTAGCTACTTCACTCAGACTGGTGTATCGGAGGTGCCAGGCATCCTTCTAGTCTAGAATTTCTACCACTTACAGAACTAACAAAAGTCTTTGTCATTCACAGCGATGGGAGTAACTGTCATCATTGAGCGAAGCCTTTTTAAAAAAAAATTTTTTTTTTTTACTTTATATTTTACAGTACTGTATTGGATTTGGCATACATTGACATGAATCCGCCACGGGTGTACATGAACTCCCAAACATGAACCCCCCTCCCACTTCCCACCCCACATCATCCCTCCGGATCATCCCCATGCACCAGCCCCAAGCATCCTGCATCCTGCATCGAACATAGACTGACGATTCATTTCTTACATGATAGTATACATATTCCAAATCATCCCACCCTCTTCCTCTCCCTCTCCCTGAGTCCAAAAGTCCGCTCTACACATCTGTGTCTCTTTTGCTGTCTTGCATACAGGGTCCTCATTACCATCTTTCTAAATTCCATATATATGTGTTAGTATACTGTATTGGTGTTTTTCTTTCTGGCTTACTTCACTCTGTATAATCGGTTCCAGTTTCATCCATCTTATTAGAACTGATTCAAATGTATTCTTTTTAATGGCTGAGTAATACTCCATTGTGTATATGTACCACAGCTTTCTTATCCATTCATCTGCTGATGGACATCTAGGTTGTTTCCATGTCCTGGCTATTATAAACAGTGCTGCGATGAACATTGGGGTACATGTGTCTCTTTCTATTCTGGTTTCCTCGGTGTGTATGCCCAGCAGTGGGATTGCTGGGTCATAAGGCAGTTCTATTTGCAATTTCTTAAGGAATCTCCACACTGTTCTCCATAGTGGCTGTACTAGTTTGCATTCCCACCAACAGTGTAAGAGGGTTCCCTTTTCTCCACACCCTCTCCAGCATTTATTGCTTGCAGACTTTTGGATCGCAGCCATTCTGACTGGTGTTTTCAAAGATAAAGATGATGAAGTAAAAGTGAAATGAGTCCTTCACTGGATTTAAGACTGAGATGAGGGTTAAAATACTCTTCAGTGTTAACATTTCACCAAACTTAATTTTCACCTTTCTACGTTTTGGTTCTATAAAGACGGCTCTGGGTCAGGAGAAGCCGACGTGTCTAACGCAGGCTTCTTAACCTGGCACTGCGGACACTGTGAGCGTTGTCCTGGGCCCTGGAGGACGTCGCACAGCGTCCCCAGCCTCTCCACAACAGACGTCAGCAGGACCTTCCCTGAGGTGTGACAACCGAGAGTGTCTCCAGATACCGTCAAGTGTTCCCCAGGGGGCAAAGCCTCTCCTGGCAGAGAACCCCTGCTGTAAAGAACAGCAGTAGGATACAGAATGACGATGGCAACGAAAGGTCTTCACTTACTTCCAGTGCACTTCCTGTGTTGTGTGTTCAGGTCCCGTGCTAAATGCTTTTCATCTGTAACCTCGGGAGGCAGGTTTCAATCCTTGTTTCTCACACGAGAAAATGGAGGCTCAAGAGAAATCAAGTGGCCTGCCCAGGGTCACCCGGCTACTGGGGGGAGCACTGCGACTCAGATCCAGGTCTGTCTGACTTGGATGTGCACGCTACCACTCATGCTATTTAAAGCTTTCCTGGGCCTTTAAGGCTCTGTTTCCTGATAGCCTTCAAAGGTTCCACCTTTTGGGTGTGGACTCTTTACTTAGATAAACCCCCAAGAAAAGAGCAGATCTAATTCTTATCTGGGAAGGATTCTTCTGAAGACATTCCAATGGAATGGATAGGAAGGAGAACTTTGGTATTGTATAGCTCTTTATAGTAAAGTCCTATATAGGAATTTACCAACAATAGAAAACTTTTAAGATAGAGGCAGGGCTTTAGATTTAGATTTTAATAAAAGAGAAAAAAGTTTGGAAGAGTTTCAAATGAACTCTGTTTAAATAACAAGAGAATTAAACTATAAATCTCACAATACAACTTATTTTTCCTTTCTGTTTAAGAAATTCGCTTGGAAAAAATTCCGTTGTTGTTCAGTTGCTCAGTCATGTTTGACTCTCTGCGGCCCCATGGACTGCAGCACGCCAGGTTTCCCTGTCCTTCACCNACTCTGTTTAAATAACAAGAGAATTAAACTATAAATCTCACAATACAACTTATTTTTCCTTTCTGTTTAAGAAATTCGCTTGGAAAAAATTCCGTTGTTGTTCAGTTGCTCAGTCATGTTTGACTCTCTGCGGCCCCATGGACTGCAGCACGCCAGGTTTCCCTGTCCTTCACCGTCTCCCGGAGCTTGCCCAAACTCATGTCCATTAAGTCAGTGATGCTGTATTTATTGAGCAGCTATTATATGGGACTGGGAACTGTATTAAGACACTAGGGATAAAGAGCGGAACAATAGGGCCTGCCCTTGAGCGCACAGTCTAGTGAGGAAGGTAAACATAAATTATTAGAACTCAACAGGATTAAGAGCCACAGTGAAGGCAGAGAGCAGCTGTAGAGAGGAGAAAGAAACTGATGCTGCCTGAAGGTACCAAGGAAGAGATGGCACTGGAGTTTGAAGTTTAAGGAAGAGTGACATCTTAGCACCGTGGAGGTGGCAGAATGCATCCTAGGATGTGCAAAGACAAGGAGGTAAAACGAGCAGGACTGGTTCAGGGAACGGTGCTGAAGAGGAGACAGGCGGGGTTGTAAATGGTCCTGTGCGCCACCCTAGAAAGTCCTTACGTTGCAGGCACTGGGGAGCCTTTAAGCCCATCTCTCACCACATGGTTCACAAGGATGTCCTAAGACACTCTGATAAGTGCTTTGCTTAAATCCAGTTACGTTATGCATATGGCACTTCCCTGGTCTTCTAGTCTAGTGGACCTCACCCAAGTGGGAAATGAAGTCAGTTATGCATTACCAGTTTTATAAATTCTTGGAAAATCTACAATGGCCCACAATGATCTCTGAGACTCTTCCCCCACAGGCTCACAAAGGACTAGTTTAATAATCTGCTTTACCACCATATCAGGATTTATCACAAATCTTATCACTTGGTAGTGGACAGACTGAACCTCTGCGGTCTTCTTAGCTCTTCCACGCTACAGAACTTTGGACATGAGTGAAAGTAAATAGTTTCATGATCTTATTTGCAAGTATATTCAGTGCCCTATCCAAGCCCACCTATTTGAACCCACTTAGAACTGCCTAAGTGCTCTCCTATCCTCTCAACCATATTGAGCTTTAATTTTCACTTTTACAAGAAATTTTTAGTTTTTGTTTGTAAAAGTAATATAGGCTTATTTTAAGAAAATTTAAAAATGGAAAAAAACATAGAAGATGAAAATCATTTGTAGCCCTATTATCACCCAGAGATGACCATTTATGACGTTTTAGTGTAGCCTGGTGGGCTGCCGTCTATGGGGTCGCACAGAGTCGGACACGACTGAAGCGACTGAGCAGCAGGAGCAATGTATCAGAGTTCTGGTTGCTCCATATCATCTCAAATTATCAATTTTTTCATTTTAGCCCTTCTAACTCTGTTTCTTGCTTCAAACTTAAAAAAAAAAGTATAGCTGTATCTGCTGTCCTTTTTTGTTTGTATGATGTATTTTTCATCTTTGTATTTTCAACCTCTCTGTGTCCTAATGTTTGAAGAGTTTCTCTTATAAGCAGCTTATAGTTGGATTTAAAAAAATCCATTCCATACAAAATGCTTTAATGATAAATCTTTTCTGAAGCTAACTAATGATATACTTATCTACTATTTTACTATCTGTGGTCTATTTTTATGTACTTTTTACCTTCCTTAATTTTCTTTGGATTAATCAAATGTTTTACATTATTTCATTCTCCTTCCACTGAATTACATCTTAAAGCCATGTTTAGTAGTTAGCCTGGAACTTAAAATACACATTCTTATTACAGTCCAATGCAAACTTTCTTTTATGACTTGGCCGATACCAATTAAAACCTAGAACTTTTAGACTCCATTTATTTCTCAGCCATCGTTACTGTTACCGTTACCACGAACTTTGGTTATATATAAAGGGGAAGCTCCTCAGGGCAGTGCAGATATCATTTTGTACAATTAGTCTTCATTTATACTTTCTTTCCAGTGTTCTTCTTTCCCTCTGGCATGCCCATAGTTCTGTCTAGGATCATTTTTCTGAAGAATTCCCTTTAATTTTTATTTCAGTGCACGGCTACTGGTGCCAAGGTCTCTGAATTTTTATTGAGCACCTATCTATTTCATTTTAATTTCTAAAGAATATTTTTGCTGGAAAAGAACCCTAGGTTTGCAGTTTTCTTTTTTAGTGCCTTAAAGATTGTCACTGCACTGGTTGCTAGTTTTTATCATTTCCACTGAGAAGCTGTCGGTTTTACTGCTGCTCCTTTGAAAGGCACTGTGGTGGATTGAAAATCCACCGTTCAAGATGGACCGTAGTCTCTGCACTACCAGCAGGGGAAGGATGTCTCCCTTGCCCTGGGACTTGCTTTGATGGATGGAACTTGCAAAGGTGCTGCTGTTCCAGCTCTCTGCGTGGGTTCTGAAAGGCCTGGATGCTTTTGCTCTCAGTCTCTTGGAGCCCTGAGACACCAGGTAAAGAGGTCCAGCTTCTCTGCTGGAGAGTCTGCTTGGAGAGAGACAATATATAGCTGTGTCTCATCTATTCCAATCACTCCAGATTTCTTTGGTAGTCAGCCCCAGTTGAGACTCCATATATTTGTAGTTGCATGGATGATTCCAAGTCAGATCAGAAGGAAGTCCAGCTCAGGTTGCAGGGTCTTGAGCAAATAATAGTTTTGTTTTAAGCCACTCAATTCTGGCCTAACTTATTAAGCAAAAAAGATAACTGAAAACAATATCTGGTATCAAGAACAGACTGATGCCATAATGGAAACTTAGAGCATGCTGACAGTACTCTGGGGAATGGGTTGAGGACACTGCTGAAGGAACAGCAACAAGACCATTACTGCAGGTTGGAAGAGCACTGAGGAAACTGCTCCTGGAGGCTGGAGGAGAGGCATCATCTTCTACCGGCAAAGCAAACAGGGAGGCTCTATCTGGAATATGGGAGAATACCTAACGATGTTGTGGACCTGGCTAGGGAGGCTCTATCTGGAATATGGGAGAATACCTAACGATGTTGTGGACCTGGCTAGGGAGGCTTTGAGGAAGAACGTTGAAAGTGACAAATGGTTTTTTAAACGTCACCCATAAGAAAGCATTAAAAGGAATTGCACCGTTTCCAGGCAGAATTCAGAGAAAATGCTTCCAAACTGGGACTTTCAGGGTTAGAAAATGAAACTTTCTCATCTCAATTACCAGCTTCTCCAGTCAGCACCAGGTTTTGACAAAAGAATCAAATCCAGATGCTACCAGTAAAACTATGGCCTCAGGATCAAGATCACATCAAAAACACAGCAGTGAGACCCTCTGTTACTACCACCTCTGAAAGATCTGTGTCTTGAGTTAAGTCTCGTGGACTGTCAGACAAAAGGCATCTAAAAATCTTAAAGGCATTGTCCTGGACTCATCTTTGAAGCAGACGGGGCCTTCTTGTAGAGATCTGTGGGTGTGGCTTTTGCCTCTTGGAATGGCTTGTAATCTGAAAATCCACAAAGTTTTACAAAGTTGTGCCAAGGATCCCCAGGCAGCAGGCTGAGGAAGCTCTTCAGGGCACTTCTAAGGAAAAGGAAAGGCAGCCTCGAGAGAAGAGCTGAGAAACAGAACAGGAAAGCAACTGCAGGGAAACAAAACAGGCCCTAATCAAGGACTATTTCCTACCCGGGAATTGGGGGACCTGGTCACAGCTGGCCATGTGAATTTCAGAACTGCCATGGAACAGTGATGGCTGTGTGCATTTCCTCTCCTTTAAACTGACGTGATTACCCTTCCCTACCATACTGCTACGGTCATACTGGAAGCTGAGTAGACTCTCTTAATCACTGTTATATCACCTCTTCACTATCATATAGTAAGTGGATAGATTCTTAACCATAAAGTAAGAAAACAAAGTTTTACAAATATCCTGTTTCATGACTTCAGAAAAAAGATATTTCAAGATATGGTTCCCACCCATGATCCAAACTACCAAATATTCTTTATTCACCAGAAGATGAAACTTTGACTTATTTCTCATACCTGGATTAAAAAGTTCTTAGTAGCATCAACTGAATTTATCCATGGTAGACTAAAAATGAGAAAACTGACCACATAAATTTAAGCACAGAAAGTAAACAAAGCAGCAAAAAAGAATAGCAACCACACAGTGGAAAAAGACACAGGAAAATGATTAAAATATTCTGTGTGGGGTTATTTCATGTCATCCTTTTAGTTACCAAGGGCTAAATAACTAACCGAAGAGGTTAGGGCCACTTAATGGCAAATAATCTGGAAAAGTTGGAAAATGGCTAACAGTTTATAGCTTTCCTACAGAGTGACTTACCTTTTCCAAAACTTTGGCAATTCGGGTGCCAATTTGTTCAAGTGACTGTTGTGGATATTGGTCTTTGCCAAGATTCTGCAATACCTGGTTCAGGGAGGGAGATGACAGATTAGAGGGATGACCACGAGGCGAGGTCTGCCGACGCTGCTGGCACCGAGCTGGGCACTGTGCCGTGGGTGCAGACTGTATCTGGGGGCGCCGGCTGTGGTCCTGTCGGTAAGGCATTTTGTGGAAGACACACTGAAGGCCATTACCATTCCCTCAGCCCTCTCTCGCTTAACAAAGGTTATAGGCAAGTAAGACACATTCGTTATAGCATTACAAAAGGTAGAGTACATAAAGAAAACAAAAAGCGCTTGTAATCGTATCACCCAGACACAACCGCTGTTAGGATCGCTTATGTATTTTTCGGATATTTTTCTACGTACACATATATTGTTACTCTCAGACTGTATATACTATGGGATCACACTGCAAACTATCACCTACATTTTCACACAATACAGTCAAAAAATTTCATGTCAATAACTACATTTCTCATACATCTTTCTTAATGGCTCTTACTGTAAACTAGCTTATATCTACACCAAAACTTATCTAACATATCCTCTACTGCTGGATATTTGTGGCATGTTTTTTGATTATTCTTCTATGTACACTCTTTGCTAGATATATGCTGGGTCTGCCCTCCTTCCCTCCCTTCTTAAGAATGTCAACAGGAGAATTAACTGTGTCAAATATTTCTCACAAAGAGCCTCTGTCCAGTGACGAGCAGAATGCTACCCATCTGGAGGGATGAGTCAGAATTATAATTTTCTGGTCATAAAAAAAGCATACGTTTAGTCACAGGGCCTGAAAGAAATCAAGCTTTTCCTAAAGCCCTGTAGACAACAGCCATCTGAGAAAGGCAAAAAAACCTGGCCTGCCCACTTGCGCTTTCACTATCAGCTGCATCGTAACTGTATGGCAAAAACTACAGACTGGCTGAATATAGCTCTGGCTGAACAGAGCACTCACCTCTGTTAACTGGCTCTCACCCGTGTAGTGTAGGCTGGCTCGGTTGGAAACCCCCTGCAAGTGGTCCAGGGTGTGCATGCTCGTGGGGAGATTGCCATTGCAAACGGGTTCCATCGCTGGCTGCTGTATTGGAGTGGCAAAGTCTATGTGTTCTGTGATGCTGAAAAATGGAGAGGACCACCTCAGCCATAGAAAAGTTAAGTGAGTGGGGACAAAGTATTAATCATTTGCTGACCATAACTGCAATATATAAATAGAACTGTCTGGAACCACAGAATCTCAAAATGGAAGTGATTTCTGGAGCTACTTAGTCTGGCCTCTCACTTTATAGGTACAAGGACTCCAGTGCCTGGTACTGACTGGTTGCTGACTGAATGAGTAGAGGCTGTGCCCTCGGGCAGAGCAGCAGCGTTGGGATCCGAGTCCTGAGCTCGGTCTTTTCTCAAGCTGCCTCCTTTCTACTCATCAAGGTGTCTGATCTGCTCCCTGCTGCTGGCCACTTTTTCTCACTGGGGAGGTTTTAAACCAGGTAGGGTTTCTTCTAGGATTTCTTTTCCAGGGTACAGACAGTGATAAATAACCAGGAGTGGTTCCTGTCTTTCATTTTCCCTCTATGCACAGAGGCATTCTTGTCCCCATAGGAAAAGCTCCCTAAAGTTTAGACCGTAAATGTTACACAGATCCAGCTATTCATTGTATCCATGTATAAGATGTAAGCACTTCCCTTCATGGTTCCAAAGTGGTCATTTTCTTGCTATATACTGGCCAAATGGTTTACTCTATCATGTATACTGATGTGGCAATTTGACACTGGTAAATTTTGCTTCTAGCTACTTAAAAAAGTTGACCATATATTAATATGCAAACATTCATTCATTATTTATTCTGAGTCTATCACATGTCAGATATCAGAGTTATAATAATTAACAAAACATACCCAGTCCCCACTGTTATGATGCTCACTGTCTTGTGATAGTTATTACAGATGGGATGAGTTATAAAAGATAAAAACACACTAGTGTCAGTTGCCTAGAGGGGGTGTACATTTCCTGTGCTGATGGAGGAGGGAGGTAGTTCGTGAAGAATTTCCTGGGGAGGAAAGATGTTAAGACCAGAAGGAGGAATATGAATTAAGCAGGTAGGGAGAAGACGCTGAGAACACCACCACAGGCAAAGGCAGCACGTGTGTGAAGGCCTGGCAGGAGGGAGAGCAGAGCTGAAGATGGAAAGACACGTGGGGAGCAGATCATGAAGGGCTCTGTGGGCCACTGTAAACAGCAATATTTACATGTTGTTAGAGCAGTTTAAGAATTATTTGACTTCTTTCTGAGGAACAATTCTGAGTACTATGGAGAGAATGGATTGAGGAGATGCAAGAATGAATAAAGCAGCAACAGGGATGAAGAAAAGCAAGTAGTTTTGAAAAATACTCAAAGGGTAAAAGTGACAAGAACTGGTAACAGACTGGATTGGAGGGGTAAGGGTAACTCCTGGGCTTCTGGCCTAAGCACTTCTGGGAGCTATTTACTAAGAGCAAGAAATAGAAAACAAACAGAACAAAGATTTTTTGGGGAAAGGAGAATGGACAAGAAAATGGTGACTTTAGTTTTCCTGAGCTTGAGGTGCTGGAGAGAGATCTAGGCAGGGAGGCCAACTGGAGAGACGACTTAAGGGATTTGAAGAAAGGTCTAGTCTGGAGATTCAGATTTGGGAGTTGTCAACATATCAGTGATAGAAGTTTTGGACTCTGACTAGGAATGATTTTAAAATAAGGTTTAGTGGTAAATCTTAGGGAACTGCAATGCTTAAAAGGTTAAAAAAAAAAAAAGGTGGGGGGCGGCCAACAAAGGAGAACGAGCACCCAGGGAGGAAAAAGCGGTTATCAGAGGCAAGCCGGCCTGCTTGCGTCCCGGTAGGTGCTCACAGATGTGGATTTGCTTTGACTCCCTTTTCAAGCACATGATGCCAGTGAGGTTTTGTGCTTTAATGGAGAGCGCCAGTCTTTAATTTAAACCAAGTCCTCTGTGACTGGATCGATAGAACGCAGGGGAGTAGGCACAGAGAGGAGGGCACCCAGACCATGTCGAGGCCACGAGCTGAGTCTATCCCAGGCATCCTCTGAACCACCAGCCCCAGGAAGGATGACTCTATGGCAGCTGCTGACAAAGAAGGGCATCCCGTAAGTCAGCCGGGGCCCAGTGGGATCACTGAGTTACACAGATGCCATGAAAGAGGGAGAGCTTTAAGATACTTACTCAATGTTTTTTGAAGAAACTGCAAGCCAGGTACTCACGATGGCCGTCAGCTCTACCCAGCGGAGCTTGAGGCACTCGTCCGGGCTGGGCCACCCCAGACTCTGGTAGTCACGCTTTTTTCCTGGAAGGAAAGTACATCATCTGTCAACACGATGGCAAAGACCCAAAGACACACATAGTGTCTTATGCCCTGGTAGCTACTTCACTCAGACTGGTGTATCGGAGGTGCCAGGCATCCTTCTAGTCTAGAATTTCTACCACTTACAGAACTAACAAAAGTCTTTGTCATTCACAGCGATGGGAGTAACTGTCATCATTGAGCGAAGCCTTTTTAAAAAAAAATTTTTTTTTTTTACTTTATATTTTACAGTACTGTATTGGATTTGGCATACATTGACATGAATCCGCCACGGGTGTACATGAACTCCCAAACATGAACCCCCCTCCCACTTCCCACCCCACATCATCCCTCCGGATCATCCCCATGCACCAGCCCCAAGCATCCTGCATCCTGCATCGAACATAGACTGACGATTCATTTCTTACATGATAGTATACATATTCCAAATCATCCCACCCTCTTCCTCTCCCTCTCCCTGAGTCCAAAAGTCCGCTCTACACATCTGTGTCTCTTTTGCTGTCTTGCATACAGGGTCCTCATTACCATCTTTCTAAATTCCATATATATGTGTTAGTATACTGTATTGGTGTTTTTCTTTCTGGCTTACTTCACTCTGTATAATCNCCTCTCCCTCTCCTTCTCCCTCAGAGTCCATAAGTCCGCTCTACACATCTGTATCTCTTTTGCTGTCTTGCATACAGGGTCCTCATTACCATCTTTCTAAATTCCATATATATGTGTTAGTATACTGTATTGGTGTTTTTCTTTCTGGCTTACTTCACTCTCTATAATCGGTTCCAGTTTCATCCATCTTATTAGAACTGATTCAAATGTATTTTTTTTAATGGCTGAGTAATACTCCATTGTGTATATGCACCACAGCTTTCGTCTCCATTCATCTGCTGATGGACATCTAGGTTGTTTCCATGTCCTGGCTATTATAAACAGTGCTGCGATGAACACTGGGGTACATGTGTCTCTTTCTATTCTGGTTTCCTCGGTGTGTATACCCAGCAGTGGGATTGCTGGGTCAGAAGGCAGTTCTATTTGCAATTTCTTAAGGAATCTCCACACTGTTCTCCATAGTGGCTGTACTAGTTTGCATTCCCACCAACCGTGTAAGAGGTTCCCTCTTCTCCACACCCTCTCCAGCATTTATTGCTTGCAGACTTTTGGATCGCAGCCATTCTGACTGGTGTTTTCAAAGATAAAGATGATGAAGTAAAAGTGAAATGAGTCCTTCACTGGATTTAAGACTGAGATGAGGGTTAAAATACTCTTCAGTGTTAACATTTCACCAAACTTAATTTTCACCTTTCTACGTTTTGGTTCTATAAAGACGGCTCTGGGTCAGGAGAAGCCGACGTGTCTAACGCAGGCTTCTTAACCTGGCACTGCGGACACTGTGAGCGTTGTCCTGGGCCCTGGAGGACGTCGCACAGCGTCCCCAGCCTCTCCACAACAGACGTCAGCAGGACCTTCCCTGAGGTGTGACAACCGAGAGTGTCTCCAGATACCGTCAAGTGTTCCCCAGGGGGCAAAGCCTCTCCTGGCAGAGAACCCCTGCTGTAAAGAACAGCAGTAGGATACAGAATGACGATGGCAACGAAAGGTCTTCACTTACTTCCAGTGCACTTCCTGTGTTGTGTGTTCAGGTCCCGTGCTAAATGCTTTTCATCTGTAACCTCGGGAGGCAGGTTTCAATCCTTGTTTCTCACACGAGAAAATGGAGGCTCAAGAGAAATCAAGTGGCCTGCCCAGGGTCACCCGGCTACTGGGGGGAGCACTGCGACTCAGATCCAGGTCTGTCTGACTTGGATGTGCACGCTACCACTCATGCTATTTAAAGCTTTCCTGGGCCTTTAAGGCTCTGTTTCCTGATAGCCTTCAAAGGTTCCACCTTTTGGGTGTGGACTCTTTACTTAGATAAACCCCCAAGAAAAGAGCAGATCTAATTCTTATCTGGGAAGGATTCTTCTGAAGACATTCCAATGGAATGGATAGGAAGGAGAACTTTGGTATTGTATAGCTCTTTATAGTAAAGTCCTATATAGGAATTTACCAACAATAGAAAACTTTTAAGATAGAGGCAGGGCTTTAGATTTAGATTTTAATAAAAGAGAAAAAAGTTTGGAAGAGTTTCAAATGAACTCTGTTTAAATAACAAGAGAATTAAACTATAAATCTCACAATACAACTTATTTTTCCTTTCTGTTTAAGAAATTCGCTTGGAAAAAATTCCGTTGTTGTTCAGTTGCTCAGTCATGTTTGACTCTCTGCGGCCCCATGGACTGCAGCACGCCAGGTTTCCCTGTCCTTCACCGTCTCCCGGAGCTTGCCCAAACTCATGTCCATTAAGTCAGTGATGCTGTATTTATTGAGCAGCTATTATATGGGACTGGGAACTGTATTAAGACACTAGGGATAAAGAGCGGAACAATAGGGCCTGCCCTTGAGCGCACAGTCTAGTGAGGAAGGTAAACATAAATTATTAGAACTCAACAGGATTAAGAGCCACAGTGAAGGCAGAGAGCAGCTGTAGAGAGGAGAAAGAAACTGATGCTGCCTGAAGGTACCAAGGAAGAGATGGCACTGGAGTTTGAAGTTTAAGGAAGAGTGACATCTTAGCACCGTGGAGGTGGCAGAATGCATCCTAGGATGTGCAAAGACAAGGAGGTAAAACGAGCAGGACTGGTTCAGGGAACGGTGCTGAAGAGGAGACAGGCGGGGTTGTAAATGGTCCTGTGCGCCACCCTAGAAAGTCCTTACGTTGCAGGCACTGGGGAGCCTTTAAGCCCATCTCTCACCACATGGTTCACAAGGATGTCCTAAGACACTCTGATAAGTGCTTTGCTTAAATCCAGTTACGTTATGCATATGGCACTTCCCTGGTCTTCTAGTCTAGTGGACCTCACCCAAGTGGGAAATGAAGTCAGTTATGCATTACCAGTTTTATAAATTCTTGGAAAATCTACAATGGCCCACAATGATCTCTGAGACTCTTCCCCCACAGGCTCACAAAGGACTAGTTTAATAATCTGCTTTACCACCATATCAGGATTTATCACAAATCTTATCACTTGGTAGTGGACAGACTGAACCTCTGCGGTCTTCTTAGCTCTTCCACGCTACAGAACTTTGGACATGAGTGAAAGTAAATAGTTTCATGATCTTATTTGCAAGTATATTCAGTGCCCTATCCAAGCCCACCTATTTGAACCCACTTAGAACTGCCTAAGTGCTCTCCTATCCTCTCAACCATATTGAGCTTTAATTTTCACTTTTACAAGAAATTTTTAGTTTTTGTTTGTAAAAGTAATATAGGCTTATTTTAAGAAAATTTAAAAATGGAAAAAAACATAGAAGATGAAAATCATTTGTAGCCCTATTATCACCCAGAGATGACCATTTATGACGTTTTAGTGTGAAACTGAGGTATCTTCAATATATGCTACTTTATAAAGTGCTTTTGTTCACTTACTAAATCACAGACATCTTGGTTGCACAGTACAGGGCAGGAACACGTTGTAGTTTATTTAGGCCACTGTCATCATTTAGGTATTTTTCAGATTTTTATTATTTAAGCAGCGTGATGATCAGTATCTTTATATGTATATCTGTTGCACTTATAAGATTCCGTTCAGTTCAGTCATAGTCGTGTCCGACTCTTTGTGACCCCATGAATCGCAGCACGCCAGGCCTCCCTGTCCATCACCAACTCCCAGAGTTCACTCAAACTCACATCCATCGAGTCGGTGATGCCACCCAGCCATCTCATCTTCTGTCATCCCCTTCTCCTCCTGCCCCCGATCCCTCCCAGCATCAGAGTCTTGTCCAATGAGTCAACTCTTCGCATGAGGTGGCCAAAGTACTAGAGTTTCAGCTTTAGCATCATTCCTTCCAAAGAACACCCAGGATCTCCTTTAGAATGGAATGGTTGGATCTGGTTGCAGTCCAAGGGACTCTCAAGAGTCTTCTCCAACACCACAGTTCAAAAGCATCAATTCTTCAGCGCTCAGCTTTCTTCACAGTCCAACTCTCACATCCATACATGACCACTGGAAAAACCATAGCCTTGACTAGACAGACCTTTGTTGGCAAAGTAATATCTCTGCTTTTGAATATGCTTATAAGATTATTTAGGGTAAATTACTAGAAGTAAAGCTGTTGGTATATTTAAAATTTTGCTGATGTATCTAGTCAAACTATCCCAAAATTCAATTTATTAAATCTCACTGTGTATTACACAAAGACAATCTGACAAGGAGAAATGGCATGTTACATTTTATGTCTGCATTTCCCTGACTGCTCAAGATAGGCTAACACTGAGGGGCCGTGTGTGTGTATGTGTGTGAGTGTGTTATGTGTATTTGGTGAACTGCCTATGTACTGTGCACATATTTTACTGAAATGTATTTTTTTCTATCAGTTTGGAGGCGCTCTTTAAATGACACTCATATCCTTTGCTTATACTGTATTCTGTAAAAATATATAAATATTTTGTAAAAAATACTGTTTCAATTGTTTGTCTATTTTGTAGTGTTTTCTGATGCCAGAATTACTTTTTCTTTTTCTCTGTGCATATAACTATCCATTTAAATTTTCCTCTTTAATGTATTTATTACGTTTACAATTTAAACCATTAGAAGTTTCACTGCCATAATGACTGCCGTTTTATAGTTTGAGTATCTTTTTCCCTGCTACTGCACATAAGCTTATTAGAGCAAGTGCCACTTTCTTCCCTTAATCTGCTAACACACGCTATCTTCCTTAAACAGTAAAACAACTTTATATTTCAACTCTAGTCATGCCAAAATGTCCTTTCTGGTGTCCTTAGTATTTTTGTCAAGTCACAGATCATTCTGAGATTTAGCTATGATCACCTCATTCCTTATAGTTTATTATGTGCTCTCTGCTTTCAGCTTTGGCAAATACAATCTGAATTAGACACATTTTCATGAAGTCATCTTGAATTGTCAAATCTACCACAGTGAAGATATCCTTTTAAAAGAGGAGAAAAAAAATTAAACAGGAGAATTTTCTTTCTTTTTTTTTTTTTTTAAAGAAATTCTATCACCACTGTTTGACTGCTGGAAAAGAAAGTCAACTGTACTCACGGCAATGGCCCTGAACCTGGAGTCCAAAGACAGACTTTGGGATAACTATGAAGCCTAAAAGTACATGCCAAATTTTGATGTAAATGTATTTTTCCCCCCACTGGGGAGTAGTTCCAAAGCATTATCTAATACTTAAAGAGCTATCTAACACATAAAAAGTTACTAGATAGTATTTATCGAGACCTATGTGTTCAGTTCATTTAAAGCACTTTACATGTATAACCTTATAGAATATACACAACCACTCTCTAAGAGAGATGCAATTATCCCCATCTTATAGAAAAGAAAAATGAGGCAAAGGAACTAAATAGCAAAACTGGTGTCTGAACCCAAGGAGTCTGTCTCAAACACACAGTTTTTTTCTACATATTAAACTAAGCTGTCAAGTTAAGAATACGGTATTTAAGTTCAAGATGGTAAGAACATAAGCCAAATAAATGTTTAAAACAAACTTTGTATACCAATGACTGGCTTCCTGTTCAGTTGGCTCAATTACCTTTTCATGTGATCTACTTGCAGTCACGAACACACCCTTTGTGGGAACTGAAACAGTGAAATCTGAAAGAAGAAACTGGCATACTGAACATTCCAATATACCTTGTGGCCCAGGAGATGCCACCTTTGGGCCAGTGATCTCCAGGTTTCCTTGGTTACGATGTACATTTTCTGTCTGACTTGATTCTACCTTTTTCCCAGAAGTTTTCTTATGATCTCCTTTGGGTTTCTTTACACGTTTGACCTGGAATGTGATCTGGGAAATGAAAACATGTTAGGGACAAATGAGATCAATTTTCATGTTTGCCTGTGGCTGTGAGTATTGGCAGCTTTAAGAATAATGAGGCCTAACACAATATTGTAAAGCAATTATCCTCCAATTAAAATACAAAATAACAACCAGTCCTGTGCAAGAGTTAAGTTCTTTCCCTCAGTTTAATTCTTAAAGGTCTAGATAAAAAATATTTAGTGAAATAAACAAGAT
The DNA here is from genome assembly GCA_006410675.1 of Oreotragus oreotragus. Taxonomy (NCBI): domain Eukaryota; kingdom Metazoa; phylum Chordata; class Mammalia; order Artiodactyla; family Bovidae; genus Oreotragus; species Oreotragus oreotragus. Next base: position 210,131 of record SJYX01018709.1, read on the forward strand.
AACCTAGGCTTAAAGGATATAGAGGAAACTAAAACTTAAGATGTTTGAACTAGGCTGTTCCAAGCCTGCAGGCTTTGCGCATGGCTTCACACCCATTTCCTCTAAAAGCCAACCATACCTAAGGCACATGAAATGCTTCCAGCAGTACAATTCTCATGTGAAGGCTGACTAGGGCACGGAGTCGAGTGCCACACACCCAACAGATTACACTTGGCAAAGTAGGAGCACTGCCCCCTACCCACTCTCAAGGACCTGGGCTACAAACTGGTAAGGACTGAGCTGGCAAACTCGTACCCATTCTGTTGCTTCATCATCTTCACTTCTGCAGTCTCCATAGCAAGAGCTCCTGGCTACCCCATCCTGGGGGCCTTTCTTCAGTACTCGTATGCCCTGCAAGTCCAGACGCCGTCCCTTCATCTCCAGTGCTCCTCCAAAGCCTTCCAGGGGCCATGCCTGTTGAAACTCATCCACCAAGGCTAATATCTCTTCTGACATTTTTGTTTCATCTGAATTCTCCATCTCATCAGAACCATTGCTTTCCTCAACCACTGTACCTGAAAGTCAAGTGCAAGCATGCTATTAAAAGTCACGCAGCCATTCAAGTGCTTGAGTGACTCCAACCTTGCTTTCTGAGAGAAGTTCCGGTTCTGCTTAGAGGCAGTTCTGTAGCCCATTTCATAAAGATACCATGCAGCACCTTCAGAACTCATGATACGTCATTTTTGTCATCCAGCTTTTATAAAAAACTGGATTGAGAACAATGGCAGAAGCTAGATGGTAGGCAGTCATAGACTGTCACTAGTGAGGAGGAAGAGGGCTATTTTATGTATATTTTGGGGGATGGGGGAAAGGCCAACTTGCTCTAGATATAAGACATAGATGGTAAAGATGAAGTTTATTATGATATATTATTTAATATATAGGATTCTTTAAGCTTTATTCAAATGGCATATGAAATATAGTTGTTAAGACCATACAGCCTAATTACCTTAACTGAACAATGATTTGTTTAGTGGAAAATTATCCTAATTCCACATGAAGGCTTTCATTTTCACTAATGGCTAATATAACAATTTGATAGTGTAATTTTTCCCTAAAATGGTTATCAAGATATTATATTGCTAATGTTTCTTATGTAAAGACTCCCATGGGTGTTTCTCAGTGCAATGGCCTAGTAAAAATTCTCTCTCCTGAGCAGTTAGTATGTTTCCATTATTATACACTGTAGGTTACACAACCTTATAAGCTCCCCTCTATGCTTAACTAGAAAGCAAGCTTAGGGCAAAATTAGTCTGAGTTTCTTAACAGAATGCTTTCCTTAAAAAAAAAAAATTCTTTACCACTTAACTTTTGCTATTTTGAATAAATGGCTGAATCTTACACTGTGTTCTGTGACAGTTCGTTCTACCCCCCCTAAGAAGTATACAGGGTACAAAAACAAATAAAATGGAATGCTTCCTTCTATGATATGTGCCCAGTGGACAACCTGAGAGGTTGGGGTTGATGGCTCACAAATTGATAGTCTATGTTATACCAGTACCCCAATAGTCTTCAACTGGTAATCTGGCTTTTCAGTAATTTAGAACATGGTATTCATAAGGCCAAGGTTAGGAATCTCGTAAGGGCATCAACAGACCTAGAACTACAGCGAGCAGCCCATCTCAGAAATGCAGTTTCAGTCTCTGAGAAGTCTGAGAAAGCGGGCTGATTCCCGTTACTATGAGCAACTTAAAGCTCTGAGCCCTTCTCACAGAAGGTCTGCAGTGTCACTCAGCTCTCCAGTGGCATCTCTGTCTTCCATTCCACTTTCTGGAACAGAAAGTGGGAAAGTGGGCAGGGCTGCTGCCAAGCTGAGGAGTACCACTCGAAATCTCTGTCATTTCTTTCTTTGAAAAGCTATACGGCTCTTCCATTTGTTAACAAGTGACTACAAAATCTATTGCTATCCTTTCAAGTAATTTCAAGTTTTCTGAACCAATATGGTAGTTTCTGTTGCTTAATATTATCATTAACGTTCTGAAACAAGTATAAAGTCAAACGGGGTTGGCAAAGTCTTTTCCTTTAGGATATTTAGATAAGAATGGTTACTTGCCAAAATTATGCAGTCAGTAGTAAAAATGTGGGGTTGACAAAGAGTTCTCAGTTTTAGTTTCTACCTTGATTGCTCCTATATTCCAAATATCCACAACTGCTCCTGGCACAGAGCAGGCGCAAATAGCTACAGAAACAATTAATGGGAACTCAGGAATAATTTGTTCTGTGGGTTCCTTGAGGATCTGCTGTTCCTGCTTTTGCCTTGTCCTGCTGGAAATTTGTCATGTGTTCAAGTACTGCCCACCTAGATGACAGGCAAGCAATGGAAAGGCAGGCGTCGTGTGTTTAGCATAGCGTCTGATGCGCCATATGATTCACAAACTTCTCAGCACCTAGGCCGGGAAAGCAGCAGCAAAGGACTGCTCTAGGGGTTCCAACAGGAACTTAACTAGAATTCCTGGCAGCTGACCTGGAGCAACAGCGTTGTCTCCAGGTCTTCCTCGTGTTATCTTAGCTTCCTCTCCTTCCTTCTCTGGCTACCATGGGATCCCTGTACCTGGTTCTGGGACAGTAAAGAACTTTTGATAGATTTGGCCATGACCAAGAATACAGGTTTAAAGAAAAGTGGCTTTTGGTTCAAGGAAGACAGCACATAAGTAATTCTTCAGTGCATAGTTAGAGCTGCAAATGGATGGAAGCCTTATTTTCACTCAAAAACTACTACTATTTAGAAAGTATTCATGTTGTTTCGGGGAAGGCAATGGCACCCCACCCCAGTACTCTTGCCTGGAGAATCCAATGGACGGAGTAGCCTGGTGGGCTGCAGTCCACGGGGTCGCTAACAGTCGGACAGACTGAGCGACTTCACTTTCACTTTTCTCTTTCATGCATTGGAGAAGGAAATGGCAACCCACTCCAGTGTTCTTACCTGGAGAATCCCAGGGACGGGGGAGCCTGGTGGGCTGCCGTCTATGGGGTCACACAGAGTCGGACACGACTGAAGTGACTTAGCAGCAGCAGTATGTTGTTTAGTTGAAAAAACTTCTGCAAGCCCAGGTCCCAAAGATTAATTCTTCCCTATGCCCTTACCATATGGTAATATATATCATTAAAAAGTTCCTAGGGAAAAGGCCTTTCGCTGATGGAAATCAGTATTCAACTAAAAACTAGCTGCAGGCTTCTGCTGCTGGCAGCCATTCGGCCTTTTCAAAGCTGCTGGGGTTGGGGTGACACCAATTCCTAAACAACACTAAGGTGAGAAATGGGGAGATCATAAAGGTGCTATGCCTTAGAAAAAACAGACCAACCTTTATCTATTTAGGCCCTACTACATGCCTGTCTCCGTGCTATACATTTGGGAGCAAAAAGAATCTTGATCCTAAGGAATTAAATATAATCAATTTGGAAACATAAAACTATACATTAAACAATGAGAGAACAATTACATTTAAATATTTTTTTCTAAAGGAAAAACATAATTGAATGTAGTCACGAAATGCTTTTTTTACAGGAAGGTAGACTAGCTGAGGCAGGATTTAGACAGAAGAGGTCCAGGGAGGGCACTCCCAGAGTGATGACACTAAAGACTAATTCACACACATACAGGAACAGGTGTAAGGAAGGTGTATGTGAAGGCAGTAGTGCTGCTGCTGCTGCTGCTAAGTCGCTTCAGTCGTGTCCGACTCTGTGCGACCCCAGAGATGGCAGCCCTGTCCCTGGGAGTCTCCAAGCAAGAACACTGGAGTGGGTTGCCATTTCCTTCTCCAATGCATGAAAGTGAAAAGTGAAAGTGAAGTCGCTCAGTTGTGTCCGACTCTTCATGACCCCATGGACTGCAGCCAACCAGGCTCCTCCACCCATGGGATTTTCCAGGCAAGAGTACTGGAGTGGAAGGCCATTGAAGGCACTGCTGCTTTCAAATTAACTAGAACAAAAAATTTATACAGAGTACATCAGCAAATAAGATACTCAGGGAAGTGGGTGACACTGAGTGTCTGGGAGAGCCTGGACAAAGATTCATCGCAAAGGGAGCCTCTAGTTCGTTAAGCAAAGAATAGCAAGGTGGCAGCCACCACAGTTACAAAGGTTAGATTAGTAAGTCAGCCGGTGTGTTAGGACTCTAGGGGTGGAGGGCAGAAGGCAGACAGAGGACAAGCAGAAAGGTGCTTCAACAATCTCTATACACGTATCTCTATACACATACAGAGAAACTGACTTAGGCTGTGGATAAAGGGAAAATCTTTAAAACGGAAGGCAAGGAGGTATGGGGAAATTTCAGTGAAGAAAAATGAACAGAATTTGGTAATTATGTGGATATAATGCGAAACTGAATAAAGCGAAAGATGACTTCAAGATTTTAAAGCCTGATGTGAAACAGGGTGCATTTTACTATATTATATGAAGCTTTAGAATCTGCGAATGTGTGACTGTAATGCTATTTGCAAAGCCGATGGCACAGGGACAGGACAACAGGATAGTGTTGAGATTTCAGGTGCTTATTTATCACTTTGTTTCAACATCTGTTGTTACGTGCTTAACAATGTGCTGAGGGCTCAGAATTTAACAACCAGTGGAGCTATGGTCTAGGCTAGAAGTATGGACATGTCTCCAGACACTGTCCAATACGCAGCTGCAAATACAGAATTCAGGCAGAAGGACGTCTGGACCACAGAGGGGTCTCGGCAGGTTGAGCAAACTCCGGGAGACAGTGAGGCACAGGGAAGCCTGGTGTGCTGCAATCCACGGGGTCACAAGGAGTCAGACACGACTGAGCGACTGAACAACAGAAGAGAGAAGTAACTGTTAGGCTTGCTGCTTGTCGGCCAGATGCTGCGGTGTGAACTGGAAACAGAGAGACGGAGACCCTTGTTTTTCTCTTTGTCTTCAGCATGTACCGTTTTCAAACTGGAAAAAGGAGAATACGTATCGTGCAGTGAAGAGATTGTGAGCACCCACAGTGAGGCTCACCCACAGAAAAGTTCACGCTTTTCTCACTTGGATGAATTATATCTCCGGGTACTGGGAAAACTCACAGCTGAGTCTGAGCCCTGTAAGGTAACTGGGCCAGAATCCCAGGGACGGGAGGAGTGCTGAGAAACAGAGAGAAGCGTATGTAGTTCTGATTGTAAGAAGAAGGAAAAAAAAAAAAGCCCACTATAACTTTGTAACATTGCAGACACAACTGGAAATCTGGAAATTCACAGTCTAGGCACCACCGTGGAAGAGACTTTCAGAGTGGAGCACATTTGTAGAAAAGGGCCTTGGTGAAACTCCTTAAAACCATGTTAAACCGGGGAGGACTGAAAAAAATCAAGGTGATCCTGTAGCAGGAAGAGCAGCTGATATACCGCATACACACATGATCAGACTTTGAAAATATTTTGCTATGAAGATTTTAAAAAATTCCAGAGCGAGTACTTCAAGGATAGTGAAGGGACTAAAACTATATTAAAGAGAAGCTACAAGGAAATGAGGACATTTAGCTAAAGGGAGCAGAAACGTGGGGTGGGGGCTGGCAGACAGGAACAATAACCATCTTCAAACATCTCAGGAGGCACATTAGAGAGAGACAGACTCTGTTAGTCTCAGAGGGCAGGGCTAGAGACGAGAAGCGTATTTTAGCTCTGTATCAGGAATTATGAATGGTCAGAAATGGAATGGGCTACCCAGGGAGAGACCAAGCTGCCCATGCCTGGAGCAGAAGCAGAAGCAAGACAATGCTGGGAACACTACTGGGAGGGAGAGGACCATAGGAAGGTGATTAAAAGGTGACTGTGTTTCATAAGCAGTGTTAATAATCTTGAAAGAAAGGTTCCAGGAAGAGTTTTAGGGAGCAGAAACTGAAAAGACAAATGCAAAATGAAACAGATCGACAATAAACAGAGGTAAAGATCACATATTCAAAGAGATGACCAGCAAGACAAAGTCCTTCCTTCAAAGTTTGGATCAAAATGTGTCCAGAAAGTCTTATGTGATTAATATCCACAGATTTTACTGTAAGACTGTGGCTTCTAAAGGCAAGCAGGCACATTCTACCTTTCAGAATATGTTCCTTTGTCTCACAAAATAGAAAGTACACTCTGGCATTAGACAAAGTTGTTTTCAAATTAGGACTCCACCACCATAGCACCTTGAGCAATTCTGTCTTGAGTTCCAGTGTCTTCTCTGCACAACGTGGATGACTTGGAGGGCATTATGTTTAGTGAGATATGTCAGACAGAAAAGGCAAATACTATATAATATCACTTATATGTGGAATTTAAAATGTATAACTAGTGAATATAACAACAACAAAAAAAACCTCACAGATATAGAGAACAAACTAGACATTACCTGTGGGGAGAGGGAAGGAAGGAGGGGCAATATAGGAGCAGGGGATTAAAAGGTACAAACTGTTAGTTGTTATGCTGTTTAGTCACTAAATTGTGTTGATTTTTTTGTGACCCCACGGACTCTAGTCTGCCAGGCTCCTCTGTCCATGGGATTCTCCAGGCAAGAATATTGGAGTTGGTTGTCGTTCAGTTCTCCAGGGGATCTTTCCAACTCAGGGAGTGAATCCACATCTCTTGTACTGGACTACTGAACCATAAGTATAAAATAAGCTATAAAGATATGCTGTACAATATGGAGAATATAACGGGTATTTTATAACAACTACAAATGGAGGAAAACCTTTAAAAATTGTGAATCACTATACTATACATCTGTAACATGATATTATACAGCAACTATACTTCAATTTAAAAAAGGCAGTGATCTCTTTTTTGAAGTCAGAGGATAAAGCTGTGGACTTAAGATTTAATGCATAAACAACAGCATAAAATTTCAAACTAGTAATCAGAAAGCACAAAAGGCTTAGATTAAATCACTAAGACTAAGATAGGGAGGGAAATGATTCACTTCTGAGAAGAAAACAATAATGAGTATTCATTTGCACAAGTGGTCCTCTTCCTTCTTTTAGCTGGGTTAGGATAGTAAAATGGAGACGGCAACGGCACCCCACTCCAGTACTCTTGCCTGGAAACTCCCATGGACGGAGGAGCCTGGTGGGCTGCAGTCCATGGGGTTGCTCAGAGTCGGACACGACTGAGGGACTTCACTTTCACTTTTCACTTTCATGCATTGGAGAAGGAAATGGCAACCCACTCCAGTGTTCTTGCCTGGAGAATCCCAGGGATGGCGGAGCCCAATGGGCTGTCGTCTGTGGGGTCGCACAGAGTCGGACACGACTGAAGCGACTCAGCAGCAGCAGGATAGTAAAAAGAAGACAGAAAATTCAGAGAAGACAGTTCAGAAAAGCAAGGAGGGAATTGTTCCTGTTAATAACTCTTGTGCAAATACATCAGGGCCCCCTTTCCTGATGTTACATTGAGAAGGTACTGTACTTACTTGTGAGGACTTTGGCTCACAACCAGCCTCTAAGTCAGGAAGCAGCAGAAACACAGGAATGCCTGTGTTTCCAGAAATGAACATTTACTGGGTTCCACGTGTGTACGAGTGCCTGGCACAAATGTTTTCCCCAAAGTTATTTCATTTAAATATTCATGAGCACTCTGAAGCTTGCTCCACCCCTCTCAGTTTATTTTTAAATTAATGAAATAAGGAAGGCTCAGCAAGATTAAGTAACTTGCCCAAGATTTAACAGCTAGTAGGTGGCAGACATGATAACAAAATCTCTGACTATAAAACCTACAGATAAGGTTTCCGGGGGAGAGGTTCCAGACTAGATACTGAAGTATTAAAGCACTGGTTTTGCAAGGGTTAATCAGTGACACAATTTTCACCAATCCTTAGCATAATGAGAAACAAAGCAGAACACATACAGGACTCCCCTGGCGGCCCAGTGGTTAGGACTTTACACGTCCACTGCAGGGGGCACAGCTTCGAGCCCTGGTGGGAAAGCTAAGATCCCACATGCTGTTTGGCATGGTTAGATAAAAAAAAGAATCAATAAAAAAATAGTAACAAAAAAAAGAAAATGTATCTAAAGTTATAGTACTTACACACACACTTATGTCCAGATACACATTTGTTGGTGTAAAGCTGCCAACTGTCCATTTTTGAGGAAGACTATCTTTATTCTAACATGGTCTTTGTACTTTTTTGACATTAAAATGTTTATATATATATATATATATAAAATAATGGTAACAGCAAATGCCAGTTGTCCTCAAGAATGACCTTACAAATAAAAAAATAAAGCTCTAACCTATCAACCCCCTATGTCTGAGAACCACATGCAAATGGCACAGGTGTGAAAGCAGAAGGCCCAAGGATGAGTTTTAGTTATACACCACCTACTAAAGATGTTAGGCAAGGCACCTAACTTCTCTGAGTCTCAATTTTCTCACCGACAAGATGAGCTAATAATATCTATTTCACAAAGTTAATACATAACATATAACACTTTTTAAAATTATAAAGTATCACAAAAAGGTAGTAACTATCGTAATAATTTACGGTTACTGGAGAGGGCTTAACTATTTGTATTTATTTCCCTCCAAAAACAGAGTTTTAAAAACACTTTCAATGTCTATGCTTGACTTTCACTGTACCACACTATTTAAATTAAAATATAGACTCTTTCCCCTAACCACACTAGAGGAAGCTTGCTGGTATCAGCTTGGTAATGTACACCATGACTGTGGTCCCTGTGGCCTTGTCAGCATCTAGAGAAAAGAAGAATGCACTCCCAGAATTCAGACATGATTTCTTTTAAAAAACAAAGAACGTTAGTATCTAAAACTAGTGAGACTCATCACCATACTGTAATTACATTAGCAACGCACCCTGAGAGGCAGTGTGCAGAGTGCTGAAGGGACCCGGCAACGGGGCAACCGTGCAGCGCCCCAAGCACGGGGGACGGAATGGACCTATGGGGGAAATGTGGAACCAAAGAAACGTAAATACTAGGTTACCTGCCTCAAGCAGGTTCATTTTCTGAACCTATGAAGCGACACACAGTAAGATTCTGGTTGGGTTTTATTCTGAACTGTCCTAGGAAAAGATTCTAATTTGGTCGTCATGAGTATTACAGTCATTAAGCAGTCATACTGGAATAGTGTCAGTTTCTGTAAGCTGAAAAAAACACCCCTTTATCACTACTCAGTTTCATTTTTGATGATTCTGAGTTTATCAAACAATCTCATGATGTTCATGTGGCTGTGTGGGTACCTGATGCCAGAGAGACATGAGGCTCCTGGGCACCAGAGAGGTGTAGCCCCACTGTGAATGAACAAGTGGCCATCTGGTTTAAGTCAGTCTCTTCTGAGTAGGTAAATGGGAAATTAATTTCCTTAAAGCCCCACGATTCCTGGTAGAAGAGATGAAGCTAATTTTCTAAACCTATAGAAGTGAAGGTCGCAACATCCCTCTTTGAGGTCTAGCTTGCTTCTTTCTCTTAGACACCATTTTTTTATATATAATAAACCACTTAGAAGGAAACGTGAGATTTTGTCATTCCTAGATAATGTTCATCCAATCTGTGCAGGAAGGCAAAGGCCACGTTTCACTTCTCTAACATTTACTGTACACAGGAATATAAAGTTACATAGGACACAATATATAAGAAGCTCACTGTTTGATGGAACATAAGTCATACAAGCGTTTAACACTATATAAAATGTGCCTTGACAAAAAGTAGGAACAAGACAGCAAATAAAGCAGCTGAACTCTTGACGACCTTTGTGAAAGCTTCACAGAGAAGACAACATTTGAGCTGAACTTGGAGGTGCACAGGGAGTGTCTATAGAAAGCAGTGTGTAGAGGGGCCCTTCCCAGCCTCTGCAAAGGAACGGGGGCTCCAAGCAGCATGGCCCGTGAGGGAGACGGGAGAGGTTTGCATTCCCTGTGGTACAGAGCACCAGTAGACAGTACAGCTGGAGACGGAGTCAAGGGCCAACTGCCTCATATCCCACACGAAGACATCTGGGTTCTTCCTACAGCTAATAGGTGGGCATATCCCACACGAAGACATCTGGGTTCTTCCTACAGCTAATAGGTGGGCTTCCCAAGTGGCTCAGATGGTAAAGAACCTGCCTGCAATGTGGGAGGCCTGGGTTCGAACCCTGGGTTGGGAGGATACTCTGGAGAAGGGAACGGCTATCCACTCCAGTGTCCTTGCATTCCATGGACAGAGGAGCTTGGCAGGTTACAGGCCATGGGGTCGCAAGGAGTCAGACATGACTGAGCGGCTGCACAGAACTATAGATAATAGAGAACCACAGAACATTTTAAGCATAAGCAACTTACCAGATCAGGTTTGATTTTAGAAACCACTCCTTGGACACAAGAAACTGGTAACAAGTTATTTCTGCTTTTTAAATTGTATACCAATTGTATGTATTCTCTCTCTCTCACATACACACATACCCACCCACCTATCTCATTCTCTCCATACATGACTGAAGTAAAGGACTAGATACAGGGGGGACCAATCATGAAGCTACTGTTAACAGCCCAGACACAAATGAAGAGAGCTGGAATGCAGATAGTGACAGAAGGAACAGATAGAGAGATGGGAAGTTTAAGCCACCACTGGATATGGTGGTGGCTGGGTGAGCTGTGCCATTCCCAGGAAGCAGGAATACAGCAATCAGGAGCAGTTCAGGAAACAGGACAAAATGAGGACAAGCTGAATTTTAGATATGTTACATGTGAAGGCCTGTGGCCCATCCAGACAGAACACTGAAAGACAGAAGTCAGATCTCGGGTCACAGAGAGCGTCTTGGCTGAAAGTATGGATTTTGAGACTCTGGTGTACTCCAATGCATCTCAAAGGCCAAGAGATAACAAAGAAGGGACTAAGAAAAGAAGACTAAGGTTAAGATCCTGGGTCTTAAAAAAAAAAAAAAAGGACAAAGTAAAGAATAAGTGAATGAAATTGAAAAAAGATATTCTGAGGACAGGAAGAGAACGAAAATCAAGTGATATCCCAGAAGCCAAGAGGAAAAGGAAAAGCTCCTGCTGGGGAGCCGTGCAGAGTTCCAAAGGCAGTGAAGAGGTTAGAGTAGGATGAGTACTAGGAAGTCACTCATTTTGGTAATTATAAACAGACTAATACATCTTAAGAACTTTTCAGCACAGCACAGCTCAAAATGTGATCATAAAATGGAATTTTAGAAGAGGGCCTGGTAGGTACGCCCATTATTTCAAATCTCTAAACTTTACTGGGTTAGTGTAAACACAATGTGCTTTCTTTGATGATTTACTCAATAGACTAATGACATTAAGAAGACTGGCACATAAATCAAATGGGCTCTAGGAAATGAAGACATTGAGGTGGAGAGAAAGGAAGTGTGAAGAGCAACTTCACATTACAGCTTGTCTCCTGCCTCCCCATCTGGGGTCATCCTCATGATTCTACAGGATAGTAAGTGACTATTAAAAGAAAGAAATACATGATTGAGAGGAAAGAAAAGGCTAAGTTAAGCTCCAAGCTTGAGAGTTGATTCTACCCCGGGAACACAGCTCAGGTCAAAGCAACTTACTTTCAAGCCTAAGGACATCCGAGGCCCCCCCCGAGTCCTCAACAGACAGCGCAGGGTCCTCCTCTGTCCCTGCCTCAGAGGGCTCCTCTCCAGCCGCGTCCAGTGACTGTGACTTGTCAAAATACTTCTGTTTGTCATGGCTGTTGTCCAGGGCTTTCGCATGACAATTACCTCAATGACAAGAGACACAGACAGAGCACATTAGAAACCTCTCTTGTGTAGTTCCACAGCTCAAGGTCCCCAAGTACCAGGAAGAGCAAAAAGGCGACCGCTGCGTTTTTCTTCAGCAGGAGAAGAGTGCCCTTTAAAGCCGGGTCATAACTGTGATTCACGATTTTGCACTTAAGTTCAAGTTTCACCTGTTAGGCTACTGTTAAGTATTTGGGGAAAAAGCTCTAAGAACAAAGTCCCAAGATCTCCTTCCATTCTTAACGCATGATTGTGAAACACTTTTCTGAGAGTCGGAAACATCATAAAAAAAGTGGTTTTCCTTCTGTTTGCCTTTCGAAGGTGAGAAATGACAGACGAGTATCTGAACAAGTCTGGAGATAGATGAATTAAAGCAGAAGAGTATACCATTCTTGCATTATAGCTTATAGTGAAAGACTAAGAGGTAAAGGATTAGAAATTAAAAACCAAGGATTGGAGGGGGATAGTGGTGGCAGAGAAGCCTCATTTGTGACTGTCAGATCACACAGGTGCCTATTTTTCTCTGGGAAACAAATTTTGATCATGTGTGAAAGTGTCAGTCGCTTAGTCGTGTGTCTTGACTCTTTGCAACGCCAAGGACTGTAGCCTGCCAGGGGGATTCTCCAGGCAAGAATACTGGAGTGGGTTGCTATTTCCTTCTCTAGGGGATCATCCGACCCACGGAGGGAACCTGGCCTTCTGCCTTGCAGGTGGATTCTTTACTATATGAGCCACAAGGGAGGCATGTGTGTGTTGGCTAGGTTGTGACTGACTTTGCAGCCCCATGGACTGCAGCCTGTGAGGCTTTTCTGCCCATGGCGGGGAATTTTCCAGGCCAGGCTACTAGAGCGGGGTTGCTATTTCCTACTCCAAGGGATCCTCAGGTTCTTTACCACTGGCACCACCTGGGAAGCCCAGTAATGATTTATCTAAGCATAAAATGTCACATTTGAATGTAATCATAGCACTGTGTGACACTAGGTTGGTACAAAAGTTAACTGCAGTTTTGAAGTGCTGAACTCGGCCAGTTGATATTACAATACATTCTTAAATAAATGTATTTATTTATTCATAATTTTTATATGAACTTCTCACTTTATGTTTTTTTGGCTAATGACTAGTTACTGTTTATTTTATATCTATTTTAGACTATAGAAATGTTAGACAAAAAAGCAAATTCAACCAGTTTCTTCATTCAAGTTCAAAATGGGTCGTAAAGCAGCAAAGACAACTAGCAACATCAACAATGCATTTGGCCCAGGAACTGCTAACAAACGTACCCTGCGGTGGTGGTTCAAGAAGTTCTGTAAAGGAGATGAGAGCCTTGAGGATGAGGAGTGGTGACAGGCCATTGGAAGCTGACAATGACCAACTGAAAGCAGTCATTGAAGCTGATTCTCTTAGAACTATATGAGAAGTAGCCGAAGAATTCAGCTTCAACCATTCTACAGTCATTTGGCATTTGAAGCAAATTGGAAAGGTGAAAACCTAGATAAATGGGTGCCTCATGAGCTGACTGAAAATCAAAAAAATCATAGTTTTGAAGTGCTGTCTTCTCTTATTCTATGCAACAACAATGAACCAACAATTTCTCAATCGGATGGTGACATGTGATGAAAAGTGGATTTTATGACTGCCCTAGCTACTAAGGAGCGATGAACAGCTCACTGGTTGGACAGAGAAGACGCTCCCAAGCACTTGCCAAAGCCGGACTTGTACTAAAAAGTGACGGTCACTGTTTGGTGGTCTGCTGCCCATCTGATCTAATACAGCTTTCTGAATCTTGCTGAGACCGTCACATCTGAGAAGTACGCTCAGCAAATCGATGAGCTGCATTGAAAACGGCAACGCCTGCAGCTGGTATTGGTCAAAAGAACGGGTCTAATCTTTGTTACAACAACGCCCAACTGCACACTGTATAACCGGTGCTTCAAAGGTTGAGTGAACTGGCCTACAAAATTTTGTCTCATCTGCCATATTTACCTGATCTCTAGCCAACCAACTACCACTTCTTCAAGTATCTCAACAACTTTTTGCAGGGAAAATGCTTCCACAATCAGCAGGAGGCAGAAAATGCTTTCTAAGAGTTTGTCAATCCCAAAGCACGGATTTTTATGCTACAGGAATAAACAAACTTGTTTCTCATTGGCAAAAATGTGTTGATTGTAATGGTTCCTATTTTGATTAATAAAGATGTGTTTGTGCCTAGTTGTAATGATTTAAAATTCATGGCCCAAAACCACAATTACTTTTGTACCGACCTAATACTTTCTGACATGTAGAGTAAGNAACTTGTTTCTCATTGGCAAAAATGTGTTGATTGTAATGGTTCCTATTTTGATTAATAAAGATGTGTTTGTGCCTAGTTGTAATGATTTAAAATTCATGGCCCAAAACCACAATTACTTTTGTACCGACCTAATACTTTCTGACATGTAGAGTAAGCATGACCTCTTGATACAATTTTGCCCAGGAGTCAAAGAGTTTTGACCATATTAGGGAAGCATGTGTTAATAGAGAGCCACTGTCTAGCTCCACTCGATAGGCATTCTCTGGGAAGAGGAAGGTATTACTAGGCTGCTGCATCTTTGGTGGAGATCTGGCTGGCTGAACAGGCCTCCTCATGCTCCACGTGCGCTGCTGCAGAAGACGGATACTCAGTGGAAGCCTACATTCCTATTACAGGACACTTCTCTGAATAAGATTGTATAAGTAACTTTTCTCCTTTATCAGAACATCCAAATATATTCTAAAAAAATTTTTTTTTTCTTTTAAAAGAGAATGTTGCCTCAAAGAGACGTATGTACCCAGTCAAGCTGTCTTTGTAGCAATGGGAATACAGGAAGTCTTTCTGGATCTGATGACTCCCCTTCAGATGCTTTAATTTTGGAAGCTGCTACTCAGTCATTTCCCTCATTGTACCAAAAAAACATAAAGGACTCAAAGCCTTTCCCAACTTACTAGTTTAGAGAGAGGGGAACTGCATACATTGGGAGTCACTTTCCATTTTCCAATTCTACACTATCATATGTCTGAGGCTATTTTCAACAAGGCTACGCCAGAAACTGAAGACTCTCTGTCTCAAGAGAGCTTTAGCTCTCAAGAAATTTAACAAGCAACCTGGGGAGACAGTAAAGAGAGACAACAAACACTAGTGAACTGGTCTACGGGGCCCAGCAGGTGCTTCAGAGAACGAACTCTGAGTGGGTGGATCTTGAATTGTGAAGAATATGTGGGACTTAAAAACACAACTTTAAAAATGGAATTACAAGGAAGAGCACCAGTATTTCTTCAGTACTTTTGCATTTTTTTCCCCACTTAAGCCTCAAAAACACCCTATGAAATATTATTTTTATAGACAAAGAAACTGATTCTTCATGAGATTAAGTAACTTGTCTGAGGTCAAATGTAAGTAAGTGGTAAATATGGGATATGAATCAATTCTATTTTACTGCAAAGCTTCTTGCTTCCCCCTAGTCAATACTACCTCTTTAAGCTAAAAAAAAAAAAAAAAAAAAGGGTCAAGAAGTTGGTATTCTAGGTAGGAAGGAATCACGTGCTGAGCAAAGCAACAGGAATAGGGATCCTCATTTGTGACTGGGAGGCCATGAGAAGTACAATTTGACAGAGATGGAAAGGGTGGAGAATGTGGGGGCCCTGGAGGGCTCCCAGGAAAGAAGCCATAAAGAGCAGTGGTAGTTGCTCTCTTTCTCCAGATTCGCCCGAGGCCAGAGGTTGCTGAGCTGCCTCCACTTCTGTCTTCACCACTGAGCCCATGTAGGTGAATGTGGGAAATCAAGCACACGAGCGATAAAATAAAACAAAGCAATGACAACTGCATACCCCCAGCTGTCTGAACTTTACTGTGAAGAACAGCATGCCTCAGAGGCAGTTCTTAATCAGGATGTAAAGAAGCATGACTATTAAGAGCAGAGAGGAAAGAAAACGATGACAGTGATGCTGATCGTTTAAAACATGCACTGCTCCTAGTGAATGCTCTCTGCCTTTAATTTTGGTGAATTTGCCTCTAAAGCATTATTCACCGTGACTCAAGCTGGGTAAAGCGAAACCACAAGCCATTTAACACTGGAGCCCGGTGAAATCCTAGCTGTGTCTCCTGCAGTTGATTTTGTCCAGTGAAATCCTAGCTGTGTCTCCCGCAGTTGATTTTGTCCAGTGAAATCTAGCTGTGTCTCCCGCAGTTGATTTTGTCCAGTGAAATCCTAGCTGTGTCTCCTGCAGTTGATTTTGTCCAGTGAAATCCTAGCTGTGTCTCCCGCAGTTGATTTTGTCCTCCAACCTTTGCATCTATTTTTCTCTCCCACCCTCTATTATAAAAATTTAATTGGTTTCATCTTTTTAAATGTCTGAAATATTTAAAAATGCTTTATAGGTCATTTATAAGATATGATATGCATAACATCCTGAAGCTAAAATTAGTCCTTCTGCATGACCTTAAAGCAGACACCCTCTTGAAGCAGGCCTCGTGAATTCTAAGAATGTCCTGCTCTCCAACTCAGGAAATTGGGGCCAGCACCTCTGAGGGACAGAGTATAAAAGGGGATCCAGGAAAAATAGGGGTATTAAGGGAATAAGAAGTTTATTTTGAACTATTTCTTGGAAGTAGGCAAAATCAAAATGATCCAAGTAAAAACTACATGTTTTAAAATTAGAACTGTTGATATGAATTTTCTTAGGTTGATGGTTAAAAACAGACTGGTTTAGTATTCTGGTGTGATTTCCATGATTAACTAGTCTAATCACAGAAAGTCATATTGCCTGATTCTTGAATGACTCCTTCCAGTTGCCAGAGGCAGAACTGAAGAACTTCAGAAAAAATAAACTTATCTATTCTTTGGACTATAGTACAGGTCTGCTCCAGCTAAAGAGGAACTGAAAACAGTTGCCTATATAAGAAAAATATCGCTTGTCTTCTCAGCAAAGGTAGAGATAATGTTCTCATTAAAGAAATACAAGGAAATGTTGAAGAGGGAAAAATGGAAAGATACCTAAAAAGTAACAAGTATCTTCTGTGCATATGGCTATTATTTCTTGCTGATGCAAAAATGAGGAGATTCTGTGGCTTAGACTAACCATGATAGGCTTTTTTTTTTTTGGCGTGGGGGGTGGGGGGGGAACTTCATGATTTAAATGAAATGCTTTAGATAACAAGGTCCCAGATGAAAATGAAAACACTTTCCTCTGCTTAATGTTCTATATTTGCTTGCAAAGAANCGTGGGGGGTGGGGGGGGAACTTCATGATTTAAATGAAATGCTTTAGATAACAAGGTCCCAGATGAAAATGAAAACACTTTCCTCTGCTTAATGTTCTATATTTGCTTGCAAAGAATTTAGCACCCAATTCAAATCCTGGCAGTCTGGTTTTTCTTAGAATTAAGAGAGGATATGCAGGAGATATAAGAGATGAGGGTTCGATTCCTGGGTGGGGAAGATTCCCTGGAGGAGCGCATGGAAACTCACTCCAGTACTCTTGCATGGAGAATCCCAGGGACAGAGGAGCCTGGCAGATTTTAGTCCATAGGGTTGCAAAAAGTTGGGACACGACTGAAGCAACTTAGCATGCACACAAGCAAGAGAGGATAAGGCAATACCAACTGAGCATTCAGAAAACTAAGATCATGGCATCTGGTCCCATCATTTCATGGTAAATAGATGGGGAAGCAATGGAAACAGTGAGAGACTTTATTTTTTGGGGCTCCAAAATCACTGGAGATAGTGACTGCAGCCAAGTAGTTAGAAGACGCTTGCTCCTTGAAAGAAAAGTTATGACCAACCTAGACAGCATATTAAAAAGCAGAGACATCACTTTGTCAACAAAGGTCCATCCAGTCAAAGCTATGACTGGTTTCTCCAGTAATCATGTATGGATGTGAGAGGTGGACTATAAAGAAAGTTGAGCACTGAAGATTTGATGCTTTTGAACTGTGGTGTTGGAGAAGACTCTCGAGAGTCCCTTGGACTGCAAGGAGATCCAACCAGTCCATCCTAAAGGAGATCAGTCCTGAATATTCACTGGAAGGACTGATGCTAAAGCTGAAACTCCAATACTTTGGTGACCTGATGCAAAGAACTGACTCATTTGAAAAGACCCTGATGCTGGGAAAGACGTAAGGCGGGAGGAAAAGGGGACGACAAAGGATGAGATGGTTGGATGGCATTATTGACTTAACGGACATGAGTTTGAGTAAACTCCGGGAGTTGGTGATGGACAGGGAGGCCTGGCGTGCTGCAGTCCGTGGGGTCGCAAAGAGTCAGACACGACTGAGCAACTGAACTGAACTGACTGAACTAAGCATGGAACTTCAAAGAGAGTATTTCTGGTTCTGGAACAACTATGAGATCTTAAACTTATCAACATCCTTTTTTTTGCAGTTAGAGTACTGCCTGTATAAACTGGGTTATTAATATTAACCCCCCCTACAAGGGTATTCTGGAAAACGACTAAATATTTAATACACCATGTCTAAGTCTAAGTCTCCTAAGGGAGAAAGGCACAATTTATTCTGTGGCTAAACAGATTTTCAGAGTAAACTAAGTTCTCAGGAACTCCTATCATGACTAGGGTTAGAGAAATCTCCTATTTTCTCTTGTTAATTCTGTTTACAAAGGTCTTAGAAGATTATTTTTCAACTGGAGTTGGGAAACCACCTACTTATTAAAAAGAATTCTTCTCTTTTGAATCTCATAAATTGGTAAAGAGATTGCTGGGTGGATTAGGAATCCTAATAGGAAAAATGGTAAGATAAATTATGAAGTGGACAAAAATGTATCTGTGAGTTAATCACCATTGCTAAGGAAGATTATTTTTTAAATTAAATTTTATTGGAGTACAGTTTCTTTACAAAGGTTACTTTTAAATACCGCCCAGAAAATTTAACTGTGGGTGGCATGTGGGGCTTGGGACCACACTGAGTAACAGGTAATAGTGAAGAAGTAAGAAGCCTTACTGCAAATGGATTCCTTACGATTTCTACCTCAAAGTCTTATAGACCTTGTTCTAAAAGCAGCATTCGATGGTATGAACACAAATCCTGCCTAGATACAGCCTTACCACATGAACTTGGGCAAATCGACTCTCTTCTCTGCATCTAGGTTCTTTACCTGAAATAGATAAGCTACTGCCCAACAATAAGAGAAGTCTGAGTAAACACCACTGCTGAAACCACGGTGAACGTAAGCACACAGAATCTGCCTCGCCTCCTCTACCCTGGGCTGTCTTCTGCTGAGAAAGACGAGAGAAAGCATTTCAACAGTCGCAATGCTGAGACTTGTTCTCATTCAGCAGTTAGTGCTGAATGACATTCTGACAGGCGGTTTAAAAGCAATGGCTATGTACTAGCTGACCTTAACTGCCAGAGAGAAAACAGATCATATTAAAGACTTGAAATCGGCAACCTCAGGATTATATAGGCATTCCCTCACAGTGAGGTGAATGAGTCAGAAGTGAGTTTAAAAAAGAAAAACTAGCAAAGGAAAGTATGTGACCTCAAAATGAAATGAGAGCAGGGGTGGGGGAGGTAAGAAAGAAATTCTTTTCTACTATATATTCTAGAGTTAAATTCTCTCCTGGGGGACAGTATTCACACATGGTGGGGGAATCTGATCCGTATTGGTTTCTACAGACCTATACGCCCTGCCTCCTTTGGAGGAGGAGGAGGAAGAGGAGGAGGAGGAGAGTGAGCTATAAATCTGGTCTCCTTGTCCTGCCACGTGGCATTCCCTAAGTGGCTAAAGCGTAGGGTGCAAAGTCGGCATCAGCTGAGACACAGACACCATGATACGTAGGCTGTGAAAGAAATGGCTCCCGTGATGGAATCTAAGCTCTCCAGTGCTGTAACTTCCTCCAGAAATGGGAAAGATTAGGCTGGATCCCGAAACAAGGGAATGCAAACATTAGGTTTACTAGGAAAGATTTCTCCACGCAGCAACTACATAAACAAGTCAACCGCCACAGGTGCCATTATTATTACTATTAAATTTTAAAATCTGTTTTACTTCAGCCTAAGGAAATGGGTTTTGAGCAAGAATGTTGGGGAAACAAATCCAACAGATTTCTCACACTTACTGATTTATTTATGAATGTTAGTTTTTCACTGAGGGTCAACAAGGACATCTGTTTGTAATTTTCATTAAAAAACAGTGCAGACAGGAGGTGGAAAAACACAGGCTACCTATTAGATGTGTCATCTGCTAGTGGACAAGTGAGACAATGTGATTCCTTGCCTCTGCCCGCTCCTATGGTGTGGGAGCTGCAGGCCTTAATACATGTATGGTAGAAAGTGTTCTGTGGATACAGCGAATCACCCTCTATTACCAGGTACTCTCAGTAGCTCAGACTTGAAATGCCATTAGATAATTTGCCACATGAGCACATTCTAAGGGCTAAACATTGGGAGGAGGGTGTGGAATGCATGGAACAGCATACGGAAAGGAAAACAGGAGTGGTCGCTGCTCTCAAGGAGTTAGGAGAGTCCTGTAGGAGCCTCCTGTCTTGTACACAAATAACTGTAAGGGCAAGTCACAGGAGCTGAAGGAGAGACACAGGTGGGATGACTGCTCACGCACTGCTCATGATTAAGGGATCAGGTAAGGCGCATGGCAGAAGGGGGCCTTGAAGGATGGACAAGATTAGAATTTTTTTCAGGGAGGGAAGGAGGGCACGAGGAGAGTTATGGGGGAAAACTACTGAGAACGACACAAGCAAACACATGGAACCAGGAAAGCAGGGTGTATGTGGGAGAGAAAACAGGCTGTCCACACCCGCATCATCATGTGTCACGTGTCATGGTTTGCTACAATTTCCACTGATGCTGCGAAAGAGAGAATGATATTAAAGTCCCTGTGTTGTCAGTGAGCTTAAATTAAGCAGCCCTATTTGAGTCAACCCCAGACTCTTGTAGTAAGTTGGCTTCATTCCATTCTTAATGCCTAGAATAAGCCTATACACAGAGGGCAGGGATGAGGGAACACGGGAGGCCTTAGGAAACTTCCTAGCTACTCACAGCCGAAAAAGTCAACAGACCTTAACTCTAGTCCTCTTCCTCATAATACAAATGGAGGCACAGAGAAACACAAAATGGGAAGGGACCTACCATTAGAAGCCCTTGATGCTTCCATACGGCCAACGCACTATAAACCAAGTGTGAAGCATTAGAAATAAATGATACTGTTTCCTTTTGCTTTATGTCACCAAACAAAATTGGAGGCATTCACCTCAGTTGCCACTTTGCACATAATAATATACTTTCCAGGACTCTGCTCTTTCCCAATTTTTAACATTTATGGTTTTTAGGCAGTGTACAGTGAGAGACGGTGACTTGTTTGGTTCAATTTTCCTGTAGTTGTATTTCATGTCATCAAGGGAAACTGGCTGAATTATCACAGGTGTATCAGCAATCAGAAGACTTGATTAACACCACACTCCCTGTCAGCTGCTACTACTTTTTCTCCTAAAATGTGATATGCTTTCTTTTTTTTTTAATATTCATCACTTTGGGTATTTGTGATCTGACTGGGTTATTAAGTAATGCCTGACAGCTAAAGCAGTTTAAACTGCTTTGAGAGTGACAAATTTTGAATGTCAAATTTAGATTTGTTGTTATAAAAATCAACTAAGTGGGAAGAGAAAGCCAAAGCTGTGTTATTTTCAACAGCTAAGAATTCTGACTTAAATTTCTCCTGTATTTTAAATATCATAATTAAATAAACTTTGATGGTTAAAGAGTAACAGATTACTGAGGTTTTCTTGGTCAAAGAACACAACAGTTTAGTATGAAACAACTTCAACTACTAGTAATAACAATGAAAGAAAAAAAGGGAGGAAAAACCCAAACCAGCACATATATGACCACATACATGTATATGCCAGGTTTCCTCAATCGTGAGTATTTAAAATCTCACCAGTGCTCTTTTCTAGTGATTATCAGGCCCAACTACTGTGTTTCCATTAGGCCATGGAACTGAGTTAAAAAAAAAAAGCATTCAATGGTTCTATTTGTAAAGGGGTTTAAGTATGCGGCACTTACTGTTTTAAACAAAAACTCCACAACTGGTGAATAGTGCAACTCACTCAGTCATGTCCGACTCTTTGTGACCCCATGGAATAGTCCATGGAATTCCCCAGGCCAGAATACTGGAGTGGGTAGCCTTTGCCTTCTTGAGGGGATCGTCCCAACCCAGGGACTGAACCCAGGTCTCCCACACTGTGGGCGGATTCTTTACCAGCTGAGCCACCAGAGTAATTTATTTCAACTAGTTGGTTCACAACGTACAGAAAAAATTTTCTGAGGTATAGGTCACTAAAAAAAAAAAAAAGCCCTCTCTAACGTAGCATGGATTTGCAGTATATGTGTCAGAGAGAGAGAGAGGGAGAGAAAGTTCTGCCAACTAGAATAATTTTTTGAATGGGGAAGAGTCATGCAAATGCTTGCTATATGACATAGCAAAGGTGAACGTCACAAACTGAAATATCTCCAAAATCAGCTGCTACCATGAATGGATACTGAAGATATAGAAAGAAAGATAGCATCCAATGAACTTGCCTAACTTCCTTCACACAAAGGATTCATAACAAGATGTTAGCCCCCTTCAGCTCCTATCAGGAGACATGTACAACTGCAGTGACAAGTCGCGTTAAACGCATCCTGTTCGGTAATTAACGAGGGCTGGAAAAGCAGACCCCATCTTGCTCACCCATTTTTCTTGCTGGTGTGTGCCATCACTGCGACCTCAGTGATGTGAGTGTTAGGAAAAGTCCTTGATGCAGAATGGGGCCTAAACACAAAGGGTGATGGCTCAGTAGGACTTTCCAACCCTATCTGCAGAGAAGCAACCACAAAATATGATGAACGATCCTTCCAGTGGGTTATTTCCACACTGCACACACAGCAGAAAGGAGGAAGACTTAATTTACATCACCTAATTTACAAACGCAAAAATATAGCTCACTTTCTTTCGGACATGCAAGACAGTCACCCTAACACTGGCAAAGACCGACCATTCAAACACCAGAAGTTGTTAGAAACTCTAACTCAGAGAGATTATCTTAATAAATTTGCAAATTCTTATTTTTAAGGAAAAGCATTCTATAACTGAGTGACAAGCTGCAGTGTGAAGCTGGCTTCAGTAAGTGCTACTGCAGCGTCTAAAGGAACCATACAGCTGCTGCTCTCATTCTCAGTCCTCTTAAGAGCAACGCAGCCAAGCTGCAGTGACTCAGTTCCAGCAGTCCCAGAGACAGGGACTAGAGCCACTGGCCCTGTTTATTACATACAGGGGCTTAGAATACCCTCCTGACAAATGCCTTACTTCTTCACGAACCTGCCAAATTTTTCAGTTTTTTTCACCTACTTTCTCATGTTTCCGTAACAAGCGAATTTTTAAAAAGTCTTTCTTCAGCTCAGTTCAGTCACTCAGTCATGTCTAACTCTTTGCGACCCCATGGACTGCAGCATGCCAGGCCTCCCTGTCTATCACCAACTCCTGGAGTTTATCCAAATGCATGTCCATTGAGTCAGTGATGCCATCCAACCATCTCATCCTCTGTTGTCCCCTTCTCCTCCCGCCTTCAATCTTTCCCAGCATCAGGGTCTTTTCAAATGAGTCAGCTCTTCGCATCAGGCGGCCAAAGTATTGGAGTTTCGGCTTCATCAGTCCTTCCAATGAACACTCAGGATTGATTTCCTTTAGGATAGACTGGTTGGATCTCCTTTCAGTCCAAGGGACTCTCCAGAGTCTTCTCCAACACCGAAGTTCAAAAGCATCAATTCTTTGGTGCTCAGCTTTCTTTATAGTCCAACTCTCACATCCATACATGACCACTGGAAAAACCATAGCCTCGATTAGATGGATCTTTGTTGGCAAAGTAATGCCTCTGTTTTTTAATATGCTGTCTAGGTTGGTCATAATGTTTCTTCCAAGGAGTAATGTCTTTTTATTTCATGGCTGCAGTCACCACTACTATTTATATGTTATCTAAAGAATGATTCTTGGTATCATTAACTATTTGCTTTAAAGTTATTTTAGCTACATAGTGACAAGACAAAACACAAGTTATATAGTTTGGAATCATGCCATTAACTCCAAAATTAATCCGACTGTATACAGAACGCTCACTTTAATATTTCTATTATCCTAGAATTTATTCTTGTTTTAGTATAGATATCTTGCTATTGTACAGAAAAATACTTTTGATAAACTGAGATCACCAACTGATTTTCTAAACTGTTAAACCCAGAGCTTGTCACACTATTCACTCATCCATTACTACTGTAATTTTCCCATAGGTACCAGTACCTTTATTTATGCAATGTTTTTCTTTAAATGAACTCACTGTTTAATCTTACAATAATTTATGTTAAAAGGGAAAATAAGTATCACTTGTCAAGAATGACAGGTTTGATGTGCTGGTTATATAATTCTTCCAATGCCTATTAGAATAAGTCACCAACAGTAAAATTAAAAAATGTTACTCAATACCACCTAATAGCTTGTGCACCTCTGGTGGTATCTGTACCATATTTTAGGAACCAATACAGAGCATACTGTTCATTACTTTTTCCTTCTCAAACCCTCTGTTCCTCTGACCTTCAAGACCTAACTCCCTCTTGGTTCTCCCAGGCCCCTCTCTTTACTCTCTCTTTCCCTGGCTCTGCTCCTTAAATGTTAGTATTTTCTTTTTTTCTCCTCACTATGAACCTTCTCAGCGAAGGCAATGGCACCCCACCCCAGTACTCTTGCCTGGAAAATCCAATGGACGGAGTAGCCTGGTGGGCTGCAGTCCATGGGGTCGCTAACAGTCGGACAGACTGAGCGACTTCACTTTCACTTTTCTCCTTCATGCATTGGAGAAGGAAATGGCAACCCATTCCAGTATTCTTGCCTGGAGAATCCCAGGGATGGGGGAGCCTGGTGGGCTGCCGTCTATGGGGTCACACAGAGTCGGACACGACTGAAGTGACTTAGCAGCAGCAGCAGCNCTCTTTCATGCATTGGAGAAGGAAATGGCAACCCATTCCAGTATTCTTGCCTGGAGAATCCCAGGGATGGGGGAGCCTGGTGGGCTGCCGTCTATGGGGTCACACAGAGTCGGACACGACTGAAGTGACTTAGCAGCAGCAGCAGCATGAACGTTCTGATGGAACCAGTGGCATCTCGGAATGAACATGTCTACCACTGAACTTATTTTCCAGCTCTACATCAATGCATGGATAATTTCTTTTCCACATTCCTCCTCTTAATTAATGACACTGATAATTACCCAGTTACCAAAATTAGAAACCTCTCAATTCACATTTTCAGTCTAGAGTTTTCAGCCCTTCCTCTCTCAATGTTACCTCCAGTTTCCTCTGTCCCTCTTCATACTCGTCTGACAACTGGCCTCTTATTCCACTGAGAAGTAATCAGAGGTCTCACTATACCGACATCTCTACCTATATGCTGTACCTTCTCCTATCTAAGGACCCCCTCTACGCTACCTTTGTGCCTTGGGTCCCATCCCCTTCTGTTTTTCTGCATCTTCAATTACTTCCTCTTTACTGGATCACGCCTATAGGAACACAGTGCAATATCTTTTATTTTTAGAACAATAAAACCAAAACCAAGTATCTTCGACCCCACATCCCCGTGCAGCAACCACCCTGTTTTTCTGCTCCTCACCACAGCAAGACTTCTTGGAAGGGTCGCTAGCCATCTCCACCTCCTCATCTCCTCCAAAAAAAACCTTTGAGAAGACTGCCAGTGACCTCTGTGTTCCAAAACCCAATGCTTTACTCCGTCTTCATCCAACTCAAGCTCCTAGGATACCCCCACGTAACGTAAGGATGATGATAATATAACCACTCCCTGAAACATTCCCTTCACTTGGCTTCTGGAACAGAATACTTGCCTGGTTTTCTTATCTCACTGGCTGCTCCTTACAGTTCTTCCTCTTCCTGACCACTAAATGTTAGCTGGAAGGCCTAGTAATTAATCACTGATGGACTTTCCTTTTTATACAATCATTGAGGTAACTTCATCCAATTTTGTGATTTTAAAAACATTCATAGGTCCATGGCTCACAGATTTTCATCTCTAGCCTGGGGCTCTTCCTTGACCACAATGACAGTTGTGTATAGCAACAGATAAGCTAGTTGCTATACATCCAACTGCCTATCCAATACCCTCACTTGAACATTCAGTAGGCAACTGAAACTTAACGTGTTTAAAACCAAACTTCTTTTTCTCCCTAAGCCTGCTCCTCTCTCAGACTTTACTGTCTCATTAAATAGTACCACAAGTACAGCTACCAGATCTTCTCTGTGAAGCCCAAGGTTATACAGCAATCTAATGATGCAAAATTCAGAAGTGAACAAAGTGACATGCTAAACTGAAAGAGACCATTTTAGGTGTGCCTTTTAGGGCTCATTATGACTGTCCCCAATAATACAGCTCAGATCCAAGTTTTATATAGGGATGTATGTATCTCTCTTGTGGGGTGATACAAGAAATGCAGTGATTATACTTTCATAAAATGACTCAAGAATCTACAAATATGAATTCTTTCATTCTTAGAAGTGTTCTAGTTTATGACTTGGGGATAAAAGAATTATGCATGAGGCCTTGGAAGGCAGAGGACTCAGATTTCACTTTCCGTGCTACCAATGACTGGCTCTTTGACTTGAGTAAATCATCACCTTTGCTTCTCAATTCATAAAAAGGGGACTTTCTTATCCTCCCCAGCACCATCACATAGATACAAAGGACTGTTTCAGTTCAGTTCAGTTGCTCAGTCGTGTCCGACTCTTTGCAACCCCATGAATTGCAGCATGCCAGGTCTCCCTGTTCATCACCATCTCTCGTAGTTCACTCAGACTCACGTCCATCGAGTCCGTGATGCCATCCAGCCATCTCATCCTC
>SJYX01018709.1:239694-346271 GCA_006410675.1 Oreotragus oreotragus
CAGGAGACGCAGGTTCAGTCCCTGGGCTGGGAAGATCCACTGAAGAAGGAAATGGAAACCCACTCCAGTATTCTTGCCTGGAGAATCCCGTGGACCTGTCTCTTATACACATCTAGATGTGTATAAGAGACAGCCAGTAAGGACAACTGACAGGAATAAAATAAGGGCAGTCATTCCTAGTGCAAAGCAAAGGGCTGGAGGGTGGGGTGGGAAGGCAGGGGCAGGGAAGCAGGGAGCTTATAAGGGTCCTGAATGTGACTTTTGGGTGTTTTGTGCCTGAATGTGTGGGTTCGGATCCAGGCTGTGCCACTGCATGAATTTAGGTGTGTTATTTCCGCTCTCCGAAATTCCCCATCTTGGAAAGGGGGATGATGATAAGATGGACAGACCATTGTGGAGTTTTCTGAGACCTACATGAGCTAATGGGCTTCTCAAGTGGCGCTAGGGTTCAACAGCCTGCCTGACAGTCCAAGAGACATACGAGATGGGGGTCTGATCCCTGGGTTGGGAAGATCCCAACCTGGAGGAGGGCACAGCAACCCACTCCAGTATTCTTGCCTGGAGAATCCTATGGACAGAAAAGCCTGGCAGTTCATGGGGTTGCAAAGAGTTGGGCATGGCTGAAGCGACTTAGCATGCACCTGTGGGTTAATATCATTAAGTGTGTAGAGCTCTGCTTGGCACCTAGCAAGCACTTATTCAGGATGGGCTTCGGTGTACAAACCCACTGAGTAAATGTCAGTGAACTGACCATTGTCACAACGAACTCGGGTTGAGCGGCTTCCATGGACAGAATTCAAGGGCAGGAAGTGCCACCATGTTTTACTGAGAACTACGGATTCTGGGGACGGAAAAGCTATCCTGGAACCAAGCTGGTTTGGGCTCTCTCTCTCATCATCATCACTTTCATATCTGTTTCATCTGCTTTATTCTCCTTTCCTAGAAAATAGGCTATGTCCCCTCTACGCCATTAAATGACCCATCATGATGGTCTAAAAATGGCCCCCACAAGGTACAAGGTCAAGCGTCCCAGTGCAGATTTCTGGGAACAATAATCTGATGGGCTCAGCTGAAATCAGCTGTCCATCCCAGACTCATCTCTAATCCCAGAACAAGTATGGAGGTTTGAGGGCTATGGTTAAAAGAGAAGGTTATACTCAGAGCTTGGGTAGTGACTCTTAACACCCAACTCATCCTGCTGGGAATAGAACAGTGTGGTAGTTAGGATCACAGGCTCTGAAGGTAGACTCTCTGGGTCCGAGTCCCAGCCCTACCACGTTCTAAATGCAGGTCTTTGGGAAGATAATTTCTCTGTGCATAAGTTTCCTCATGCTCAGAAGGCATGTGATCAAGAATTCCTATGCTACTGGTTCTTCTTCTGGTTAAATGGGACACAGGAGGCATGTAATAAGTGTTCGGTAGTTAGAATAGGAAACAGGAGTCCAGAATGGCGGTGGCTAAAAGCTAAGGAAGGGAAAAGCCCGTGAAAATAGAACAAAGGAAGGTGTGAGGACCGGAGTGAGGACCTCAGGTAGAACAAACAGCACTCCTGCCTAGCCCAGTTTACATGGGGCAGGCCCAGGGGGAGAAAAACCTATAAAAAGGGGAGCCAAAGGACCGGGGGTCTCTCTCTCCCCCGCGTGCTGGGGCGATCTTCTCTTCACGTCTTTGGGTCAACATGACCTCACGCCTTGAGGATGGATTTTCCTGCTAGAGATGTGTATAAGAGACAGTGTGGCCACTGCTGAGTTTTCCAAATTTCCTGGCATATTGAGTGCAGCACTTTCACAGCATCATCTTTCAGGATTTGAAACAGCTCCACTGGAATTCCATCACCTCCACTAACTTTGTTCGTAGTGATGCTTTCTAAGGCCCACTTGACTTCACATTCCAAGATGTCTGGCTCTAGATTAGTGATCACATCCTCATGATTATCTGGGTCGTGAAGATCTTTTCTGTATAGTTCTTCCGTGTTTTCTTGCCACCTCTTCTTAATATCTTCTGCTTCTGTTAGGTCCATACCATTTCTGTCCTTTATCGAGCCCATCTTTGCATGATATGTTCCCTTGGTATCTCTAATTTTCTTGAAGAGATCTTTGGTATAGTCATAGTAAAACCTTTAGACAGACAGTACGTCAAATAAGTAAGATAACTTAAGATTCTTTCAATATTGCAAAAATGAAAAAGTAAAGGGTAGGCAGAATCATTTGAAGGTAAAGAAATGCTAATCATTACTCAGAGATCTTGCCTTCTTTTTCATTAGGCATTTAGTAAAGCTCAGAGATAACTGGAATAAATGCAACAGTTAGGTTTTAAAATGTAAGTTCATCATTTTGATTAGAGGTGTTTGCATCTTTCAATTTCAGCTTTACCAAGTTGGAACTTGGCAAAGCAACCATCAATAAATAGGATTATTGTGGAAACAAGTAATACAAAAACAGTGTCAAAGAAAACTTTAATACTGACATTAGTTCAGTATTATTAATGAGTTTTTAAACCTAGAAAATGCTACAGCATACATTTCCATTAGGGGTAGTATTTTTTTAGGAGTTAAAAGACACTGGATTGTTTTCTAAACCAATTAACTGCAATGTAAAAAGGTCCATTTTTTTTTAATTAAAAAAAATTTTTTAAACGAGCTCTCTCTGAAAGAATTAAAAATGGTATTCTCTCTTCCCAAGTCAAATTATTCTATTTTATTGTTATTGTATTGGATCCAATATTATTCTTGGAATAAACTGGGCTATCAGATACTACAATTTTGAGAAAGATCTGTTTCAAGATAATAGTTTCCTCAACTAGTTGAGATCATGTTCTGGGGGAAAATGCTCAAGACAACTAATTTCCTCTCTTGACATCAGTGACATAAAATAATAATAAATTTCAAAAAACTGAAACACTGGCCATTCCTGGTGGTCCTGTGGGTGAGCCTCCATGCTCCCACTGCAGGGGGCATGGGTCCATTCCCTGGCTGGGGAAGATCTACATACTGTTCAGGGTGGCAAAAAAGGAACTAAAATGCTAAGAAAAGCAAAGGCTTTTAGAAAAGTTATCCCTATATACATATAAAACCCTTCTCCCGAATAACAAAAAAAAATCGAGAGAGGTGAGGGAGATGAGAGTAAGTAAAGAGAACAGGAAATAATCTACTAATATAAGCAGCTCATTGAAAAAAGTGAACATCTGTTTATAGGGCAATCCTTGGATGACCACAAAATTTTAAAGACCACAACATATTTTCTAGTATTATGCAAGAAGATTCTTAACCTTTTGAGTCATATTTTGCAGTCATCATGAATTTCCATGGCTTACTTTTACGTAAGACCTACTCTGTGAAAATAATCTCATTCAATTCTTTCCAAAAGTATATGAGATTTTCCTGTCTTTCATTTTATAGATCAGGACATACTTTACTGAGAACAGAACGACAGTAATGGCAGCACCAGGGCTCCAACGTGAATCTGTATGACTCTAGCATTAGCCACTGCACTATAGTGCCTGCTAAGACACTGTCTCAGGGCATCAACAGTCACATACAAGCTCTACTGTAGTTTAGCCAGTGCTCAACACTGACCTGCAGCTGAACTATGGAGTTATGCTGCTGAGAGACTTTTTTTGTTTCTTCACCAGAAAACTGGGCTTTGATATTTAAAACGACCAACTGCCTTCCATTAAAATCCTAAGGCAGTGTGGTAAAGTGAAGCAAGAAAATCAATTTGGATGCCAAATCTGGTAATTATTGATGTTTTTTAGACAAGTTACTTAATAAAATGTGTGTCACTTAAAAAAAATCTGATAGAAGGAGCTGGACTAGTCCTCTGGTCAAATACTGGATCTAATTTGAACATTAACAGAGCAACTACTGTGTGCTCTACAAAAGCAAGGTACTGAGGATCCATATGTATATAAACTGCACCACTCATAATTCAAGTTAAACTCATTTTTTTTCTTCCCAGTAAAGATTAAGCAAGTAAATAATCAAATATTGTAGAACTACTATATTCAATATCCTATGATAAACCATAAATAGAAAAGAATATAAAAAAGAATATACATATGTATATTGAATCACTTTGCTATACAGAAAAAATTAATACAACATTGTAAATGAGCTATACTTCAATAAAAAGTATTGAAGAAAAAAAATACCATGGAACTCTTAGGGAGTTCTAATTGATAAATCTACAATAACTTAGATAGTAACTCAAATACTTCTGACCCAGGTAGATACACTTCTGCACATGCATGTATGTCTATATATGCGTGGTGGCGGTGGAAGAAAGTAGAAAAATGCATAGCGGATGCCATTTCACATCAGGTGATTATTTTAAAGGTGCAGAAAAGGTCTGCATCACCTTCACTTAAAGACAAGGGGCTGTATCTCAGTGAATGAGGATAGAAACACTGCTTCAAATCTCATGACACAGTTTGAATTCATGGCAGAAAAAAATTTCCTTTGCCATAAATATCAGTTATTGTAAAGCAGAGATTTTGAGAGGGAAAAAAAACCTCACTGCTAATCAATCCCAACTGAATAATATACTTTAATCAGCCTTTCTCAAACTAGAGTTCTGGGAGAGAACTAATAAGCTAAATGCTCCAGAGTATTTATATAGAAAGTAATGAGTTAATTTCTTTTCTATGTATCTAGAATTATGCTAGTTAAGTAAAATCCTTGGGAAAATTAAGAAAATGATTTTCTGTGTCCTGTTGATCAAAACAGGAATCCCAACTGAACTTGTTATTTGGCTGGGATTAACGGCTGCTTACCACTGCAAACAGAAGAGGTGATGTTGTACAGAAAAGGATAAAACTGCATACAGCGAATCAGCTTCAGGCTGTTCTCACACTCTGGGCATTTGGTAGTTAATTTCAAAGCCTGTCTAAAGGCCTCAAGCGCCCCACTGATATTCTTCAGAGCAAGGTAAGCATTTCCCAGGCTCAAAAAGGTCAGGGGCTGAAAGAAAAAAAAAGAAAAATCAGCAAAATGTTAATGAATTGATATCTTCCGAGAGTTACAAAACCTTTACAGTGTATGTCTTTTGGCTTTTTTTTAGGTTATCCTATAAAAGTTACCCCAGCTGTCCATTTTATTTACATCAGCTAACTCTAAACTGTTTAACATAAATTTGTTTTACCTTTTCACTAAGATAAATTACATCAAGTGTGTAATGTACAGTAGTCTTAACTGTACAGCTGTAACCACCACTCATCTAAAGATACACAACATTTAGAACATTCCTAGTACCTGAGAGGCTCCCTTGGGCAACCCCACCCCCAACTCCAGATAATGGTGCTATCTATCACCACAGATTACTGCCACCTGCTCTTGAATGTCACATAAACAGAATCAAACAGCACGTTCCCTTGTGCATGTACCTTGTACCCTTCTGTAGCCTCTTTTACTCAACCACACCTGTAAGGCTTTCTTGGGTATATGTTCACTCTTTTCTAAAAAACTGATGTGTAATGTAGCCACATGTGAATACACTGCACTGTTTGTTCATCCATTCTCCTACTGACAGGCTGTGACTGGATTACTTGTAGTTTTTGATCTGCCACAGATAAATTTACTATGAAGTGAACACTGTTGTAAATGTCTTCTGATAGACATATTACTCATTTCCTTGGGTATACATTTAGAAGCGGATCTTAAAGATAGGCATACATTTAGTTTTAGGAGATCCAAGCAACCAAGCAAACAGTTTTCCAAAATGGACATACAGACTTAATACCTCTACAAGCAAGTGTGAGAATTCACTGACTTGGTATTGTCAGTTTTTAAAAATTTAGCTGTTTTAGTAAGATGCTTAAGTGGCATCTCACTACGATTTTAATTTGCATTTCCTTGATCAGTAATAATATTGAAACATTTTTCATATACTTACTGGCCATTTTGGTACCCTTATTTCTGAAGTGCTATTGTTTTCCCCATTTAAAAAAATGGGTTGTCTTCGTTTTCTTATTGATTTGAAAGAGTTATTTATATATATACTAGACATGAAGTCTTTGTTGGACATATTTATTGCAAATATCTTCCCCAGTCTGTCATTGGCCTTTTTATTTTCTTAATGGTATCTTTTGGTAAACAGAAACTCTTAATTTTAATGAAGTTCAGTTTACATATTTTTTTCTTTTGTAGTTAGTGCTTTCTGAAATCTTTGCCAGCTATAAGGTAATAAAGACTTTCTCTTATGTTTTCATCAAGAAGTTTTATTGTTTTATCTTTCACATTATAGTACATGATCCACCTCAAATTAATTTTGTCTACAACATGAGGTAGTAGTCAAGGTTCATTTATTTTTCCACAGGGGATATCCAAGAACTCCATTACTACTTACTAAGAAACCCAAAGCTCCCCCAAAACACTAAACTACAGGTGGGCCTTTGTCATAAATCAGCCTATTTCTAATTTCTCTATTGTGTTCCATTTGTATATTTGAGTATCTCTGTGCCAATTCCACTGATTTAATTACAGTAAATCTCAAAATCTGATAATATAAGTCTTCCAACTCTGTTTTTATTTCCCTAACCCCCAAATCTTTGTGCTATTCTAAGATGCATTTTTATGTAGATTTTTGAAACTATTCATCAATTCACACACACAAATACATGCAATTGCTGGGAGTTTGGGATGAAACTGAACCTATAAATCAACTTAACAATACTGAATCTTCCAATCCATGTACATGATGTTATCAATATACAACCATTTATTTAGGTTTTCCCCTTAGCAATGTTTTCATAATAGAAATCTGTGCACCTTCCTTTAGATTTATTTCTAGATATCTGCTTTTTTGATGCTATTGTAAATAGTCTTAAAATTTTATTTTCCAATTGTTTTGTGAGACTTTGTTTTTATAAGCAGTCCAAAGTATCCATTTGAGGTCATTTTAGTGGAAATATGCCTATGCTTAGTATTTGCTGTGTACAAATCATTTATTCTAAACTTATTTTATCATTAAAAATATTTTAAAAGATCTAAGAATGTTGTATTTCCAAACTGCACAGTATATCTCCATGAAGAGCAATACGTATAATTTTTTTCTTTTTTAAATCATGAAAGTATGATGATACATTTACAGAAGACTTGGAAAATATGGAACAAAGTTACACAGTTCCACTATATATTACAATTGTTATTTATAAGTTGTCAAATTAAGATTTTTAGTTGGAGTTTCAATATCAAACTCTCAAAATTAAAAGAATGACTATAGACAGAAAAGTAGGATATAGCAGACCTGAAAAGAACTATGAACCAATTCAACATAATTACAGTATATACAATTTTCACACAACAGCAGCATACAAATTCTATTTAAGTTTCCATAGACTATAAATCACGAGATATTAGAACATGTAACACCTATAATTTATCAGCTACTTGCTTCTGATTCAGACTGTTAGGTCATCACAAATATCTCACTATAACCAAGCCAAGGTTTACAAAATATTCCAGATTAAAGAGGTCTAATGTGAGTAGTTCTCAAGTTACATTTAAAGTAATACTTAGAGGTTTACAAGATATAAAATTAAATTCTGTACTTAAATTAAGTGTCTTTATATTTTCCATAAGGAAACAAAGTATCATGATTATCCCTACAACTAGAATGATAGTTGGGCAAATATCTTGTATTCAGATGAACTGGTTAGCATTTTAGAAAAAAAGAGTAATTTTCTAGTTCAGTCAGAAAATAATTACTGATTGTTTTCACTGTGTTTCAAATACTGTTTTTCACACTGGGGATATAGCAGAAAGTAAGAAAGATAAACCTCTGCCTCAGTGGATCTTACAGTCTCATGTAACACAACTGTGGGGATGTCACACAATTGTGAGTAAAATGTGATAAAGGAAAGAACAGCAGGGAAGAGACGTAAGCAGTAGTAAGAGTTGGGAAGAGAGTGGCATTTCATATAGAGTAGTAATGGAAAGACTCACTGAGAAGTTAGTATTTGTAAAAGAATATAAGAGATGAGGCACAAACTAGGAAGAATCTTAGTGGGATGAAGCATCCCAAGCACGAAGAACAGAAAATGCAAAGGTCCTGAGGAGGGACCACAGCTAGCACGTTCAAGGAATTCCATGGAGGCAAGTGAGGCTAAAACAGGATGGCCAATGGAACGATCTCACAGATATGAGACAGGAAAAGTAACAAGGTCACGTAGGACTTTCTACTCCATTTTCTTGTCTCTTATCGTGAGTTACATGGAGGGACACTGCAGAGATTTGAATAGACATATAACAACATCTGATTTTTAATAATAATCTCATTGTTTGCTATAATATGAATAGAGTGTAGGGCAATAAAAGCAAAAAACAGAAGCTAGTTAGGAGGCTACTGAAATAATCTAGATAAAAGATAATGATGGTTTGGATAAAAGATAATGGTGGTTTGGATTAAAGAAAGTGATGGTTTGGATAAAAGATAATGATGGTTTGGATAAAAGATAGTGATGGTTTAGATAAAAGATAGTGATGGTTTGGATAAGAGATAGTGGTGGTTTGGATAAGACAGCAGTGAAGTGAAGAGAAAGTCGCTCAGTCGTGTCTGACTCTTTGAGACCCCTGGACTGTAGCTCGCCAGGGTCCTCTGTCCATGGACTTCTTCAGGCCAGAATATTGGAGTGGGTTCCCTTCTCCAGCAGATCTTCCCAACCCAGGGATTGAACCCAGGTCTCCTACATTGCAGGTCCGTTCTTTACCAGCTGAGCCACCAGGGAAGACAGCAGTGGAGATGAAGATAAATAGTGAAATTCTAGGTATATTTTAAAAACAGAATCAGCAAGCTTAGTCAATAGATTGCATCTGCCCTGAGAGGAGAAAGGAATGAAGGATAAGTTTCTGTCTTGAACTACTGGCTTCACTGTTCACAGAAACGGGGAAGCCCAAGACCAAATCGGAACAATGTTATGGAGCTTAGTTTTGGCCTGCAGTGTTAGTGTTTCGGACAGTCAGTGTGTTTCGGACATTCAAGTGGAGATGTCAGATAAACTGCTGAATAAAGGAGTCTGGAGTTCAGAGCAAAGTTGATACATGAGTCAATAAGGAAAGAATAGCGTTCTTGAGATATGGTTCTGGAACAAGTGGATACCCATGTGGATATGAACGTTGATCCCTACCAAACATTACAAAGAAAATTTAACCTGAAATGGATCATAGGTCTAGATGTAAAACCTGAAACTATAAAGCATCTAGAAGACAGCACAGGAAAAGATCTGTATATATGCAAGAGTCAACTACTTAAAGACAAACCACAGGAAACAAATCCAGAAGAGGACTATTTTTTTCAACCTTCTTATAAGGACATCTTAAATCTAAGAATAGAAATCAAAAGGAATAAGATAGTAAATTAAGGGAATTTTTAAAAGCTAGGAGAAAAAGGCAAACAGAGAAAGTATTTTTAACATATGACAGATGGAGTTTAAAGATTTTATTGTATAAAGAATTCATGCAAAATTTTTAAAGATTCAAACAAAATGGACAAAATTCCTACATAAACTTTTACTTTAAAAATACAATTGAAATAAAATATCCTTAAAATAGGATACAGAAATTTGATATAACAGAGAAGTAAAAAATTTTTTAAGTAAATTTGTTTTACAAATGTTAATACAGAAGCAGTGTAACTTGACTATAAAGAGTATGAACTTTGAGGCCATTTCTCCCTGAGTTCAAATTCAAGCTCTTTGACTTTCTATAAATCCCTTCAGTTTTCTTTTTCTATCAAATGGGTAAATCTTATCTCAGAGAGTTGTATGGATTAAATGAGTCATTACATGTAAAATGCTTTGTATAGTGCACTAGAAAACAATAAAAGTTAGAAGTTATTTAAATTACTTGATAATTGTATTACCTGGTGATAATACTAGAGAAATGAATATTCACAGATCTTGATTATGGCAATGTATATTCGCTCAAATCTTTTTCTGAATTGTTTAGTCATCTGTATCATTCTACAAGCAATCTTTCCTAAGAAAATTTTCTTTACACAATCATTTGAATTGATGGCTATAAAAACTATATATAGTAATATTTTTTATATATAATAAGGTTTAAAGATCACCAAAGTTACAGTAAGGGGCTTCCTTGGCGGTTCAGTGGTAAAGAATCCTCCTGCAATGCAAGACCACACAAGATGTGGGTTCGATCCCTGGGTTGGAAAGACACCCTGGAGGAGGGCATGGCAACCCACTCCAGTGTTCTTGCCTAGAGAATTCCATGGACAGAGGAGCCTGGCTGGCTACAATGCATAGGGTCACAAAGAGTTGGACACAACTGAAGTGACTTACCAAAGTAACAGTAAAGTTATAATATACAAGATATTTATACAGAGTGAAAGCTTACAAGGAAATACTTCCAAATGTTGACATTGGGGGTAAGGTCTGATGAAGGTATATTCAGGGGTATTTACCCTGATTCACTGAGTTATCTTTTTATTCTTATTACAGTACCACAGTATTTAACTGAAATTTTAGTAGAATTTTCAAATATAGAAAGGCAACTAATCTCTAAAGGAGCTCTTTTTTCTTCAGAAGAATATTGCCTAACTGCCCTGGGTGATGGTGCAAAAAAGTGAACCATGACAAGTATGAAGGGAATATAGCTGTGCTGAGCCTTCTATTTGGGTGTTCCTTTTATCACATCCCATATAGAGCATCTGTTCTACTACACTCACACCTGACATTGTAAACATTTGATAAATATTTGATGTACTTCTCTGGCGAGTTGGCCTCTGTATATAATACAGTGGTTGTAAACTTCTACTTAGAATCCAGTCGTGAACTTGTCTATTTCAAAGGAAACTTGTAATAGGCAACATTTCCTGCTAATACTGAAAGAAATTACTTTTCAAATAAACCTAAGCCTTTCATGCACAGTTCTTCTAAAAGTTTCTTTGGGTATAAAACTTGGAAACATTTAGACACTAAGTATAAAAGCCACTGAATTATATATTTATTATAACTGCATTTCATCAAACCTAAAATGTCATCAATTGTAACATGTATCCTTATTTCAGAGATGTTAATATATGAAAAAAAAAGGAAGTGGTATTTTAGAAACTATGAAATAAAGTAATAAACTACAGAGCAGAGGTGTAACTCCATGGACTGCATGAGGTTCAAGGTGCGAATCTATCTACCCTTATCAAAACAATCTTTAAACTGGGCTCTGGCTTGGTTGGTATAAAGATTTCAAGCTGTAAAACAATGTAATACTAAAGGATGTGCATGCTGTAATGAGTAGGATAAAGTGAGAAGCAGATGTTTCCGACATAAAAAGGTGGCAGTATATTTTTAGCACCCGTGTCATTCTTATTTAAATGTTTCTAAAAATAAACTGCATAATTTACAAACTTCCTTTAAAATAGAGATAAACACATCAAAAATACAACAAAAGCCCCCTTACAATATGCAAATTCTACTCTAAAAAAGAAAACATGAGATTTCTTTTATGCCCTCTCTACAAAAATACAACGAATACTCTGAATGAGTTACCACTATGTAGTACATATTGCTACAAAGGAACACGAAACCTCACCTCAGAGCTATTGATGGCCAAAGCTTGAAGCAGCAGTTTAGTGGCGTCAAGATGAAGGCCATAGTGAATCAAAAGGTTGGCCAAGTTTACAAGAGGAACGTCCTGGTATTGAAGGGGAGCCAGATTCAGCGCCCTCTGAAGACAAGCAATAGCAAAAGTGCTGTTTCCTACTGCTCTCCAGTAGAGTCCAGCTTCATTGAGGATCAGCCAGACCGGAGCATTAGGCTGAAAAAGCCCGAACACTTCACTTAATTTAAGAAGACAGAACTCATGCTAAAAAGAATTGTTAATACACGCATTGTAACTTTTAATTACAATTACCCAGCATTTAAGTTTCAGATGTCTGAAGTAGGCGGCTCACCTTGTTAATAGCATGAAATAAGAAAGACCCAATTTCTTCTTCTGGGATAGTATAGTTATTAATACGGGAAAGCAAAATCTGAAATCATTAAAAGGAAGACTGAATCAATTGAAAATAACAGGGAAAACATTTGAAAAGAATTTCTACAGACAGCAATCTTTACTTGAGCTCATCAGGAACAGCTAATTTGAATAGACATTTATAATTTATATATATAACATGAATTCACTGACATACCAACAGGTGTTACCTTACTCACATGTATGCCTTAGTTTCCTTTAACTAAAAAAAAAAAAAAAAAAAAAGAAGACATATACAGCACATACATATGAAGATGATCTATCATTTCCCCATTAAAGTCAACCTAAGTGTCCAGAAGCAAATGAGAAATTATTCAGAAAACAAAGCATGCAATACCTGATGAAATTATCTGCTATCCTTCCTGACTGGAAAAGCACCAGATCCTCAGTTAATCACTTTATATTCCTGCAGCATGTATGTAACTGTTAACAACTCTAAGATAGGGATCATGGTCTGTTTATCTTTGTATTCCTAGAACTCCAAACACTGCCTGGAACATAATGTTTTTTTGCTTCAGTAAATGCTGAATGAAAGCAGTAACTATTCATAGTTTCAAAATTAAATTTAACAGAGGTCATTGTGATGGTTTGTTTTCCTGTAAAAAGGAAATTTTTTCATTTGTATCCATGGAATGGTATTTACCCTAGGATTTATATTCAGTAATAAGATTCCTAGTTACACATAACTTATAGGAAGTACAGAAGACAGCCTAACAGAACATATTTACAATGTTTGCAGAGAGGTTATCAAATTCATACAAATTCCTAAGGACCTCATATGAGTCCAAAGCAGGGTTGATAAGGCCAAGGAAAGAGAATCCTCAAGCTTTCAATTTCAATTATACAAACTTCTGGCGGCTTGGAGGATGCAAAGCTAAACTGCAGTGGTCAGAATGGCCTCCACTAGGCAAACAGAATGGCCTCCACTAGGAAAGAGAATCCTCAAGCTTTCAATTTCAATTATACAAACTTCTGGCGGCTTGGAGGATGCAAAGCTAAACTGCGGTGGTCAGAACGGCCTCCACTAGGTAAACAGAGTTCTCTGTGACTCATCTTTGCAGCTCTCTTAGAGGAACAGTGCTAGGTGGTCTGTGTCAATAGCAACCCCAAGGAACACTTTCCTGGCAGTCCTTCAACAGCATGATTGACTTCTTAATAATTTCACTAATTCTTTAACTCGATCCTTCAGTTTTATAGACTTAGAGCTCGACAACTGCCCTCTTTTTAATTTTTGCTCCACCGATGAGGCTTGTGGAATCACCCAGAATGGACGGCAATAAACACCAAGCCTAAGTGAGCCTTACTTTTCGTGCATGGTCATCTGGCATTTTGGCTTTCAGATCCATGCGGACCTCTAATTCTTTGACTAAGTAGGACAGGGTCTGGCTTTTTCTGATGTCAGTTATGGAACAGTCAGGGGTTTGGGCCTCCTCTTCTGAAGAATAATCATCACTGCTGAGTTCGTGGATCCTGGCACAAGAAAAAGGAACAAAATTCATATTTTCAAAGTTTGGGTGACTTCAAAATAAAGGCTTAACCTTTCAGGTCCAAGGCTGGTGCTCTCAAAGAACCGCCAGATGACAATCATGCAGAATCAAGTGCTTTGCCATATCCATAAGCACTTGCCTGAGTCCTTTGTTTTCCGGAGGCAGAAAATACGTTGGCAATTCCCCACCAACAGGGACTCTAGGATAGCTTTCTGCACAATCAGCTCTTTTAGGCCACAGAATATGCTGCTTGTCCTAACAGAGAAAAAAAGTTACTCATAAATTTCTTCAGAGTCAATATTTCAACAGGCTAAATGAACTTCTAAAAGAACATAAATGTTACTAGGAAGACCAAACAACACTTTAGTATTTTAGGATGTAGAGACTGAGGTGGATTCTAGAATATTCTTTCTACTGCAGATTGTTAGTCTAAGTCAGTAATTCTACCTGCTCTACCACAGACTGGCTCAGGGTTGGGCAGGCTTAACTCAGCTGAGCCAGTAAGACACAGGGAGAGGTTTGCTTTGGGATTCCAGGAAAGAAATGCCAGTCTTAGTCTCTTAAGCCACAGGAGCACATTGCTCCAACTGCTGCTGACTGTCGCCTCATTATCATGAGGAAGACCAGCTTTCGGATGGAGCCAATACAGTGGATCCCAAATTAAAGAAGAGGAAAACAATGGGTTACTGGGCCACTGTTTAACCAAAGCCAAAGTTTGCGTATCTTTGGATTTCCTATAATACGAGGTGAATTTTCTTTTAAGTCAATTTGAGGTGAAGTTTGTGACATATACCTGGAAGCATACAGACACGTAAGAAACTGGCACAGAGAACTATTTTTCCCTTAACTAAGACCTTTTTTTTTTTTTTGCCAATGCCAAAGTTTAGCAATTATTTTATTTGTAAAAATCCATTTTTCTAAATATAAATAATTAGTACCAGACGTTTACTAAACTTACAGCCTGAATCTTTCAACTTGAGAGTTTATATTTCCTATAACTAAATATAAGTGGCTGGATTCATTCTGTTAAATTCCTGAAAAGTTAGTAGTGAGGGCTTCCCTGGTGGCTCAGATGGTGAAGAATCTGCCTGTAACGCAGGAGACCCAGGTTCGATCCCTGGGTTGGGAAGATACCCTGGAGAAGGGCATGGCTACCCGCTCCACTATTCTTGCCTAGAAAACCTCATGGGCAGAGGATCCTGGCAGGCTGCGGGCTATGGAGTCACAAAGAATCAGACATGATTGGGTGACTAACACTGTAAAAAGAAAACGTACAACGCTTCTGTCTTCATATCTTGATATCTCCATCGGCTAACATATAATTATCTCTTAGCTAGCTTGGAAATACATATTCATTAACTTGTTTATTTTTCTGTATCTTCTGCTACAATGTGAGCTCCCAGCAGAGCAAGGAACCTGGTATATAGTTGTGAGCTCAGTAAAAGGGTGCTGATTGAATATATGAAATATATACAAACATACACTTAGGTCAAATTTAGAAACTTGTGAGGGCTGGTAACTTTACTTAGAACTTTGATTTGACATCAGGGTGTCTATGTGTCCCATGTGGCTGGAAAGAAATCAAGACAGATCCTATGTCCTACTTAGCCACCAGCTAGCAGAAGGCCTTCCATTTAATCTAAGCTTAACAGCTTCTTGCTGAACAGTGACTGGGGCCATATTAATCAGCGGGGTGGAAGGCCACTCCTTTAAGAAATCTTGTCTGAGAAAACTCCTTCATCATCCTCCACTACTTACCCTATATGCATCAGAGTCCCTGCCCCAGATCCAGAGAACAGAATGGGCTACGGGAGAAGACTTGACTGAATCACTGATATCACTTTGATTTGCTTGAACATCAAAGTTCACAGACATCATACTGGAGGTTGAAGAATCCTCACCAAACTAGAAAATGAAAAGAAAAGTTCAGTCAAATTGAAAGCAGAAAAGCAGTTGTGATTCAGATTTAACTTAAACCCAAAATGTTAGTAAATAATCAAAATTAGAAGGAAATCAGAGAGTAGGTCAGCTAAAAAGCAATCAGATCTTTAATTTTCAGAACCCTGCCCCAATAGTATTCTCTCCAGATAATGTGTAGCTGGCAACTTTTACTCAACTATGCCGTTGATGTGTAAGAACCCAAGTGTGGGCTGTTTTCTTCTCTCTCTACTTCCTTTCTGTGATTTAGTCTCTTACAGGTTTAATGATGGCTGACTTAGAGGTTTGGTTCATTCTTCTCCCCTGTCTGGACTAAAGTGATAACTACTCTATAAAATTAATGTGCTTAATATACCCATCACTTAGGCATTAAATACTATTGTACAATCAATTTCAAATATGTACAGCCTCCCCCCAAACCAAAGAACAATATTTGATATTCTCTCAAGATACCATATTTCCTATGTATTTCTGGAACCTTGTTAGAAAAGAGAGTAGGACTAAGATGGGATGGAGTAGGGAAAACATGAGTAAAAGGAATGAATATGATGAATTTGTAGCTCTATGCCTTGATGAATAGGAATATAGTCTTTCACTAGAGAGTGGTGATGAAATCTATGGATACATAATACTGGAAGCTACACTGGTGCATGGCAGTCTTCCAAATGGTCTGTCTTGAGACCATTATGATTTCTAAAAGTTACACTGTGTTTCAGTCTAGTTCATTTCTAAATATTCCCCTTTTCCGCTTAGAATGCTTACATTTAAGACAGGGAGCTACAGTCTTAGAGGGTGTGAGTCTGTTCTTCCTTTACTACTCCTAAAAACTAAACACGGGGTATTGCTAGAAGGCGGTTCACAATAATCATAGTAAGCTTTTGGCCTCTATTACTATTTCTCTTCCTAAATGACCTCTTAATTTTCACTTCTTACTCTTTCCCAATGTCTGAGTTTTCTTTTTTTTTTTCTTCCAGATTAAGGCATTCTAATTTTTCATGGTCTGTCTTTCTATAGAAGCTGTCCTGATCTCTTCATTATTTTCACTGCTTCTCACTAGAAATGTCTGTATCTATGATTAAGGACATGATGGGTTTTCTATAGGCTATAATAAATGTTATTTTATTTCCAGTCTCCTTTTGAATGAAAACTGGACTCTAGTTGTATTTACTATCTATATCAGCATCAGTTACATGCTATTTGGTATCATTATGTATTATTCCTTCCCAACTAGACAGGCTGGGATGTTACGTGCTTGTGCGACTGTACGTGTACGTGTATGTGCCTGTGTGGACATACACAGAGACAGGAAGAAAGAGAAAACACGCAAACAGCAATGGTGCTTAATAAACGTTTCTTGTTGATAATGATCATTTTGTTAATGCTTTTGGTTGAAGCAACTTTCACAAAGAGCATGGCTACTCTTTCTCAAATTGTAAATTAGAGGTCTTACTAAAGTAAGTTATAAGGAAAGGTAAAGGCTTTGAGTCATAGACCAATTCTAGATCTCATGGTAAAGACAGGAATTAAACACATATGAAAAGACAAACACAGCTAGTGCTTTAGGAAACAGAAATGTCATTCATGAAGTAATTTGAGTACTCTCTATAAATCTAACTTTATAAACATAACAGATACTCAAAATCTTAAATGACAATCACACATTTTAGAGACCAAATATACAGGGAATTGGGGGTGGGAGAGCAGTATTACTCTTGATATGCAAAAGTTTAAAAGGACTAGAAGAGACCAAGAAAAAGACCTGGACACAGTCCACATTTTCAAAGATATCGCCCCGATGGTAGCGCACAGGCTGGTCCCACTGGCAATGTAAACTGTGCTGCTGGTTGACCAGACGGCATATCTGATGATTTCCTGGGGTACAAAAGGGAATTAAAACTGAGGAAAAAATCAACAATGCCAACACCATTTTCTTAGTCTAAGTCATGTAGTATTAGCCCTGTACTCTTCAGAGCCTGGCGAGTACTCATGGAGGGGTACTCATCCA
This sequence comes from Oreotragus oreotragus, assembly GCA_006410675.1. Classification (NCBI taxonomy): domain Eukaryota; kingdom Metazoa; phylum Chordata; class Mammalia; order Artiodactyla; family Bovidae; genus Oreotragus; species Oreotragus oreotragus. Next base: position 257,105 of record SJYX01018709.1, read on the forward strand.
GGGGAAAATGCCTTAATGGTTCATTAGATCATTCTAAAGACTCAATTTCTCCATCTATAAAGCAAGGTGCCACTAAATAATCACCGAGGTGTCTTCCGGCAATTCTATGACTGTAAAATCTACTGAGTAAATTGTTGTAAGACTTTGCCCATCTCTCTGGAGACAATTTGCTTTATATACTTCATAACTTTTTCAAATTTATATGTAAGAGCTCTGGTTGCATTTTAGTACAATCCCAAGGACCAAATACACTCTTTACACTCAAAATGGCAAAGAAAACTTGTCAGGTGAATTATAAAATGGGACTATAAATGGTCATGTGGTTGTTCAGTCACTCAGTCACATCCAATTCTTTGCAACCCCAAGAGGCTGTAACAAACTCTACTTATCAAGGGAGAAGGATATAATATAAGGGATTCTATTCATTTATTCTTTGGTGTCAAGTTGTCGTATCTGCTCCCACAGGGTTTGATCATAAATGAAACATTCTGGGTACAACCAAATCACTGATATGCTGTCAATGCCAGTTCCTTTAGACCAGTGGTTCTGTTCTGGGGTCACAGACTGTAAGAGATGTTCATAATGGGACTTCCCTGGTGGTCTAGTGGTTAAGACTCCATGCTTCATCTGCACGGGCACATGTTCAATCCCTGGTCAGGAAATTAAGAATCTGCATGTCTACACGGCCTCCCCCACAACCCCCCTCAAAGAGCTATATATCGTCTTCCCAGAAAAGAAGCTGTGCATATACACAATACTGTGTGTAATTTGGGGGAGGATTTCAGAATCCCCTGAAAGTAATCCATTGATGACTTTTTTTGCTTGAGACAAAGTCTAGTCTAAACTCTTCTAAAATAAAACATTTGTTTTTAACAGAAGAAAAAAAAAGAACATTTGGTCTTACTGCCAGTGTTAGCTGAAAAGTGTGGATTTTTTGTTCCCAGGGTATGTCTGGCTTGCATTAACTTGCTGTAGGGCTATGTTGCTCATAGTGAGCTTTCAGACCACCAGCAACAAATAGCAGTTTGTTACAAAAACAAGAATCTTAGGCCCCACCTCAGATCTATTGAATCAGAATCAGCATTTTGACAGGATTTCCAAGAGACTGACATGCATATTAAAGTTAGAGAAGCATCAGTGTTGGCCACAGAGGGCAAAAAACTGTTGGACTCAGGATACAAAAGATTTGGCTTTTACTTTAAAATGTGAATTATAAAAAAGCTAGGAGGATCAAACTGGCTCCCAGGCCTGCTGGTCCACTTGCAGTGATAATTTCATTTTAAGATCGAAGGAAATCATAAGCACAACTTTACACTGCTTTGTGGCTATGTGACAGTTCTGAAAGTGAAGCACACTAGACGTGAACTTCCTAATCTGCCTTTAAAAATTACTTGGAATCAGGACTTACCTAATTGTGCCTCTTTTGCCATCTGTGTCTCATGGATGATATTTCTTAGGATCTGCTCTTCCTGAATCAGCTTATGTTTTTCTAGGATTTCCTGCTGTCTCAGGTAGTGGTCATGTTGCTTTTGATACTCCTTCAACTCATTCAGTGTTCGCTGGAGGGATCTTAACATTTTTTAATGCCAGGAAAAAATTACAGAGCTTTAAAACTGTAAATGTTTAAGCCCACTTAAATACACAGATTTTCTGGTTCTCAGCAAAAATTGCAAGATTTTGACTTTTAGCAAACAACCACTGTACCACTGTCTCAAGAACCATGGGGCTAAATAAATGCTACCTCTTTATTAATATTTGGGTGGTAAAAAGACAGGTGAAATTCTTCTCATAAATACAACAATTAATGACATTAAATGGTGTGGTGGACTTTGCATGGGCCAAAAAAAGACATAGAGTGATATACTATAAAGCTCTACAGATTTAACAACTCTGTTTTTCTCCACAAAGATTAGTTCCATGGACATTCAAAGCCTTTCTAGAATCTTCCTTTTCTTTTCTTTTGATTCTGCTGCTCTTGCTACTGCTAAGTTGCTTCAGTCGTGTCCGACTCTGTGCGACCCCATAGACAGCAGCCCACCAGGCTCCCCTGTCCCTGGGATTCTCCAGGCAAGAACACTGGAGTGGGTCGCCATTTCCTTCTCCAATGCATGAAAGTGAAAAGTGAAAGTGAAGTCGCTCAGTCGTGTCCGACTCTTCGCGACTCCATGGACTGCAGCCTACCAGGCTCCTCTGTCCATGGGATTTTCCAGGCAAGAGTACTGGAGTGGGGTGCCATTGCCTTCTCTTTTGATTCTACCTAAACAAAAGGTTAACAAAAAAGGCTCTTGCATTGGAGCTCCTTGGCTTACAGATTTGAGGGAAAACTACAGAAACTGCTTGGAAAGGAATATTCTCTACCCGCTGATGTCAATAAATCAGTAGCTTCATTATATTTAGTCACAAACATCTGATTACTTATTACACTTAACATATGGAGACTTAAGAGCTGAACAGATTGTGTAAGAAGAGCATAATATTGGAAGAAGCTCAGCAAGGGCAAGTTCTGAGCAGGTTTAACAGAAGCCAGGCATAAACAAGCTATCATTCTTTCCTTTTTTTACTACAACAGGCTTTTATACAGATTGGAAAACAGAAAATTTATTCATTAAATGGAAAATTCAATAAAATCCTAATCTCCACTGAATTCTCTAATAATCAGACTCAAAATTCTATGAGTGATGAACAATTCACTCCTGAATTATGTGAAGTTCCTTTAATGGCCTTATTATTTATAGAATTAAATCCAGCACATTTTTATTAAGTATAAGGACCAAGTACAACAGAATTCCATCATTGTGCAACTTATACAAATCTGTAAAACATGGGTCAAATCATCTCTCTCAACATCACTTAACCAAAATAACAGCCCAACCCTAGGAGTCGAAGGGGAGAAAAATCGAACATAGTAATGTGCCAGTGAGTTTACTGACAGTCTAATTCATGGAAATAAAAATGTAATCAACAGAGTTACTAAGCATCTGGCAGTGTCCCTCTCCTTCATCAGACTTCATACAAGTAACTGATGATCAAGACTGTAAAGATTTAAATGATGGCATGTACTGTAAACGTTCTCTAGGACCTAGAATCATTTACACAACCACTGACTTGTGCTAAGCCTCCTGGATATGGAGAAAAAGGACAGGACTAGTAGAAGTGACAAGGTGTTTTTCTTAATTCTAATGAACAAATTAACACTGATTTCACCCTATACAGGTCTAACCTATGATCCTATTGTGCTTCAGTAAAACAGTGCTTTAGTAAAATTTTTTTCCTCCAAGTTACCTATGTTGAGCTTCCAATTTCTGCTCGAGTTTTTGCTGACACAGGACAGCATGCTTCCTCTTTATAGCTTGCTCAAACCCAGGTTTGGCCTGTAAAGCATGGTCGTAACAGAGCACTGAGTGGTTATACTCCCCAAGCATCTAAAGAGACAAAAACAAACACACACACATACACAAACACAGCAGGGAAAAATGTTAGCCTGGTTGCATCTGTCCAAATGTCCTTATGGTTTATGAGATCACACCAAATTTCATACAGTGAATATTATTTCAATCAGTGGCCAAACCTCCATAACATGACGCAAAGCTGTATAGGATGGCTCAGTTCAAATAACTGCTATCTTAAGAGGACTACTCAAAAGAACTTTAATATTCCTATCAATTTATTATTCTTTTTTGTCAAGAGGCTAGGACACTTATGATTCATTATTATTTGAGTTTTTCTCCTCTTAGGTTTCTTCATTTCTATCCCCTTTCCCTTGTCTAGAACAGAAGAAAGGAAAAGGGTATTTTTTTATTAGAGAAAAAAAAAAAAGGAAAGCGCAACTGGACTGGTTCAGGTAAAGAAAGTTGTATTTACTGCGTATATGTTTCCTAAAGTGTAATAGCTAGTGAAGAAGTCACTGTCGTCCAGAGCTGCATGGACGACAACGGCAGCATCAGCAGAGAAGTGTGCCCTGTGCAGAACGTTTGCCAAGTTGACTAGGGCGATGTCTCTATTGTGCCTACAAGAGAAGGAGAGATGTAATCAGACGTCAGGAAAGAAGCTTGTGCTCCACAATGATCTGTAACTACCTGACAGGTGCAAATTACACTCAAAGCTATTGAGCTTTGGAAAGCAATTTTGAGTTTGCTTACAGATGGGGAAAACAATTTAAGAAAATCCTAATGTTTCATTTTACATTATTGATGGTGCTTACTCAATCTGATGGCTACAAATTTTGCCACAAAAATCAAGGCTGGCAGACATTTTATGATTTTAAAATGTATTTATGGCTGATGTTTGCTTTGAGAAAAATTTAACTTTTGATAATTTCTGCAGCCTAGGTCCTTACCTCCAAGTCCCAAGTAAGTCAGAGGGCATCTATATCGTATATTTTTTCCTTAACAGAAATCAGAAGTGTGTTATGCCATTATCGCTTTGAACTCTTTGACATCTACCATTTTTGACTGGACTAATTTCTTGGAATAAGGATTGAGGAGAAAGTAAGTACATACAGTGCTTCTCTTTGTTTTTATATATATATTTTAACAGTCCTGAGTTATGTGGAAAATCAACATGTCCAGAAGGACAGGAATCCTACCTGGATGAGAAGTGAAGAGCTCGCATGGCACATTCCACTACTTGATATGGCTCATTCTTTATTCTCCAGTAAAATGAAGCCATGTTATATAGTACCCACGAGGAAGAGTTCTAGAAATCAAACAAAATGACAACCAAACATAACTCAAGATAGTTTCTTCAACTCAGAATGTTCAAAATGAGCACCTTTACCACTCTATGTTGTCTGAAATTGGCCAAGATTAAGACTTACATAGTAGTGACAAAGCAGAGGACAAAGTACAAATAAGCTATCTGTATCAAAAGAGGTTTTTGATTATTAGTTGAACAAGTATACTAAGGAGTGGTCTAAACAGAGAGACTGTCCAACCCTAGGCTATCATTCCAAGAGGAAATAAAGACAACAATCTCACCAAGCAGCCACAACTTGGGCCCTATTTCAGGACTTCAGAAGTTAGAATCTAGCCTACTTAGAAATGCTGGTTGTTCTAACATGAAATTCCTGAAATTAACATACTGTAAAGTTTCCTATTTAAACATCTGAATGAAGGTATGTATGTAAGCAAATACAATGCTTTTGTGAAAGATGTGTTTTTAGTTGTCATTTTCTCAGTGTGATCAGAAACTCATTCAGATCTTCACATTGCTAAAAATGTCTATTACATATTAGTAAGTATATTATTTAGTCAAGTTAAATAGAAGTTCAGATAGCAGACAGGTTTTCTTCTTTTGTGGCTTCGATTTTTTACCCCTGAACATACACTGATTGCAACCACAGAGAGGTCAAAACACTAAACTGAACTGTGTCAAAAACTCAATGTAAGTTTAAACCCAAGTAAGAAATCTCAAATTCAGAATGAAAAAAGTCATAAAATTTAAGATAAAACAGAAAAAACATATAACAGCCAACGTTTAATATCTTTAATAAACAGATAGATCGATACAGGATACAGGATGCTTGGGGCTGGTGCACTGGGATGACCCAGAGAGATGATATGGGGAGGGAGGTGGGAGAGGGGTTCAGGATTGGGAACTCATGTACACCCGTGGCGGATTCATGTCAATGTATGGCAAAACCAATACAGTATTGTAAAGTAAAATTAAAAATAATAATAATAATAAAAATCTAAACAGAGAGACAAAAAGCCAAGAGAATATGGGCCAAAAACATGGACAATTCAAAAATATGAAACAATGGCTACTCAGTAGGTGAAAAAAATACAAAACTTAACTACAAAAAATAATCTAAAAGATGCAAGTTTTTCTTTTAAAAGTTGGCAAGGATTAAAAAGAACGCCAATACTCACTACTGGCTACAGTGTATATTAACTGCAGATATTAACTGTAGGTTAGTAGAGCATGTCTTGTTGGGGGTGGGGAGGCGCAAAACAAGTTAACAACCTGTATGTGTAAAACCTTAAAGAATGTGATTACTCTTTTACCCCCAAATTTCATGATTAAAAATTTATCCTTGAGAACAATTTTTAACTAAAGAACGTCCCTCGTGGTCTAGTGGATGAGAATCCACCTGCCAAGGCAGGGGATGTGGGTTCAATCCCTGGTCAGGGAAGATTCCACATGCGGGGCAACTAAGCCAGTGAGCCACAACTCCTGAGCCTGCGTGTCCTAGAGGCCATGCTCTGCAATAGAAGCCAGCACAGTGAGAAGCCAGCACACTGCAACTAGAGCACTGCCCTTCCCACCCCAAAGAGACGGAGCTCACGCGCAGAAACAGCTTAGCCCAGCATAGAACAGTAATTATCTCTGACTTTAAATTACAAGTTTTACTTTCTGTTTTATAGATTTTCATGTAGTCTGTTTTTTAAAAAGGACCAGCTATTTTATTTTTAAAAGCTAGTTTTAAGATTAAAACCAGTATAATTCTGCTTAAATCATCCATTGGGCTTCCCTAGTGGCTCAGAGGTTAAAGCGTCTGCCTACCATGCAGGAGACCTGGGTTTGAGCCCTGGGTCGGGAAGATACCCTGGAGAAGGAAATGGCAACCCACTCCAGTATTCTTGCCTGGAGAATCCCATGGATGGAGGAGCCTGGTGGGCTACAGTCCATGGGGTTGCAAAGAGTTGGACACGACTGAGCAACTGCACTTTTAATCATCCATTAAGTAGTCTATCTTCAAGGAAAAATTATGATTTTTGAGTAATGCAATGAAAGATTTTAGCACTAAGTATAGTTGGCTAAGGAATGCTATGCTCAGTGCTCAGCTGCATTCAACTTTTTGTGACCCTTTGGACTGTAGCCCACCAGGCTCCTTTGTCTCTGGGATTTTTCAGTCAAGAATACTGGAGTGGGTTGCCATTTCCTCCTCTAGGAGATCTTCCCAACCCAGGGTTTGAACTCACGTCTCTTGCATTTCCTGCATTACAGGCAGATTCTTTACTGCTGCGCCATCAGGGAAGCCCCGTGGATAATAAACAAGCAAATACACAAAATAGCAAAGGTTGTGCTAAGGCCTGAATTTGTTTAACGGAACCCTTGTTCCATTAGTACTCCTCCCATTTTGCAGGTGAGGAAACTGAGGCTCCCGAGATCCCAGAGCCCAAAAAGGGCAACATTAGGACGTGAACCTTGGTCTTGTAATCCCAAACTCTGCTCCTGCCGGCCTTCTGCAGCCTCACTGTCCTTAGCGTGCTTGGTGTCGTCTCTAATCCATTCCAAGACAGCTCGCTCTGACTGTCAGAAGAAATTCTGTTGTCATGACCTGAGGTCTATACTTGGCTGGTCCCACTTTTGCCTGTTGGGGCCACCCAGGACTGCTTCCTCCCCTCTTACCCAAGTCAGCTTGAAAGGGGAAGGCTGACTGCCTTAGAATTGATGCTTTTGAACTGTGGTGTTGGAAAGACTCTGGAGAGTCCCTTGGACTGCAAGGAGATCCAACCAGTCCATCCTTTTTAGTCAGTCCTAAATATTCATTGGAAGGACTGATGCTGAAGCTGAAGCTCCAATACGTTGGCCACCTGATGCAAAGAGCTGACTCATTTGAAAACACCCTGTTGCCAGGGAAGATTGAAGGCAGGAGGAGAAGGGGATGACAGAGGATAAGATGGTTGGATGGCATCACCGACTCAATGGACATGAGTCTGGGTAAACTCCAGGAGTTGGTGATGGACAGGGAGGCCTGGCGTGCTACAGTCCACGGGGTCGCAAAGAGTCAGACATGACTGAGCAACTGAACTGAACTGAACTGATAGGTTCTAGAAAGAGCAGATGCTATATTCTTTCACAATTGACTTATGACTTAGGCTTCAGTCTGTCTTTTAGTAGCCTTTTGAGAAAGTTTCTTTTTAAATCAACAAATGGTTTTTAATCTGTTTTTAAAACTTACACTGTGAATTGGGACAAAACAAATTAAAAATTCAACATGAACTACTAAAAACATCATGATAAACAGAGTACTCTACACATCATATTGGAAGAGAAGAATAAATCTTTAAAGAAAAATCTTTCAGTAAGATTTCTTATAAAATCTCCTGCCAAAGCTGTAAATGCTGGAATGTCACTATTAACTATTCTTTCTCTATTGAACACCTTTTTTCTGCCTGGCACTTAGATACCACATTCTTCTGAACATCCTTTTGGGCTTCTTCTGCTGGCCCCTCCTCCCCCTCTGCTTGACAGATAACATAGGAGGATCCAGGACCTCTTCTCAAACTTCACTCTTCTCCAGATGACCTTATCTAATCCCATGGCTACAAATTCTCCCTGTTTAACAATTATTCTCTATCTCTAAACCCAGCTCTGACCTCTACTGGAGTTCCAGGCTCATAAAAGTATTTCAGTTTAACCTGACCCATACAGAACTCTATCTTAATCTTCTTCCACCCCAAACCAGCTCCTTCTTCAGGTTGCTCACGTCAAAAATTAAGCAATTATCCTTGATTTCTTTTTCTCTCATTCTCCACATCTGATTAAGCAGCTTCTAAACATCTTCTGAAATAGTTTAAGTCCTTTCATTTTCACTACTAACCATTCTGGTCCAAACCATCTTCATCTCTCTCTTGAATTACTGCACTAACCCTCTAACCGGTCTATTTCCAGTTCTGGCCTCCTTGAGTCATTTCTCCATACAAGTTTGAGTGTACTTTTAGAAAACACTAATTAAATTATGTCCCTTCTCTGCTTCAGCTTCTCAGCACACCTGGAATAAAACTCAAAGTCCTAACCTTGGCTCTCAGAGCCCCAGATAATCTGGCCCTGGTCACCTTCCCTGGCTTCATTCCCTATCAGCCTCCCCTCCGCTCACCAGGCTCCAGTCATGCTGACCTGAACTTCATTATATAACACCTGTTACAGACTGAATGTGTCTCTCTCTCAGCATTCATATATAGGTGCTCTGACCCGCAGTGTGACTATACTGAAGATAAGGCTTCTGAAGAAGTGACAAAGGTTTAAAATCCAACAGGGCCAGTGCCCTTCTAAGAGCAAGATTTTTCTCTCTCCCCCCTCGCACCCACTCCTCCCCAAAGTACACACAGAGAAGCCAGCTGACACCACAGCCAGAAAGCGGCCACCTGCCAGCCAGGAAGAGTCCTCACCGGGGACTGACCAGCCAGCAAGACGACCTTGGGCTTCCCAGCCTCCAGCACTGAGAGAGCTCGGCTGCTGAAGCTGTGCAGTCTGTGGTCTTCTGTGATGGCGGCCTGAGCTGACTGATACACTGTCGAGCTCATTAAGGCTTCGGGCTGTTGCCTCAGCCTAGAATGCTCTTCCTTGATCTCTGACTTTTGGTTTCTTCTTGTCATTTGAGTATCAGCTTAAATTTCAACTTTCCAGAGAGGATAACCCCACCTGATTAATCTAAAGTAGCCACCCAATAAACCCTCTATTTTAATTTTTTATAGAGCACTTACCACTATGATCTACTTTCAACTAACAATTCTCTGAAGGATATTTTAAATCCTAGGTCAGTTTTCCCTTATTATTCATCAATTCTGGGGAGGCGGTATTTTATATTACCTTCAGAAAAACAAGATGAAGAAGGTAACTTAGCTACAAAAATAATCTTATATAAAGTATTTGAATAAACATATATTTGGGTAACAGTATAAAAATATATATATTTGAGTAAACTGTATATAAATATTACAACTACACATTTTACTTAATACCACTGCATAGAAATTAGCCTGCATTTTATGAATCTCCTTAGGCACAGAGAAGAGCAAAAACTATTTCTAAATTCCAACATGGTATCCTGAATGATACATTTAAATTTGGGGTCGTGTTACATAATTCTGCATTCCATTTTTTTAAAGTAGATGTTTCTTTAAAAGAAAATTACATGAAGATTTTATTGTTTGTGGTGGTTTTTTTTCCTGTTCAGAGAACAGTGATAATCTATGTATTTACTCTGTGTAGTTATATAACAAAGATGCTAATGTTAAATTTTCCTTCACACTCAAAATATATAACCTAGCCTATAAGCCCTGTTGCTTATATTAGTTTATAATTTGTTTTTTTTTTTTTTTTCAAGAATTAGTTCAAATAAAACTTTGCAGCATCTCGCCCTGGTAAACGGGACTGGATTGTCAATGCTTCTGCCTAACTTTGAACTACACAGTTTACACTTCTGTGATCAGGATTTAAAATCACTCTCTAGACAAAAACAAGCTAGGGAGGCATTTTCTGAGAGAAAAGTACCTTCTGTTCACAGTGTCCTGGCTCTTTAGTCACTGATGACTTACCTTCTGCAGGCCTTCATGAATGAGATGACCTATGTCATCTATACTCCTTCCTAATCGTTTAGATAAATATGTGAAGATGGGATCTTCTTTAGGTAGTAGCGGTGCAGAAAGATTAACTCTCTCTTGTACACCCTGAAGAGAAGAAGAAAAGATTGAAAAAAAAAGAAAAGAAAAAGGAGATTATAAGACATAAAAGATTACAATTCGGTATCTTAAGAGTGTTTATTCTGAAGGAATTTTAAAAGTAGGAGATGTCTGTTAAAACAAAAAGCTGTTTGGAAGGAGAGAAGAAAGAAAAGAAAGAGCATGTCTAAGCCAGAGATTAAAGAAAAAAATGAAAATGAGGCCCCCAAATTTCTCTACTTACTCGCAAGTGCTGAAAAGCATGTATACTATATGGAAGTTCTAAAATTTTAGTACAATCAGGTTGCTCAGGGTCTGGAGGGACAGGAGATTCTGTGTCTATATAATCTTCAGGGCTACAATCAAGAGGCAAGGAGTAACAAATGAATGAAAAGTGAAGAAATGCCAAATTTTCCCCTAATTAAATCATATTCTCAAAGCATCTCACTTTACAATCAATATTAGTCAACATGCATACCTTTTTCATATAGTTGCTGTTGGAATAAACTAGTTTGAGATTTCAACTTAAAGGAGATAAATCAAGAGTTAAAGAGACAATAATAGTTAAGTCACAGAGTGTAAAGACTGCAGACTTTTCAGCTAATAGTGAAGTGAAGTTCCTCAGTCGTGTCCGACTCTGCGACCCCGTGGACTGCAGCCCACCAGGCTCTTCCGTCCATGGGATTCTCCAGGCAAGAATACTGGAGTGGGTTGCCATTTCCTTCTCCAGGGGATCTTCCCGACCCAGGAATCGAACCCAGGTCTCTCACATTGTAGGCAGATGCTTTAACCTCTGAGCTACCAGGGAAGACACTGCTAAACTAATAAGACACTGCTAAACTCTTTCTAGAAATGTTAAACCAATTTACAGTTTTGTATATTTTCCCATATTTTACCAGTTACTGATTTTTAAATATTTTTTCCCAATTTGATGAAAAATATGTTTTAGCATGCACTTACTTGATCATTACCCAGAAATATTTTTTTCCACGTGTTTATGGGCCATTTGTACTTTTTAACCATAAACTGTTCAATTTTCTACTGTGATGATAAATATTTTTAATTGATTTGTAAGAATTCTATACATAGTATATATTTTGAACTTTCAAATTTCAATAGTCATCAGTTATTGAAGCTTTTTCTAATTAGAGAAATAATTTCAAATTGAGAAATGTCTGTTCAGGAAGAAGTACTTTTATTTTTGGAAAGAGAATTGTTTTTACCTGATATCTTTGCTCTCCAAAGTTATGTATGTGCCATCATATAGATCTAGGTCCCCTAAGGGCACCTTGGCTTTGATGCAGTCTGGATCCTCTTTATTATGTCTCTGTTCCAGTCCTGTATCTCTGTCTTCATTCTCTTCTATGTGAATTTTTTGAGCAACTAATTGCTTCTGTTGAGAATAAAGTAAGAACTTGCTGGATTTTTCTAATATTACAACCTACATACCATGTAAAAGAAAGAATTTAATGTGTTGACCAAGTCAGAGAATTCTAAATATGCCCTTGGTTACCTTAGTTGACATGAATGAGCTTCTCAAAACAAGTGTCCATATACAGAAAGTAATAGAACATGACATGTATAATACTGGCACATGAGTGCCTTATAAAATGATCTCTGACTATCTATAAAGCTATATTTAACAACTTTCTTGGCACAGGATGCTCAGCAATTAAAACTACCTTGAATTGTCCAAACATGTCATATTTCAGTCCTTCAAGACAACCAGCGTGTTGATAGTACTAGCTGGAGTCACTAGCTTTGAGAGAAATTTCTGCCACTCATATTTTTTTCCCAAATGTATAGAGGAATTATATAACAGCTATATTTCCACTACCCAATCTTAACATTTTGCCATACTCTACATTTTTCCAGAAGAAAAAAAATAGTTGAAGCCCCTCTTACCTGTCTTTGAAACCCCTTGCTCCCTTTCAAAAGTTACCACTACCCTGGGAATCCCGTGGTTAGGACTTGGCACTCTCACTGTCAAGAGCCCAAGTTCAGTTTCTGGTTGGAGAACTAAGATCCCACAAGCCACATGGCATGACCAAGAGAAAAAAATAAATATTATAAATATATAAGCCAGCAAACAAAAGTTACCACTATCCTGAATGTTTTATGCGTCATTTTCATGTATATTTTTAGAAAATATTACTATACTACCCTTATTCTCTTAAATATTACTATATATGTATCTCCAAAATCAACATATAGCACTGCTTTGCAAGTTTTAAAATTTTATATACGTAGTATCATAAGGTATATTCTACAACTTCCTGTTTTTAAACTTAATGCTTTTGAGATTTATCTACATTGGTCAGTATAGTGAAGGTCTGTGGTTAGTAAACTGTGTATGTCGGGAAACTGCTTTGTCCTCACTCCTGAATGATGGTTTAAGAGAATATAAAATATTATATTTAAAAGAATATAAAATTCTGTACTTAACACTTTGATGCTATTGTCTTCTGGTACTGACTCTGCTATCTAAGAAGTATACCTAGTTGTCACTACTTTGTAGATAAACTGTATTATCTAGTCTCATGGATTTATTCCTGTGTCAGTGATTAAGAAGGATAAATGAACTTAAATCTCTAGCTCAAGCCTTTACCCAGGAGTCTACACAAGAAGAACCAACTCCTCATTCAATGTCTCCACTTAGATTCCTAACAGGTATCTTCTTAATATACCAACCTCCTTCCCAGTCTATACCTCCTTCAGTCTTCTCATCTCAGCTAAAACCAACTCCATCCAACATCAATTGCTTGGGTCAAAAATCCTGGAATCATCCTTCACCCCATCTCCATCTCTGTCTCCTCCCAACCACTCCATGACCATCTCCTGGGTCTAACAGTTTTGTAGCTGCTTCCAGGTCCTATCTAGATCCAAAGTCCAAAACCAGATCGTACAATTTTAGAGTTTCTAACCCAAAGCGACACTCTGCCCTGAAATGGTGCTCAGGAAACTGCAGATGCAATTACTGAACCACTAGATGGTTTGGTTCATTTTTCGGTCATTAGGTTTTGTCTTCCTGCCTTTTAAAAATGTTTCCCACCAGACTCTTTTCATGCTCCGTCCCAGTCTTCAAGCAGTAGTGAATCTGGTTATCTTCCTTTATCTTGCATGGAACACTGTTGTTCCTTTTACTCCACAGAGATGAAATGAACATCAGACAGCAGAACCTATTCCTGGTCTTGGCGACCAGCAGGTTTATAGTTTTAGCTACGTTCTCAACTTGGTGTTTTCTGTTCCATTTTCAACTCTATGGAGATTGTTTATGTTGTGTTCAGACCTGACTATATTTTACTTTCATTTCTATTTTGTCTTTCATCTGTCATTGTGTATATGAAGCAGAAACTAAGTATGATGTATAAACTCATTACATTACTTTAACCATATTGGTGGAGTCAATATTTTTCATTTGCATTTTCAATGACTTGGTAAATGGCATTTTCCCATTACACATACTTGAAGTCTCTTTCTCTTTAAATAATACTGCCACTTAAAAAGATGGATGATCATAAACATATATCATGTTGTCTGCTGCTGCTGCTGCTAAGTCACTTCAGTCGTGTCCGACTCTGTGTGACCCCATAGACGGCAGCCCACCAGGCTCCCCCATCCCTGGGATTCTCCAGGCAAGAATACTGGAGTGGGTTGTTGTCTATGACTCTTAAAAACTATTTTCTGCACCAGTGCATCTTTCTGAACACTCTGTTTTAAGCTTCCAGGCATGAAGCCCTATAAATTGTGTCTACTGTCTTAGTATTCATAAAAATCAACATTTCCAAATTTATAAGTGACTAAACTGGTAAGAACAAGGTGAGACACTATTTTAAAAATGGTGAGGTGGTCAAGTTTTATAAGTATCCCTAAAAATTTACTACCTACACAATTGATTAATATGTGCTAAAAGTTCTTCCTTCTTAATGTATAGAAGTTTAAAAAACATATAACTATTACTGTTAATAGATGTACTAGTTTAAATTTATATAAGTGAAGTCGGGAACTTTTATGTAACTAGAAGATGAATGGCTACCTGGTTTCATCTCTGTAAACAGCCAGGAGATAAGGCGTCTGCCTCTGGTTCTGCCATAACTTGTTTCATGAAATCAGGCAATTCAGTCTTTAGGTCTAATTATTTCCTTACCTCTGAAATGAGGATGATCTTTACGATTCCTCTAGCTTTCTAAGACTCTGATTCTACTCTTATTATTCCCAATAATTTTCTAAATCTCATTTTGCAAATTGGGGTTTTTTTTCTGCAACTTAAAAGTTTCATTAAAATTTGAATTCAATTTACACAGTAACTTTTAAGAGGGGGTTATATGAAAGAAAAAAATTTTTTTCAAATAGTTAACACTATTTGCTACTAAGAAAAATCAGTTTACAAAAATCAATGATAGAAACCAAAAGGTCAGATATTAGTGCTAATAAATATCAGCTTTTCAAAGTGTGGAAAAGAATCTGAAAAAGAATAAATACATGTATAACTGGATCACTTTGCTGTACACTTGAAACTAACACAATATTGTTAATCAACTATACTTCTATATAAAATAAAAATGAAGGAAGAGTTTTCAAGATGCAAAGTGATGAATGGTTTTCACCTCAGTCATAATAACACAAACTACTAAGATCCTAATTTTTTCTACCTGAGAACTAATGTAATTATATTTTTATGAGGTATTCAAACCATTCTTCCTTTTGATATTTTACCCAAACTCTCCTTCCAAGATTATCTTGAGATAATTCCTCTTCATATTTGATGGAAATATTTATACACGGAAATACTGTTCAAGGATATGTGAGTCAAGAATGAGGCATAAAACCAAGGTTCCAGGAGTCTATTTCTCTTACTAGTGCTCAAATGGCATTCTGATTTAAAAAAAAAAAAAAAAAGCATGATCTAAAAATAGAAATCCCTATAAAAGATAGAAGAATTAAGAAATAACATGTTTCAATTCTTCTTTGACCACAGTAGCTCCTGTGAAATGCACCAAGTATCAGCTGCATGTTGCTTGTCCAGGTGTCTCACCTCCAGTTCTTTGAGGTAGTTAACTGTTGTTTCTTGTCTCATTAATATGACTAAGTCATGGGGATGCTTCAAGTTCATAGGTGAATCCACCTGCAAGCAAGCAAACAGATAAAGCTCAGATATCATTAAAATTTATTCGGATTAATAAAGTTTTAATATGCCTTAAATTACTGTTCAATCGCCATTACAGTCAGTGTGAAATGCTGAGTAAATTTACGGGGTATTTCAAAAGCAATCATGTGTAAATTTCAGTAAAGAGAATGAGAGGTTCAGTAGCTGTCCCTTGAACTCCAACTCAAAAAAGCAAGGTTTTGAAATGAATATCCTGACTGGACTAGTAATATAAGAAATATTCAAGAAGAGAAGTATTTGGAAATGAATGATAAATTCCTTAAAACACATGTTACACCTATACTAACAAAGAAAAAGATTGCCTTGTCTTGATAACACATTCTGTATCGAAACAAGTATGGCAGCAATAAAAGGAAAAATACGAAAAGCATCTATTTTTACAGGCTATTTGTGAAACCATAAATCAGAGATTATATAAAATAACCTTGGGACTTAAGAGTTTAAAATTCAAGTTTCTGAATCATAAACAAGCAACTATGTTGTTGAAGATGTAGGAAAAATGAATCCTTATATGCTGGCAGCAGGCTTATAAACTTATTATTTGGAGGCTCATTTGACAACATGTATCAAAACTTTAAAATTACATACCCTTGATTTAGGAATATAAACTCTAGGAAACTATAGGCATTCTTTAAACAAGAGGGCAAAGATACACAGAAAGATGCTCACTATATTGCCTTTAACTGAAAACAAACAAAAAAACTAACCAAACAACAAAAACAAACCTAAGTCCATCAGTGAAGGAACAGGGAAATCAATTGTCCAGTGGAATGGGATACAGGAAAATTAGATCTGCTATCACGGAGAGACATTCACAATGCGTAATTAACTAAAACAGTGATAAAGAATAAGCATGTTATTTTTTTTTTTTTAAAGAAATTACATTTTTATAGACCTAGATGTATACATGTTGGATACGCTAAAAACTAAGCTAGTTTACTTTTGGAAAGCAGGATTAAAAAGAGAGGTACATTTATATCTTTTACTTTTTACACTTGTATATTTTTCAGTTGTCTATATATGCTTATAACAAGGAAAAAACAACACATATACACACATGGGGCTTTTTGAATTTCAGGAAAATCTAAGACAGTGGCCTTGGAACCTAAGACATGAATGAAGTTTCTGGTATCCCTTAGGGTTAGATTGTCAAATTATGTACTAGCTCTTCAGAAGTTCTACTTTGAGAAGAAACTACATTCGTGTAATCTCTAAGAACTTGACAGCAGCTGAATTAATTAATTTTAGAGCTAGTTTTTTAAGAGCAAAAGATAGCCTTACTTGTTGCTAAGTCGCTTCAGTTATTTCTGACTCTGCGCGACCCCACAGGCGGCAGCCCACCAGGCTCCCCCGTCCCTTGGATTCTCCAGGCAAGAACACTGGAGTGGGTTGCCATTTCCTTCTCCAATGCATGAAAGTGAAAAGTGAAAATGAAGTCGCTTGGTCGTGTATGACTCTCAGTGACCCCATGGACTGCAGCCCACCAGGCTCCTCCATCCATGGGATTTTCCAGGCAAGAGTACTGGGGTGGGGTGCCATTGCCTTCTCCTAGCCTTGCTTAGACCTTGGTAACTGCAAGACTATTAAAAAAAAAAAAAAAATCAAAGAGAGGGAATGAGAATTCTCTGGTGGCCCAGTGGTTAGGAATCAGCGCTTTCACTGCCAGGGGCACAGATTCAATCCCTGATTGGGGAATTAAGATCCTGCAAGCCGCGAAGTATGGCCAACAAATAAAGAATAAGAGGGAACAAAAATAACACAGAATAAGTCCAATGGTTGCTTTAATAGCACAGTAGCATTGGGTGATGCTAGGTGACTGCATGCAAAACTCATCCGCCTTTCTTCATTCTACCGTCTCAGAGGTGCCAGAAGAAAAAGAGATGCTAGTCTGGAGTAACTTCCACTCATATTTTCATAGCAATTATCTGAACTACATAATCACCACTATATAGTGATGGCTAATTATCATCTCCCAGGGTCTCTCTTTTATAACTAAATCCCTTCACTGCTTCCCCTGGTTTTCCTACTATATTGGAATTTACATTAAAACTGTACTCTGAATTTAAAAGGCACTAAAAATATAATAGCAAGGCCTATACTTGACCAGTTGAGCTGTTAACCTCTATCAAACAATGAAACCGAGCAAAAGCCTACAAGCAAAACGCTAGGTGTTTCTCAATGAGGGGTGGAAATTTTTGCTTCTCTTACATATTCAACAGTCAAATGCCAAAACGGCAGGGAAAGTAATTGAATATGACCTGATCTAACTGCAAAGTCCATCAATCTTTTATACAACAATATATTATTTGTAATATATTACAGCACACCAAAATTTTTACAGGAGAAAATGTAAAAGCTATAGCCAGTAGTCAGAATGCAAAAGAGCTTTAATAGGAGGTCAAAGAAAGCCTTTACTTTGGAACTAGCCAGAGTTCGAGAGGTACTGATTTAACATACCTCTCTATAAGTGTATTTAAGTGAGGTTTTTAGAAAAAAAAAAAAAAAATCGGGGGGAGGGAGAAGGAATGTGGGAGTGTGACGTTCCCATTCCAAAATACCCAACCAGTCTGTTTATCTGATAATTTGGAGAACTACAAGTGGAATGAAAGAATAAGACAAATGAATAAAGTATAATTTTAGTTTAGATTAAAAAGACACAAGAGAACCAGGGCTTTATCGTATTTGAATAGCAAGGGTTTGGCCAACATTCATCTCTGAGGAAGTACTTTTCATTTCCTTGAAGCACTGAGTGCAACAAAGATAGAGTAGCTAGAGAAGGTACAAAGATAAAATTATTAGCAGAAGGGAGTCCATTGACAGCTTGACAGCTGTGCTTCTCATACTGACGTGGCAGCAAATGGCATGGAGCTCTGCCAGATTAGGGTTGATTACAAAAGATTTATAGCCTGACGCATATTCTTACTGAGGTACCTTCAAGTTCCTACATTTTAAGACTTTATGCTAACTATCTTTGGCAAATGCCAATCAGCTTGAATTTTTCTCCTTTTGAATCTCTCCGCCTTAGAAGTTTAAGAAAGAATATAGTTTTATAAATGCTATAGCATCCATTCAACCAACAAAAGTTCTTTTAAGCCTCTATCAACCAGGCCCACTATGAGCCAACAAGTGGAGTCTGTGCACTCTGATTTTACATGCAGTTTAAGAAGGAGTGGTAACATCCCTTCAAAACCGTTAGCATGTAGAAGTGGCTGCTACAAGCCCAAGAGCAACAAGAGCGACAAATTACAGAGCGGGATTAACAGATTAAACATGACATAATGCACCCACAAGACCTCCGAGCACTTTACGGTTTTTTCACAAAAGGACAAACAATCCTACAACTTCCACAGCATAATAAATGATGCTTATAATGACCTGAATTAAAAAGAAAAACTGAAATTATTTTCAATTTGTTGTAAATAAGAAGGTGAGAAAGTAGGAAATACATTTTAGGGCAAAATTTAAACTGCAGGGAAAAATTGACCATGTGTTTGGAAATTAGCTAAATGGAATTCTGTTCAAAATAATTCATTCTCTTAAGACTTCCAGGTTAACAGTTTCACTGTTACCACAGCAACTTATTTTAATAAAGAAAATTTCAACCTATATATAACAGTCAATTTTATTTTTCTTTTAATACATTTTATAGCTACATGTATCCAATTATATTGGAGAAGGAAATGGCAACCCACTCCAGTATCCTTGGCCTGGAAAATCTCATGGACAGAGGAGCCTGGTGGGCTGCAGTTCATGGGGTCACAAAGAGTCGGGCACGACTGAGTGACTCACACACACATCCAATTATATAGAACAGCAGTAAATATCTTATTCATTGTCAGGTTCATTTTCATATATTTCATTTGCTGACATCTTCAAGATATTGTTAATTTCTATATCTCTAATTTGGAGTCTTGTCTCTGTGAATTCTGTAAAATCACATGGTAATATAACTATATAAAGGTAATGACTTCACCGCCAAGTGAAATAAAAGGTGAACACTGTAAACTTAAAATAACCAATCTGAAGATGTAAACACTTTCAAGTTCTACAAAACCAATGACTTTCGAGGAATTCCCTGGCAATCCAGGGGTTAGGACTCAGCATTCTTACTGCAGGGGCCCTGGGTTTGATCCCTGGTTGGCAAACCAAGATCCTGCAGCTGCACAGCATAGCAAAAAAGAAACCAAAATCAATCACTTTCCACTGGTCCTTTATGACAGGAAATTGAACACTTCTACTGTAACATAAGTTCCACCCCTCACAGCAACTTATTCTTCACATATAATGTCCTTAGGTTAAATATGGGATGGAATATTTAAATCCTTTATTCTGGATTTTATATTATTTAAATATTGAGACAGTATGATGGAAAACATAAAGAAAAATCTTTAAGACCCCCCAAGACTTCACCTCTACCTTCAATGTCCCACTCACTGAGCTTTTACAGTATTTCCTATTCAGCCACCTGCAATCTCCTCTTCATGGCAAAAGTGCCTGTCCTGCTTGGCTGGAAACATCCCTTCCCACGTGGGGAGCCTGATCAGTGGATTCCTTCTCATTGGTATTTTGGTGATTTTTTCTGAGAAGGGACATTAACCAACTGTACAGTCCCTAGTCCAGAACTTTAATTTGAGCTACTGGGGACTAGTCCTCTTGTACCCACGGGGAGCCTGAGAATGGGATTAAAAAAGCAGACCAATGAAGACAGAAAAACCTGTTCTGGTGACACTGTTTGAGCCCTGGATCAAACTGAATCTGTACGCTTAGAACTTGTCTCAACATTCCAATGAAGAATTTCAAAACTGAAAGTCTTGCTGCTACTGCTAGACCTCTGCCTACTTTTCCAGGGTGTCTTCTAATCCTCCTGGCTCTTTTGGGAGCCTCTGTGCCTTTGCACATGCTAATTCCCCTACTCGGAATGCATTTCTTTTCTTATGTTTTTGATGGCCAACTAACTTGGCTCCAATGACATTTATTTCTTTTTGTGTGTGTGAAACCATCCTTCTCTTGAGCTTCCACAGTACTTTATATATACTTCTGTATTAACATTTATTACATTCTTTATTGTATGGGTATCTTCCTAAAAAAATATTTTTAAAATTCCTCTTCCTACCCTCAGTATTTATATGCTTTTGTGTACATGTTAGGCACATAATAGGCTTCCCTGGTGGCTCATACGGTAAAGAATCTGCCTGCAATGCAGAGGTCCTGGGTTTGATCCCTGGGTCAGGAAGATTCCCTGGAGAAGGGGACAGCAACCCACTCCAGTATTCTTGCCTGGAGAATTCCATGGACAGAGGAGCCTGGCAGGCTACAGTTCATGGGGTCACAAAGACAGGATGGAACAACTAACACCTACTTATTTAGATACATGATACATTGTTGACTGTTTGATGGAAAGTGTCTGATATCACATTTGTTAGATTCTCTATCTCCTAAGGCATCATGGCTCACTGATGACTATCTGGAAAGAAGGTAAAGTGGCTAAGCCATCAGCAATCAGGAAAAAATAAGCCTTTGACCTGACCATGACCAGCTCTGTGACGGTTAAAGCAAATCACCTTTTCTGCCAGGACTCCCATTTCCTTCTCTATAAACTGAGGAAGCCCAACCTAATGACTTCTAAAAATTCCTGACGTTTTCCAAATCCTGCCTCTATAAAAGATTGAACACTATTATTAAAGTATCACTTTTAACCAGCCTAAACCGCTGAAGTAATCTTCATTCAAATGAATGAAGTTGTCATTCTTTCAGTTTACTCATACAAACGTGTACTTTCTTTCAGTTCAGTTCAGTTCAGTCGCTCAGTTGTGTCCGACTCTTTGCGACCCCATGAATCGCAGCAGCCAGGTCTCCCTGTCCATCACCAACTCCCGGAGTTCACTCAAACTCATGTCCATCGAGTCGGTGATGCCATCCAGCCATCTCATCCTCTGTCGTCCCCTTCTCCTCCTGCCCCCAATCCCTCTCAGCATCAGGGTCTTTTCCAATGAGTCAACTCTTCGCATGAGGTGGCCAGGGTACTGGCGTTTCAGCTTTAGCATCAGTCCTTCACATCAGTCCTCAACACCCAGGACTGATCTCCTTTAGGATGGACTTTAGGCAGGGACACAGTTAAGAGCTTCTTTTCAACTGTTTTCAACTGTCGATTCGTCAAATGACACCAAGGCTCCAGTGAGCAGTGGCTATTTCTGATCTGTTCAGTCGCTCACTGTATCACAGACAAAGTCAGCCCTCTCTGTCTTCATGCTGCTTAATTCTAAGAAAGTTCCAATTTAAAACTTAGTAACAAAATAATCTTTTTTTTCTGATTTACAGGCTAAATATATATGGTACTATAAAAACAGACACATTATAGACAATCTAAAGAAGAGAGTTAGAATTACTTGAACTTTCAACTACAGAGATACCTGCTGTCAAATATATTTATCAGGGTAACTTCTCAGCATTTATATACATATATACCTATGCATATACTGTTAAAAAAATCAGATAATGTATCTATTATATCCTTTCCCTCTCTGTTCTTCTCTAAATTTTATCAGACTTCTTTCCCAATAAATACAGATTTACATTATCGTATTTAGTAGATGACATTTATGTTAAACAGTAACAACTGCAACCTGGGCAACAACAACAATTATATTAAAGTCATTTACTCAAGTTGCTACTAAAATTTATGCTCTCCTTTTAACAATACTGGGATGAGTATCCTTACACCTAAATTTTTTGGAAGTGAAAGTCACTCAGTCATGTCCAGCTCTTTGCAAACCCATGGACTATACAGTCCATGGAATTCTTCAGGCCAGAATACTGGAGCGGATAGCCTTTCCTTTCTCCAGGGGATCTTCCCAACCAAGGGACTGAACTCAGTTCTCTCACATTGCAGGCCGATTCTTTACCAGCTGAAACACCAGGGAAGCCCAAGAATAGTGCAGTGGGTATCCTATGAGGATCTTCCCGACCCAGGAATCAACCAACCAAGGGATTGAACCCAGTTCTCCCACATTGCAGGAGGTTTCTTTACCAGCTGAAACACCAGGGAAGCCCAAGAATAGTGGAGCGGGTAGCCTATCCCTTCTCCAGCGGATCTTCCCGACCCAGGAATCAACCGGGGTCTTCTGCATTGTGGGTGGATTCTTTATCAACTGAGCTACCAGGGAAGCCCCTAAATTTTTCGAATAGCTATTAAATTGTTTCCTTCCCAGAATGGGGATTGTTAGGTTAAAGGGACTGGCTTCTAAAAGTTGTATTTTTTACTAGCTTTTCTCCAAAATAGTTGAACCAGGTGAAATTTATAACAATAGTAACCAAGTTTCTATACACTCAGAAACACAACAAAAGCATGAATATATTTTAATTTCTTTGTCGGCCATATGTATTTTTGCCTTTTAAACACTTATATAAAAATTTTTTTCTTTTTTAAAATCCATCTGACAGTTTATACATCGCATTTTATGAATGGTGCTTTCTAGCTGGATGATTATTCTCTTCTGGTTTGTGTTTTCTGACCTTTTCTACAGTAAACACGTATACTTAAATTTACAAAGTATTTCTTTTCTTTAAAGAGCTATGAACAGGTCATCTTGTTAAAATGAAACTTTATATAGTGCTATGCAACATGTCTTCTTGTATTAAAAAAAAAACCAAAACAATTGTAATGACAAGTATAAGCTCAGATTTGAGAAACAATCTTTAGCTTTTCCTTACATATACACAGAGAAAAAATTCCTCTCATAGACATGGGGCCAAACAGTCAAAAAGACAATATCTATTGTATTGATTCCTTTCCCCCCTCACATTTTCATTCTTCTCTCAAATCTAGTTCACAGTGAGGGCCTCAGCTTTGTGGCCCTGTCAGGTTCCTGCAGTTGCCAGGGCAAAGGGCTCTGGAGGGACAGGATGAAAGAGGCAGAAAAGCCTGGTGCTGGACTTTGCATGCAACTCTCTCGTCAGAATTTAAGTCCAACTATTGTGGCCTTTCAGGGCTAGAGAAGCTTAAGTTCACAAAATATCAGTTTAGCCTCGACTCTTAAGAGAGACTTATACAACTTCCTGGCTGTAATAATTGCCAAACAATGTAACATTTTCTAGACCTTTTACTAGAAAAATGTAACTGTATCAGATCAATAAAATGCTACTCTTATGAACTGTCAAGACTCAAAATAAATTATTAAAGATGACTTTTTACCACTCGCAGAGTACTTGTAGAGTATTTTAATAAAAAATTAAAAACTAGCCTCAATTTTATAGAACACCAAGTTACCAAACTAAAATTCAACTTTAAATAAATAAAAATGTTGACTCCTGACCATCACATGAATTTTTATGGCCTTATAGCCCTATTTTTTAAAGTTACCCTCAATTAGATTTCATCATTTTCAGTTCCTGGAAGACATAGTTGTAAATACTTAAACTCACATAAAATAATCTAGGTATTTGAAGTATTAAATATACAGCTATAATCTAGATCTGAACATAGCATTAGAGCATTCATCTCAATCACCATTTTCCCAACTGATTAGCAAGTAACCATTTTTGACATGAGCAACTAATGAACAACTTCTTATAAGAGTCATGTCTACATTTTCTGATTTACTTCACCAAAAAAGATACAAACAACATAATGAATAAAGTAGGCAATTTATGACCTCACAAGAAAAGAAACTGAAACACTGAATCAGGCCACCAGAATCATGAACATTTCTTATTTGTGTACTTAGGATATTCTTGTAGACACATACAGAAACAATGTAGCTGTACAGTTAGAGTGGATGTATATGTAACTCAGAGGTGGTTTTCCTTTCAGGCAGAAAATACCTAACACAGGACAATGACTCAACAAAGATGTCCCTGTGCTAATCCCCAAACGTGTGAATATGTTAGGATACAAGGCAAAGGGAATTAAGGTCGCTGATTGAGTTAAGGCTGCCAGTCAGATTACTTTAATTAAGCAAGCTACAGATTGTCACCTAGATTATGCAACAAGTGGGCCCAGTGTAATCACAGGGTCCTTAGAAGTGGAAGAGGAAGGTCACAGAGAGAGAGGCAAGGTTGCCGGCTTTGAAGATGCAACAAAATGGGACTGGAAGCTGAGGACTACAGGTGGTTTCCAGAAACCGGAAAAAGCAAGGAAATGAACTTTCCCCTAGAACCTCCACAAAGACAGGCAGTGCGGCTGTCCCTTTGCCTGTAGCTCAGTGAAACACCTACAGGACCATGAGATAATAAATCTGGGCTATGTTAAGCCACTCAATTTGTGGTCATTTTTAATGACAGCAATAGAAAACTAACACAAGAACCTACTAAGTACCAGACAGAACGCCAGGCCCTGCGATGATGAAAAACATGTGCGCCAGAGGGATGCTATGGACTGAACTGTGCCCCCTCCCTTATAAATTCATATGTAGAAGCCCTATAGCGTATATATAGTGAAGTCACTCACTCGTGTCCGACTCTTTGCGACCCCAAGGACTGTAGCCTACCAGGCTCCTCTGTCTATGGGATTTTCCAGGCAATAGTCCTGGAGTGGATTGCCATTTCCTTCTCCAGAGGGTCTTCCAAACCCAGGAATTGAACCCCGGTCACCCGCACTGTAGACAGACGCTTTATCGTCTACCGGAGACTGGACCTTTGGGAAGTAATTGGATTTAGATGGGGGGTCATGAGGTTGGGGGCCTTCCCTGATGGTTCAGCGGTAAAGCATTCACCTGTTAATGCAGGAGATTCGGGTTCAATCGCTGGGTAGGGAAAATCCCCTGGAGAAGGAAATGGCAACCCACTCCAGTATTTTCTGGGAAATCCCATGGACCGAGGAGCTTGGCAGGCTACAGTCCATGGGGTTGCAAAAGAGTCAAACACGACGGAGCGAGTAAACGACAGCGTGAGCCTGGGGCCCTCATGGTGGGACTGGTGCTCCTGTAAGCTTAAGGAGACACCAGAGAGCTTGTCTTCTCTTTTTCTCTGCCATGAGAGGGAGGAGGAAAATGTAACTGTCTGCAAGCCAGAAAGAGAGCTCTCACTAGAACCCAACCATGCTGGCACTCTGATCCTGGATTCCAGCCTTCAGAACTGTGAGAAAATAAACCTTGGTTGTTTAAGTCACCAGTCTATGGCATTCTGTTATGGCAGCCCAAGCTAAGACAAGCTGGGAAAGATGGAGCACAGAAGAAGGCAGCAACACAGGGCAAGATGGTTTAGACAGCATCACCGACTCAATGGACGTGAGTTTGAGCAAGCTCCGGGAGACAGTGAAGGACAGGGAAGCCTGGTGTGCTGCAGTCCATGGGGCCACAAAGAGTCTGACACGACTTAGTGACTGAACAACAAAAAGCTAAGACAGATCTGCCAATCAAATATTGGAGAATTAAAATCAGGGCCAGAAAATAAGCCTTAGTAACTTCATCATTATTCAGATGATGGCAAACTCAATGGCCAGGAAGTGACTCTGCTATTTCGTACTGGAAAGCGAGAGTCTACAAGAGACAACTGGAAAAAGTTCAACTTGATTATTCATCAAAATAGTGGCAGTATTAACCGTGGGGGAAAAGAAGTCAGCTTGACTAATCTCTTATTGCAGTCCCAGTAACTGTGAAATAAACATTAACGATAAAGGTTTAATTTTGTCTATGAAGATAAAAAAAATTTAACTGAAGGTCCTTTTCTGTTCTTATTTCCACTGATGGTCACAACACTGTTTAGCTAAAGGCAGTGGATAGAGGTCTTTCACTAGAACTGGATTATGAAATTTCTTTTCCACTTCCTAAACAGTCTGCTAGGAGAACAATTTAGCAGATCTAAGAAAATTAAACATACGCATTTGCATGTTCACCCTCTGCAAGAACGTCTGTAGTAGTAAAAATATGGAAACAATCTAAATGTCCATCATTAGGGAACTGCTTAAATAAATTACAGAACATCCATACAACCCAATACTATGCATGCTTAAGAGAGAAAAGAGTAGCCTTCTATTTCTGATATGGACAGATGTCTAAGTCTTATGAAGTGAATAAAAACTAACAGTGAGACCAAACGCTCCTAGTCTCGTATTAAAAAAAAAAAAACAAACAACTGTGTGTTTGCAAATGCACAGAAACTTTAGGGAAGATTACACAAATAATTCTAGTTGTTTCCAGAGGAGAGACTATGGGTAGTTAGGAAATTTTAACTTTTCATTTTATAACAAACTAAACAGTGCGAAAAACTTTCAATTATCATATATTTTATAGTCTTTAGTTCAATTTTAAAACTAAAAATTTTTAAAGAAAATTTTTAAATTTGATGAGTATGTTTTACAAATAAAACTATAGAAATATTTTTCTTTATGTTAGTAGCAACACTTAGCGCTGTAGAAAAGAGAAGAGGGTTTAGAATCTGATCTGAGCTTGAGTTCACACTCTGCCACTTCCTACCTGCATGGCCTCAAGCAAATAATTTAACAACATTCTGTCTTAATTTTTTTAATAAAAGATCAGTACCACATTTTCCTGAGTCTGTATGATGATAAAATGAGATAATGAATATGAAAACATTTGGTAAAGCGTTCAGTGAATTACAGACATTAAATGGTTTTTATTACAATGAAAGTTACCTGGTGATATGCTAAATTGAGTCACTTCCATGTATGACTATATAAAATGCAAACTCTATTAAGGCAGGGACTTTATCTCCCTCACAGCTGCATTTCAATTTCCTAACACAAAAGCATCCAAGCATGTATTGAATGAGTGACCCAAGTGTGCCAAGAGCAGTGATGGACACATGAAAAGCACTCGGCAAATACTCGCTCCCATAAAAACTTCCCTGACTTCACCTGACCACTTTCGTCATGTACTACTCTCTTAGGTTCTATCTAAAGATTAACTACCCATCTCAATTCCCCGCCAAACAATCAGACTGAAGGGGGAAAGGCTTGACCTTTGGGGGCAGAGCCTCTTGCCAGTCACCTGATTTTAACTGAAATAACTAAGTTCCTTGGAGAGAGTATGAAGGCTGAAAACGTTAGTAAATACATAAGTGAGTTCTTTTCAAGTTAGACTCGTGTAGTTCCTACTGACTAAACAAACATGGGAAGCACAACAATGTGAATTCCAAATAGTATGTCTTGAAAGCAAAATATAAAGTGACTTACCTAAACCTATACAATCTTCCATTAACTTAAGTAATGTCGCAGGGGCTTCCCCAGTAGCTCAGGGTACAGTAAAGAATCTGCCTGCAATGCAGGAGACCCGGGTTTGACCCCTGAGCTGGGAAGATCCTCTGGAGGAGGAAATGGCAACCCAGTTCAGTACTCTTGCCTGAAAAATCCGTGGCCAGAGGAGCTTGGCAGGCTACATTTCACAGAGCTGCAAGAAGCTGGACACAACTGAGCAGCTACGCACACACACAAACGTCACAATCTCGAATATGAATTCTTCGAGTGTATCATAAGGTTGGAGAAGTAAAATATCCAAAATAGCCAAGAGGAAAGTAGATTACCTGAGGAACCATTTTACAATTCTGGGTTAGAGATTCCATGTGCTTAAAAAATTCTTAGGCTGTCCAGACCTCGCATTGGTAATGGGGAGAATGAGTGAATTAGCTTGCCTCCTTTAAAGTAAATGCACCTCCATCCTTCAGACTATGAAAGCAATGGTGGCCCTTCAGTACGCCCATATGAGATGCGGGAGCTAATACAGGAGTAATCACTGCTTGCACACACAGCATGCCTGTACTCGCTCTTTCACTTCTTCAGTGTTTCCTGAGTGTGCATCATGTGTCAGCGCACTGTTTTAAGCACTTGGTTACTTCACTGAACAAAGCTGTTGCCTTCATAGAGCTTATTATGTTCTTGTAGAGAGACATGCAATAAAGTATATGTTACAATATAGTGCCAGTGATAAACACCGTGAAGAAACATATAGTAGACAGAGTGAGGAAAGAGATGCTGTTTTAGACAGTCTGGTCAGAAATGGGGGACATGAGAACAGAGGCCCGAAAGAAGAGAAAGGATGAGCCACGCTGGTGTCTGCAGAAAAGTGTTCCAGGTAGAGGAAGGAACAAAGGCAAAGGTCTTGGTCAACCCAAAACAAGTGAACTTGGTACTCTGAAAGCCAGCTGAAGGCCAGTATGACCGAACACAGCACACAAGGAAAGTAGCATCAGGGCAGAGAGGGGGCCAGGAGCCAGGTCCCAGATCCTGCAGGGCCTACAGGTCCTGGTGAAAACTAGGTTTTAGTGTTTAAGTGACGGGAAACCACTGCAGGTTTTCTGAGAATCTTTGCTTCCCTTCCCCCAAGACTCCTCAAGGAGTGGCATGACCAAAACTTTTGCTTTTTAAAAGATCACTTTGGTTGCTCTGGGGAGAACAGACTCTATGGAGCAAACAGAGAAACAAGCAGACTTATTAGGTGGTTACTGCAGAGGTTCAGGAGAGAGAAGATGATCGTCTGGACTAGGCTTGGGAAAGTAGAGGTGGAATGACCTGGCAGGATTCAGAATGCATTTCGGAAGTTGACAGGTTGCCAACAGACTGGGTATGAGATGTGAGAGGAAAGAGTTAAGGACAATACCAAGATTTGAGGGCGTGAACCATCTGGTAACAGGTGTGGTGGGGCGGGAAATCCAGAGTTCAATTTAGCACAGAATACATGCGTGGTGTCTATTCGACAGTCAGGTGGAGAGGCTGAGTAGGCAGCTGGCTGCACGAACTGGAGTTCAGGGTGAGACTGCAGATAGGGTCCAGGGACTGCAGATACAATACTGTATGCCATGAGATGGCATCAGATTGTCTGGTGGGCACACACACAGAGGGAAGAAATGGGGCACTCCAATATTTAAGACTAACACACCAAAAAGGTTTAAATATTTAAAACTAACAAACCAAATTCAGCAGAAAAGAATGAGAGCTTGTGGTAGGGATTTAGAAGGAAAATCAGGAATATACGTTCTGAAAGTCACGTAAAAAAAATAGTTTGAAGTCTGAAGACAACTGCTGGGCTGCTAAGAGGTTCAGAAAGATGCCTCTGAACTGAGCATCGTATGTGGCAATATGGAAGGCCCTGGGAATTCTGACAAGAGTGGTGTGGATGAAGGACCGATCAGAATGGCTTTAAAAGAGACCCGTGTGAAGAGGAGGGGACTCTGGAAGCGGACAAGTCTGCTGGCAGAGGGACTCCCCCTGCTCTTGCCCCCGTGGAGCACAGCCGAGATGCAGGCCCTGCCCACACCCAGCTCCCTACACCGCGGAGTGCAAAGCTGTTCTAATTTTTGACCTGACTTGCTGGCAAGTCCTCTTATTCCTGGCTGTCAGGCTGCCTTCTGTTCACTTCCACCAGCACTGCTTCTCAACTGCAACAACCGCTGAACCCCGCGGCTGATCTAATCCATCCTCAGCAGTGCAGCTGCCAGTTCCCATCTACTTCGCCTCAGCCCTTTCCGATTCTTTCCCTGCTTTTCCTGTTCATCAGTTTCCTGTCGCTTCTTCCTACTTTTAATGACTGAGCAAGTGCTGACCTTTCAGATATAATGTCAGCGATGAGTGGATGACTTGTCTTGCATACACAGCCTGACCACAACAGACAGGCAGGAGCAATCTCTGAAATTACGGCTCTCACCTGCGTACAGCAGGTCTCTGAAGGCCTCGGGGCTGATGCACGGATGGGTTACTCGGAGATTTCAGGACCCCCTGAGGCTTCCTTTAGGCTAGTCCCCAGCTGACTTCCACACCAGTGAGCACTGTCAGGCTTCATTCATATAATGGTAGATTTCTAAAAAGCAGGAACCATTTCTCGTGCCTCCTTACATCATCCATTCAACAGATACTACTGCAGCCTCTGTGGTGACACAGTGTGAGAGATCCTGGAGCTGCAGAGAAGATGAATATAGCTACTCCCTTCATGGAGCATACAGTAGTCTAGGAGGACATTTACAAAAGTAAACCTGGCAAAGTACAAAGGACACACCACGGCAGGGCAAGTGCTTTCACAGGGGAATGCAGGATGCTCTGAAAACACCTTGGGAGAACAGCTTATTCCACTCTGCACATCAGAGAGGCGTCCCTGACAAACTGATGTTTAAGTTGTGAAGAGTGTGAGTTAGGCGGACTGAGGCATTTGCGGGGAAGACCATGAGCAAAGGCCCAGGAGTAAGGGAGAGCAGAGCATATCTGGGGACACTGACAGAAAAGTTACGTGTGGCTCAATGTGTTATGTGTGTGCCTTCGGAAGCGAGGGTGGGGCCCTCAAGGATGAGCAGAGACAGGCTAGAGAGAAGGGAAGGCCAGACCTCGAGACATGTTAACGAACCTCAATCATATCCTGGGGTATGTACTCATCTGTTTTAAAGGTGTTTTTTCTTGGGGAGTAATAATAAATAGAGGTAGGAGGGCTTCATTCTGTGACTTTATATACTCCCATAGTGTCGGGCATTTATTTTTACAATGCCACACATCAATTTTGTAACTCGAATTTTTAAACAAAAAAAAAAAACAAAGAAGGCTTTAAAAGAGTATTTTAATTGCATTGTGGAGAAAATGGACTGGAAGCAGGACAGGACCAGAAGCAGGGAGAGTTACAGTAGGAAGTTACAGTAATTAGTGAGGCAGTGAAAATTAGAGCAATGGCAGTGGCTATGGAAAGAAGCAGGATATGACTGGAAAGTAAAATTGAAAAATGCTGGTAAGGAGGAGGGAGAAATGGAAAAGGACAGCTAGACAAATGCTACCTGTTTGTCCGATGGTAGCAGTGGTAGTGGCAGGTGGCGAACGCGGTGTCTGTCTTTAAGTTTGGGGAAACAGAGCATCACACAGGGGTAGGTGTAAAACAGTTTAGATTTGGCAATAAGAAGTTTGAAGTGCATAGAGGACGTTCAGCATGGAGTTAACACAGAAGTCTTGAATTTATAACTCTGGAGAAAAAAAATCTGAGTTGTAGAAAGAAAGGTAGATATTCCCAGCATATGTATGGTAACTCAAGTACTGGGAAAGGATGAGATTGCCCAGGTATATGCAAAGAGTAAAAGAGAAGCCTGAAAAAAAAGGCAAAGGAAGAGCAAGATCTAAAACTGAATTACTCATAATGTTCGGTGACCCATCTGCACCATAACCTCCTGAGAAGCTTGATTAAAATGTAAAGATCTTGGCTTCACCACCAACCTACTGAATCAGACACTCTCAGCAGCCTGGGGATCAGCATCCTAAGCAGGCACCTTGGGTTATTTCTGTGCACAGTCAAGTTTAAAAGCCATGGACCTAGAAGACAAGCAGAGGTGGAAGAGCCCCCTGTCCCCCAAAAAGTGGTTCAAGAAGGAGGTGTGCTCTGCTCACCACCTAAGAGAAAATGAGAATTGTAGCCAATGGAAAAGAATTGCCCTTCAAAGCACTGTGGGCTGGTGAAAAAAGGAAGCCACCAATAAATATTTGTTCAATAAATAATTGGGAGAAGTACTTAAAGCTATGACCAATCTAGACAGCATATTAAAAGGCAGAGACATTACTTTGCCAACAAAAGTCCGTTAAGCCAAAGCTATGTTTTTCCAGTAGTCATGTATGGATATGAGAGTTGGGACTACAAAGAAAGCTGAGTGCTGAAGAACTGCTGGTTTTGAACTGTGGTGCTGGAGACGACTCTTGAGAGCCTCCTGGACTGCAAGGAGATCTAACCAGTCAATCCTAAAGGAAATCAGTCCTGAATATTCATTGGAAGGATGGATGCTGAAGCTCCAATACTTTGGCCACCTGATGGGAAGAACTGACTCACTGTAAAAGATCCTGATGCTGGGAAAGAATGAAGGCGGGAGGAGAAGGGGATGACAGAGGATGAGATGGTTGGATGGCTTCACCAACTAGATGGACATGAGTTTAAGCAAGCTCTGGGAGTTGGTGATGGACAGGGAAGCCTGGTGTGCTTCAGTCCACGGAGTCGCAAAGAGTTGGACATGACTGAGTGACTGAACTGAACTTAAAGCTATAATTTATCTCTGTATATATCCAAGCTATAACTAGTCTCTCGTATAAACACAGTTAACACCTGGGTAATTTACAAGAAGAAAAATAATAGTGGGAAATAGCTTTAAAAAATGGATTGAGTAAGAAACTGTTTGATATCAACATTGAGGATAAATTCCAAAGATTTGGCAGGTGCCTGGCTGGTTAGTAACTAACCAGCATGACCTCTGCTGCTGCTGCTGCTGCTAAGTCGCTTCAGTCATGTCCGACTCTGTGCGACCCCATAGACAGCAGCCCACCAGGCTCCGCCGTCCCTGGGATTCTCCAGGCAAGAACACTGGAGTGGGTTGCCATTTCCTTCTCCAATGCATGAAAGTGAAAAGTGAAAGTGAAGTCACTCAGTCATGTCCGACTCTCAGCAACCTCATGGACTGCGCTTCTACCAGGCTCCTCCATCAGCATGACCTCTAGGTCCAAGTAAATCCCTGAAGTGTAAAAACACAGAAACAGTGCTATGCGTCAAAAAGATGGGTTCCGTTTCGAAAAGCATTGAAATGAAGTTGTTAGCTCCACAGTATCATACGGATTCTCTCCCCCAGATTAACCAAATTACTTAACATGAAACCAAAATTAAACCACTCCTTCACTTACAAGCTAGTAAAGATCAGTAAATAAAGATTTAGCCAGTTTGTCCAACTAAATATATTAGCTCTTCCTTAGGTTATATTATAGTTGCTGAAATAGGTGTTCATCAACTGTTCTTTGCCAAGTTTGCTAGGCTTCAGAGCATTTTGTAGGAAGCCTTATTTGTTCTGAGCAGTTAAAATGATCTGAACTCTGAAGACATCCCCTTGATAAGAGGCAGAATGATTATGTGACTCCAAATTAACTCACATCTATTTAGGAACTTTCTCCATCCACCCACCCCCAATTTGAAGTTATCATAAAACATTCTGCAAAGGTAAAGCAAACTGGAAAAGAGAAGACATTTTCTTCATTTGGTTTTATTTTTCTTTATATTCCTTCCTTTGTAGGTGTTACAACGGTTAAGAGAAACCAAACCACTTCAAACTGCATAAACTGCTCACCTGCACGCTACCACAAATAAATACATCTTTACTTCTTGCTACCACTAAATACCATTCATTAGTGTCTTTGGGTGACTTTCTCCTAGGAGTTGTACCATATATTCTTTAAGAATTTTTTCCAAATCTAAAATGCCAAGGGTTGATACTCTAAATTTTTAAGTTTTTAGACTTCCATTTATGAAGACACTATCAGAGGTAATAAACCCTGAGCTAGAAGTTCAGGTTCTTGATTCAGTAAGTCCACAACTAACTGATAACATTTCAAAAATTGATCTGTAAGCTGCTAGTTTGGAAACTAAAGCAAACAATTTTCCAAAGAAGTGATATGACAGGTGCGTGCGTGTGTGTATGCACTCAGTTGCGTCCGACTCTTTGCGACCCCATGGACAGTAGCCCGCCAGGCTCCACTGTCCACCGAATTTTCCAGGCAAGAATACTGGAGTAGATTGCCACTTCCTACTCCAGGAGATCTTCCTGACCCAATCGAACCCCAGAGGTTCTCAGGCTAATTCACAAAAGTTTATTTCACCTTCAATGCTGGTGAATTGCTAGACACTTTTGATTAAAAAAGAAAACAGAGGTGTCTCCATACTAGTAATTAAGCAAAAAGAATTGTCAAAGTGAAACAAACAAACAAAAACTTATCTTGAAGTCACACAAAAGATCCACTGGCCTGATTACACTAGAGATCCTCTTAGTAACTAGATTATAAAATCTCACACCTCAAGCCCATAGATCACAAGTTAAGGACTCCTGCTTAAAAGAAGTGAGAGGATCTTACTAATTTTCAGGTGCAGGGACATTAGGAGTTCAGAAGTATGCCAAAGCCTTGAGCCTGGAGAAAAGCTGAGGTGGGGAGGAGGGCCTTTTCTTAGAAGTCCTCTGACTACAGTGGGAAATGGACTTAGTACTGGAGCATTTGCTTCACATCCCAGCTCCAGTATTCCCTGGACAACAGAGTTCAGTAGCTCAGTAAACACAGAGCCTAAAAACATGGACGGTGTGCTTCCTAGACAGAGTGGGGACTGTGGAAAGGAACAATTCTCTGAGTAGCCATGCCAAGGACTAGACATCTGCTACTGCCAGAAGCAGACCCAGCTTTGACTGCTAGGAAGTCTAATGTTCGCTTCCTTGCCCTGACTGAAAGACCCATTTCAACCCCTCTACAGATCCAGGCCTTCCAATATATATGGCAGGTTTACAAGTCTGCAACTTAGGGATGTCTATGTTTATCATCTAAGGCTTGAAACAGAAAAGCCAAAATAAATGTTATCTTCTTCTGGGAAATACTGCTTACTGTACTTAAAACTATAATGGTGGAAAATGTTCCTATCTAAGTCTGTATTTTGGGCAGTTCAGATTTTTAATTCATAAGCACTTCACATCCACTCTGAAAACAATGACCTATTATACCTAATTTGGATAGGTTTAAATATTGGGTGAAGAGTTTCAAAAGGTATTTGCAAAGGTCTGCTATTTCAGTTTGTCCTTACCCCTTTCCCTAACTTTAAAAATGAAATCATGGGGCTCCCTGGTGGCCTTGTGCTTAGGATTTGGGGCTTTCATACCCGGGTTCAATCCCTGGTCAGGGAACTGAGATCCAGGAAGCTGCGTGGCACAGCCAGAATAAACAAATAAAAATGAAATCATACCACTGCTCTCAGCTAATACAACCAAAAACAAATAGCAAGGAGTTTGGCATTTCTGATAAGACACAAGATATATTCTAAATTAGTTGTGTTTCTGAAAGTATGAACAGATCTGAAAAAGTGAAAGTTTGCTCAGTCGTGTCCCAACTCTGTGACCCCATGGACTAGTCCATGGAATTCTCCAGGCCTGAATACTGGAGTGGGTAGCTGTTCCCTTCTGCAGGGGATCTTCCCAACCCAGGGGTCGAACCAAGGTCTTCCGCATCTGCAATATATGCAAATTAATGTAGTAAAGAAATCTTTCAGTTCTTTGATAAATATATCCAAACGTGATAATTAATCTAAATCTAAATTAAGGTTTTGATTCTCCTGCATTCAAATTATGGCCAGAAAAGACAGCATGGGTAATGCGCATAACTATAGAGTGAAACTCAGGGGCTGGCCCTGATGCTCAACTCTCACTTTATTTACATGCGCTTTCCCCTCAGATTAAATCCAACTTCCCAGAAAAGACAGCATGGGTAAGGCACTCGTAACTATCAGAGTGGAACTCAGGGGCCGACCCTGATATTTACATGCGCTTTCTCCTCAGATTAAATCCAACTTCCCTTCGCTTGGAGAAGGCAATGGCACCTTACTCCAGTACTCTTGCCTGGAAAATCCCATGGATGGAGGAGCCTGGTGGGCTGTAGTCCATGGGCTTGCTAAGAGTTGGACACGACTGAGTGACTTCACTTCACTTTACTTTCCCTTCGCTAGCCTCTTACTGTTACACTGTAGTCACCAACTTTACTTCTGGTATAAAATTTTGCAGTTGCCTGAACTTAACATTGTAATGTTATTTAGCAAAGTACTGGACAATTCACTGAAGAGGATCACTAAAAAAAGGTGTATGTAGTAAAGAAATTTTGCTTTCCTAACTTTAAGCCTAACTACCAGTTGTAGGGGTGACTTGGAAGAGACCCAGATGATTCTGTAGATCTGCCCCTTTCTCAAGCAAGTTTCTAGTAACTCCCACCTTTTCTCACCAAAACCCGATGTACAAAAAGAAAGGCCGTACTGAAGAAACAAAAACCAGATCAGATTCAACTTTCCCACTGCAATGTTCAGCATATATTACATTTCTACCAGCTTTCACTTTTCATGTAGGCCAGTTTCTCAGGTGAATAGCAAGACATCAAAATGGGAAGGAGAAGTCAGGTGTCAGGGGCTATAAATAGCTGTGGCCAAAAACAATACTGCAAAAGAGCCAATAGGAGAGAGTTCCCCCAAAAGCAGGAGTGACTTAATTCCACATCCCCCTCCACCAGGGCCTCAGGGAAAACCTTTACTGGGAGACAGACGCAACCAGGACTCGCTGAAAAAATTTCCAATCTTCTGTTAGAAATGAATTTGTAAGTGTTGTCTAGGGTGTCTGAAACACACATATGTATTTTAAATCTCACCTGGTATGGCCATGAAAGGGAAATTTTTTTCTAATGCAATAACTTGGGTATAGAGAAACTGCCACCCAGTATAAAAAAGTCAGTCTTTTCTCAGATATACACTGAAAGCCACTCACCAAAACCAACACAGACTTTTAAACTGCTTTATTCATTCATTATATTTAAGACAAAATTTGCCATCACACACGGTAGCTCTAAATGTGAACTTCAGTTTACACACAAACGCAAGCCTGGCATTGCGCTCCTATCACCAAGCATTACATACAACCCGCGACTTTCACGGGACAATGGTTAATACATTTCGAACCAGCGGACCAAATGAAATTGCATGGGGCACACACATCACTCTGTAAATGTTCCCTGGACTTTACAGGACTGCGCTCAAGTGCTGGTACATTAAATGTACCGAGTTTCTGCAGCAGGATACACACTCATGCATTCTTCAAGCATCAGCAGCAATCACAAAATACAGGCCATCAGAAAGTTACGTAAGAAAAGCAGCCTCTTCTCTGAGTAATTCATTCAACCTTCTAAGAAATCACATATCCTCCTTGCAGGGCCGGGTCAAAGGTGCTAGGTAAAGAAACTGGGCAAAGAACACTAGGAAACCGGGGCAGTTTACGGCTGAAAAGATGCACGCGACGCCACCAGAAGCATACTCAAGCATTCCTTTGCGAACAGAGTGTGCGTGCGGTTTGCAATGAGCCCCTGCTGACCTGGCTAACGGTCCCAGCTGAAACCACCCGAGCCTGACACGAACGCCAGCATGTGCGAGAGGAGACGGGGGAAGCAGCGTTAGCTGACGCACTGCCTGGGGGGCCGAAGCTGTCACCTCCTTGGGACTCGCGCACAGCCGGGCGCTGCCACCTGCTTTCTGCTTCCTCGGGGAGGGCTGGTGACGCGTGGGCCCGAGAGGCAGCAGGGAAGAAATAACGAATCCGGCTTCTAAAGCCAGAGCGCCAGAAAAGGTCCCCAGGGCCCGATCCCCTCACCGCTGGGCGACTCTTCCCGGGCGGCGCGCGACCCCAGGGGTGGATGGAAGCCTGAGAACTTGCAGACGGCAGAGGCCGGAGTCAGTCCACTAACGGGCAATGGATGGGTCAGAGCGCGGGGGTCGCCCGAACCCCGACACCAGGACCATGGGAAAGGAAGCTGGGGGCGGAGCCGCGCCGAGCCTAATACCCAGGGGCCGGGCCGGTCTGGGGAATCTTTTCCCCCCAGGGCGAGGGCGGGCGGAGAGGGGCACCCTGGCCGCTACCTGCTGCTGGATCTTCCCGTCCTCCGTGACGACCCAGTGCGTGGTGGCGAAGGCCCCTCGAGCTGCCACACTAAGCAAGGCGGACAGGCTGAGGAACCAGCCTGGACTGGAGCACGGCGGCAGCTCGCACCGCCCGCGGACCCCTACTGCCACCGCCATCTTGCCCCCCCCT
Organism: Oreotragus oreotragus; assembly: GCA_006410675.1. Lineage (NCBI taxonomy): Eukaryota > Metazoa > Chordata > Mammalia > Artiodactyla > Bovidae > Oreotragus > Oreotragus oreotragus. Next base: position 295,196 of record SJYX01018709.1, read on the forward strand.
ACCCGGCGACTCGCACCGGAAGCGGAAGTGAGCCCTTGCCGTCCGCCATCTTGGGGAGGTCGACGCTCGAGGAGGAGGAGCCTAGGTGCTGCCGCTGGCTGACCAGCGGCCTCCTGCGCCTCCTTTGCGCGACGCGGGAGCGATGCCTCAGGCCCTGGCCCAGTTTGGCTTCAGGTCGGAGACCGCTTTTTCATTATTATTTTCTCGTGGTGCGCGATACGAGCTTGTAGCGTGGGAACCAGAGGGAGAGAAAAGTAGTGTTCCAGTTGGAGCCTCAGCAAAAATGAGAGGACTCAGAGCATATATGTATTATTACTTTTGAAAAAAAGAGTATTTCTATTTGCTTCGAATGGTTGGGAAATAAAAGGTATGCTTTCGAAACACCTAAGGGAAGGGATAGGTTCTCTTTTATTCTGAAAATTTCACAAGGGGGGAGCTTCACAATTGGGAAGATTGTTAGTCTAGGATAGCGCTGTCTAGTAGAAACGTAAGAACATAACGCGAGCCGTGAGCCACAGCCTAATTTTTTTAAAAAAAAGATGGAGATAACCAACGTCTTCTTTAACGCACTATATGCAGTATATTATTAGTTCATTGTGAAATCTATAGAAACTACTGAAGTATTTATTTTTGTATCATGTCTTCGAAATCGGTGTGTGTTTTACACCTATCAGTTCAGTTCCGTCGCTCAGTCCTTTCCGACTTTGCGACCCCATGGACTGCAGCACATCAGGCCTCCCTGTTCATCACCAACTCCAGAAGTTTACCCAAACTCATGTCCATTAAGTTGGTGATGCCATCCAACCATCTCATCTTCTGTCGTCCCCTTCTCCTCCTGCCCTCAATCTTTCCCAGCATCAGGGTCTTTTCAAACGAGTCAGCTCTTCACGTCAGGTGGCCAGAGTATTGGAGTTTCATCAATCCTTCCAATGAACACCCAGGACTGATTTCCTTTAGGATAGACTGGTTGGATCTCCTTGCAGTCCAAGGGACTCTCAAGAGTCTTCTCCAGCACCACAGTTCAAAAGCATCAATTCTTCCGTGCTCAGCTTGCTTTACAGTCCAACTCTCACATCCATACATGACCACTGGAAAAACCATAGCCTTGACTAGACAGACCTTTGTTGGTAAAGTAATGTCTTTGCTTTTTAATATGCTGTCTAGGTTGGTCATAACTTTCCTTTCAAGGAGTAAGTGTCTTTTAATTTCATGCCTGCAGTCACCACCTGCAGTGATTTTGGAGCCTCCCCAAATAAAGTCAGCCACTGTTTCCACTGTTTCCCCATCTATTTGCCATGAAGTAATGGACCGGATGCCATGATCTTAGTTTTCTGAATGACACCTATCAGCTCATCTAAATTCGGACTGGCCAGATTTTGGGAGCTTAATAGCCCCTCGTGTCTAGTGGCTACCTTACTGAACATCATGGGTGTAGATCTGGAGACTGGCAGCACTGGCATCACCTGGGAGCTTAGTAAAAAAGCACGGTTCTTGGCTCTTATCTATGTCTCCAGCAGGTTTTCCCCTTTAACATGAACCCCACATGACTGTTATGTACATAAAAGTTTGAGAAGCACTTCCTTCTAGTGAAACAACCTGTGGGCCAAGCGGACTACCCTGATTCCAGTATTCTTGCCTGGAGAATCCCATGTGGACAGAGGAGCCTGGCGGGCTACAGTCTATGGGGTCCCAAAGAGTCAGACATGATTTAGTGACTGAACAACAAGGATCACTGGGGAGTCATCTTAGAATTGGCTCTGACTGCCAAGTCCCACTCCTCTAGTCTCACTGAGCTATGCTTTGAGCGTCACAGCGACCCTTAAAAGTGCTTTCGCTCATCTTATTCCCTGCCTTTAGAAACAAGGTGAGCAAAAAGCATCTTGCCTTGCTCTTAAAAAAATGTATATATATATATATATATATATATATATATATATATATATAAAATTTAAGGTACAGCTTAAATCCTGGATTGTAGGAAAAAAAATCTGTCAACTGCTATTTGCTTCCTCTGAATTCTGTAACACTAATGTGACAATATCAGGTTTCTTTATGATACTACTTTGCACATTTTGAACAGCTAAACTCTCGAGTAGTTCTTCCTTCAACCAGCTAGACTGGAAGTATCTGAGGGCAGTATAAGAAATGTGTTTTTATTTTTATCTTCTATAAAGCTTGATACTTAAGTGGTTAGTTTATTTCATTTTTACACTCCCCCAAAGGAAGCCTTCCCATATTATGTGAATAAGGCAATGAAAAATTCTAACTCAAATAAAACTGTTGCTGCCAATTTTTGACATCCAAATAGATCACTTGTGTGCATGCTCAGTCGCTCCAGACTGGTATGTACATAAAAGTCTGAGAAGCACTTCCTTGGGATCAACTCTTGGGACCCCATGAACTGTAGCCCACCAGGCTCCCCTGTCCGTGGGACTCTCTAAGCAAGAATACTAGAGTGGGTTGCCATGCCTTCCTCCAGGGAATCTTCCCAACCCAGGGATTGAACCCTCCTCTTAAATGTCTCCTGCATTGGCAGGTGGATTCTTTACTACTAGCGCCACCGGGGAAGCCCAGATCACTTGCTACCTTTCTTTTTATTCTAAGACTTGATATTTCTTTTTACATTTTAAGCACATATTTGTTCTTTATGGTTAGATAAAACCTTTGGAAATATAGTAGTTATCAAAATTGCTAATAATCTGTAAATTGTGATTCAATTCTTAGTTGAACAAATGATAAGAAAGCTCATAACTGCATATAATTTGGCTTTTCAACATAAAATATTTTAGCAAATATGCCCTTTATCACTATCATAAATTATAGACCTTTTAAGCTGAGACTTGGACAATGGTAAAATGATCTTGCTGGATTATTCATTTCCTCCCTGGGGCCACTTTATCTGAATGTTGCAAAGGATCTGTACTTTTTTATTTCTTAGAGAAATTACTTAAGATATAAATATTCCTGAGAGAGTTATTATAACACCCTGGTTTAAATTCTGCTGATTATCTTTTGCTTCATGGTGAACCAACGTAAATCTTTGTGGCATAAATTTTAAGCTTTAGACCATGATTTATTACATTTCATAGTTTTTTTTTGGCTGGACTCAGCTGGTAGTTCTGCTCCTCCTGCTGTTAGTTGGGGGTCACTCATAAGGCTGCATTCAGCTGGGACCTCGGCTGGGGCTGGAATGTTCCCAAATGCTTCCACTCATGTCTAGTGCTCACCTGGAATAACTGGAATGGCTAGGGTTGTCCGGGCCTCTGTCTCTCAGTCCCAGTAGTTACAGAGATTTCTTACATGGTGGCTCAAGGCTCCCAAAGAGTGAAAGTAGAAGCTCCTTGAGGGCCAGGCCCAGAACTGGCAGAGTCACTTCTGCATTCTATTGATCAAAGAAGGTAACAAGGCTAGCCCAGATTTAAGGGGAAATGGAAACAGACTCATCTTGGTAAGTGAAGCAGCATGTTTGGTTAGGAATAGAAGGAACTATTGGCAGCCTGCTACTGCTGCTGCTAAGTTGCTTGTCATGTCCGACTCTGCGACCCTGCAGATGGCAGCCCACCAGGCTCCCCCGTCCCTGGGATTCTCCAGGCGAGAACACTGCAGTGGGTTGCCATTTCCATCTCCAGTACATGAAAGTGAGAAGTGAAAGTGAAGCCACTCGGTCGTGTCCGACTCTTTGCGGCTCCATGGACTGCAGCCTACTACGTGTAGTTAATTCTTTTAGTGATTTTGAATTGGTGGGGGTTGAAAGGGTGAATTTCTGTACTAGGAAGGGAGGCTAGTCACAGAAGAAGGGCTATATAGGTATATCTCCGAACAGCTGTTTGCAAAGTGAAGAGTTTCAACAGGGAGACAGGATACCTAAGTAGTAATTTCACTAGATATTATGAAATACAGTAATTTCATTTAGAAATAGTCAGGGAGTCTGAAGCACGAGGACTACTTTGGATGAGACCAAGTGTCAAATCAGCTCCGGATTCTGACTCACAGTGACACCAGGGCTGCCCTGAGCATATTGTGATGGTCAGCCTCAAAAGAATTTTCCTGATGCAAACAAAAAGTCGCACAGAAAACCCCCAAATGCCGAAAAGACAGCGTATGGAATAGGAGAAAATATTTGCAAATGATGTGACAATGATGGGACAGACAAGGGCTTAATTTCCAAAATATATAAACAACCCATGAGAACAAAAAAAACAAACAACCCAATCAAAAAACGAGCAGAAGACCTTAACGGACATTTCTCCACAGAAGACACATGGATGGCCAGTAGGCATGTGAAAAGATGCTCTACATCACTAGTTATCAGAGAAATGCAAATCAGAACTACAGTGGGGTACCACCTCACACCAACAGAATGGCTGCCATTAAAATGCCTACAAACAACAAATGCTGGAGAGGGTATGGAGAAAAGGGAACCCTCCTACACTGTTGGTGGGAATAAAAGTTGGTACAGCCACTAGGGAAAACAGTATGGGGTTCAGATAACTAAAAACAGGATTTTAATGCTATAATCTAGCAATCCCTCTCCTGGGAATATACCTGGACAAAACTATAATTAAAAAGATACATGCCTCCCCACCCCATGGCAGCACTGTTCACAACAGCCAAAACATGGCAACAACCTAAATGTCCGTCAACATATGAATGGATAAAGATGTGGTATCTATCTATCTATCTATCTATACACACGGTGGACTACTACTCAGCAATGAAAAGAACAAAACAATGCCATTTGCAGTAGTAACATGGATGCAACTAGAGATTCTCTTCCTAAGTGTCGCTGTCAGTGGGAGAAAGATAAATACCATACACTATGACTTACATCTGGATCCAAAATATGGCACAAAAGAGCTTACATGCAAAACAGACAGAGACACAGAGAACAGACTTGTAGTTGCCAGAGGGGTGGCAGGGAGGGAGGGAGAGGGATGGACTGAGAGTTTGGTGTTGCTAGGTGCAAACTATTACATTCAGGATGGATAAACAATAAGGTTCTAATATATAGCACAGAGAGCTATACTCAATATCCTGTGGTAAACCATAATGGAAAAGAATATAAAAAAAAAAGAGTGTGTATATATATATAAAACTGAATCACTTTGCTGTATAGCAGAGACAGTCACAACATTGTAAATCAACAACAATTTAAAATAATTTTCTTGATACAGACTTACCAGCCATTAATTTATACAAATCCTTGCAGCTGTTAATACATTTGGGAGTGAGAGTTTCTGTGGACTGATTGTATTGTGACTGTTCAGTCTCTAAGTAACTAAAGCTCATATCCACCCCCGCCCCCAGTTTTTACTCCCTCACATACGCCCAACTTTCAGTGTCCTGACTTTATGATTGAATCTGGGCTTCCCTGGTAGCTCAGCTGGTAAAGAACCCACCTGTAATGCAGGAGGCCCAGGACCTTCCTGGGTTGGGAAGGTCCCCTGGAGAAGGGATAGGCTACCCACTCCAGTATTCTTGGGCTTCCCTTGTGGCTCAGCTGGTAAAGAATCTGCCTGCAATGAGGGAGACCTGGGTTCAGTCCCTAGGTTGGGAAGATCCCCTGGAGGAGGGCATAGCAACCCACTTCAGTATTCTTGCCTGGAGAATCCATGGAAAGAAGAGCTTGGCGGGCTGTATAGTTTCAGTCCAGTTCCAGTTCAGTCATTCAGTTTTGTCTGACTCTGTGTGACCCCATGAACCGCAGCACACCAGGCCTCCCTGTCCATCACCAACTCCTGGAGTCCACCCAAACCCATGTCCATTGAGTCGGTGATGCCATCCAACCATCTCATCCTCTGTTGTCCCCTTCTCCTCCTGCCCTCAGTCTTTCTCAGCATCAGGGTCTTTACAAGTAAGTCAGCTCTTCACATCAGGTGGCCAAAGTATTGGAGTTTCAGCTTCAAAATCAGTCCTACCAGAACATCCAGGACTGATCTCCTTTAGAATGGACTGATTGGATCTCCTTGCAGTCCAAGGGACTCTCAAGAGTCTTCTCCAATACCACAGTTCAAAAGCATCAATTTTTCGGTGTTCAGCTTTCTTTATAGTCCAACTCTCACATCCATACATGACCACTGGAAAAACCGTGGCCTTGACTAGACGGACCTTTGTTGACAAAGTAACGTCTCTGCTTTTTAATATTCTGTCTAGGTTCGTCATAACTTTGCTTCCAAGGAGTAAGTGTCTTTTAATTTCATGGCTGCAATTACCATCTGCAGTGATTTTGGAGCCCAGAAAAATAAAGTCAGCTACTGTTTCCCCATCTACTTGCCATGAAGTGATGGGACCAGAGATATCAATAACCTCAGATATGCAGATGACACCACCCTTATGGCAGAAAGTGAAGAGGAACTAAAAAGCCTCTTGATGAAAGTGAAAGAGGAGAGTGAAAAAGTTGGCTTAAAGCTCAACATTCAGAAAACAAAGATCATGGCATCCGGTCCCATCACTTCATGGGAAAATAGATGGGGAAACAGTGTCAGACTTTATTTTTTGGGGCTCCAAAATCACTGCAGATGGTGACTGCAGCCATGAAATTAAAAGATGCTTACTCCTTGGAAGGAAAGTTATGACCAACCTAGATAGCATATTCAAAAGCAGAGACGTTACTTTGCCGACTAAGGTCCGTCTAGTCAACGCTATGGTTTTTCCAGTAGTCACGTATGGATGTGAGAGTTGGACTGTGAAGAAGGCTGAGTGCCAAAGAATTGATGCTTTTGAACTGTGGTGTTGGAGAAGACTCTTGAGAGTCCCTTGGACTGCAAGGAGATCCAACTGGTCCATTTTGAAGGAGATCAGCCCTGGGATTTCTTTGGAAGGAATGGTGCTGAAGCTGAAACTCCAGTACTTTGGCCACCTCATGCGAAGAGTTGACTCATTGGAAAAGACTCTGATGCTGGGAGGGATTGGGGGCAGGAGAAGGGGACGACTGAGGATGAGATGGCTGGATGGCATCACTGACTTGATAGACATGAGTCTGAGTGAACTCCAGGAGTTGGTGATGGACAGGGAGGCCTGGCATGCTGCTATTCATGGGGTCACAAAGAGTTGGACACGACTGAGCGACTGAACTGAACTGATGGGACCAGATGCCATGATCTTAGTTTTCTGAGTGTTGAGCTTTAAGCCAACGTTTTCACTCTCTTTCATCAAGAGGCTCTTTAGCTCCTCCTCACTTTCTGCCATAAGGGTGATGTCATCTGCCTATCTGAGGTTACTGATATTTCTCCTGGCAATCTTGATTCCAGCTTGTGCTTCCTCCAGCCCAGCGTTTTTCCTGATGTACTCTGCATGTAAGTTAAATAAGCAGGGTGATAATATACAGCCTTGACGTACTCCTTTTCCTATTTGGAACCGGTCTGTTTTCATGGGGTTGCAGAGTCGGATACGACTGAACGACTAAGCACATGATTAAATTCAAGTGAACTCTATTAAAACCATTTAGTGAGTTTGTGTCTTTTGATCTTATCCATCACTATAGCATACTAAGTTTTAGTTGTTTCTTCTAGAAATACCATTCCCTCTTTTATTTGCTTTTCTTGGTTTCAATTCTTATGTTTTGAACACAAATTGGAACTGTATGTAGTAATCTATCTTGGCTTTGTCTCATCTTGTTTCAATTATCATCTATGATGAACAGAATTTTACTTGATTTTATTTGTGGCTATTTTAGTTTTAAACATACCACTTCTAGGAATAAATCTAGAGTTTCTTAGGATTTTGATAGATTTCAGTTATCTAAGTTTAGCTTCCATCACACTTGCTAGAATTAAATCCCACTTGCTGTTTTCTACACATCAAAACAGAAAATGGGGGGGAAAGATAGTGAGCTCAGGGAGCACCCAGGTGGCCCTGTACCCAGCTTGGGCAGAAAGGCTTCCCATGGGGAGTGAAATCTAGTCTGACCTGAAAAAGGAATGTTAGCCTGGTGAGTGTAGGAGGGAGGATCAGAGAACAAAGATTTTCCAGACAGAGGTGCCTGCCCAGTATCAGAAAGAGCCCCTTGAGTTACTGAAAGTTCACCACAGATGAGTTTAGGAATTCTGGGATTATGAAGCTAAGCACTGGTTCTTAAGGCCAGGTGTTCTGCATGTCTTATTGCCTCTATTTCAAATGCCTTTCCTTGAAATCTCCACTAGCTGGCTCCAAATCATCATCTGGGACTCCACTCAAATGAATTCCACAAACTTTTTCTAACCATTTCTATGCTAGCTTTTAGAGACATTCACCTTAAATGCTTCAGGGTCCTCATGATGCTTCTCTCTGAAATCAGCTTATCAGGCTCTGCATAACAGGATATAAATTCCATGTGAGTTTGCCTATCTTGTTCACCACTATATCCTCAGCATAAAACACTGCCTTCAAGTTACTACTTACTGAATGCCTACTATATACCATTGTTTTCAGTGCTTTTGGTTATCAGTTAACAAAATGCAAAAACCCTAACCTTTGTGGTTTTCTAGCCACATTATATTTTACCAGGGGGAGACACTAAAAATACAGTATATTTTAAGTTATATAATTTTGTTAGAAGTTGGCAAATGCTCCAGAGCACATAGTAGGTAAGTGGATTCTGGAGTCTTGGCAGGGAACAAAGCGGGCGTTGTGGTATTAAACAGGATTCTTTGAGATGACCTTTGAGGAGCTGAAGTGGTGGAGTTAGGCAGATATGTGGCTAGAAGGAACAGCTAGTGCAGATTGCAAGGTAGGCGTGTGTCTTTGCCTAGCCTGCATGAAGCTATTGGACAGAGTGGTGGAGGATAAGAGTAGCAGCTGAGGTCAGAAATTTTTGATTTTTATTCTGAAATGAGGAAGGAGTCATGGAACATCTTCAAGAAGAGTGGATGTTTCTGTTGCTGTGTTAAGAGCAAGCTATAGAGTCAAGTGTAATAGCCTGGAAATCAATCAGGAAGCTATCATGAAACTCCAGGCAAGAAAGGATGGACATAGACATTTGGCAGCTCAGCACGTAGATGGTATTACAGCCACAGGAATGGATGTGATCACTAAGCGAATTTAGGTAGCTTGTACTGATCCCTCCTTGGTGCTTTTTAACAAAGGCTGGAAAATCTTTTTAATAAAGGAAATCTTTTTAATAAAGTCTGGTAGTCAAATCAAGAAGTTGCTTTACATACTAAGGGAAGAAATTATTTCATTATGTGTGTCAAGTGTCTGATGTTTTGCTCTGACAGAAACAACCCAATTCTTTTTTCAGAAGGTTATTAGCTTCTAAAAATAAATCCAAAAGGCTGAAGATTAAAGATAACTGGCAACACTGAATTCTTTGAATGAAGAGCAGCATTTTGTCCATCTTTGTATTTTCATGGTCTGACACACTGTTTGGCACACGAGAAGCAAGAAATGTTGATGAATATCCAAGAAACTGAAGATACCATAATGATAACACAAGACACAAAACAAAATTACAAAAGGAAATTTATTTCAAAAGCATAGGGGAACATTTACATTTGAACAAAGTGATAGACAGGTGTCTTGCAAAAGAAAAAAAATCCATGGCATGAAGTTTTTCGTTCAAATTTTTTAAGCAAAAATAATCTAAGTTGTGCACTACTGCTTTAGGAAAGGGCAGGGGACCAGTGAGGCGGTGAGGGAAGGAACACAGCCAACTCAGTATCAAACTTCAGAAAGTAAAGTCACTTTTTAGCTCTGAGTTTACAAATACTAAAAAGAGGAAAAATTATACTTCATGTTCAAATTTATATAAATGTAGTCCCAAAACAGCTTCTGTACTTGAAATGGCTTTAGGCCACTGGCTGATCTGACTCTAAGGTCCAGACTACCTGGTCACAGTTGTCAAACGGCAATTCCATGTTCCTGTATCTGTTCAGATACCAAGGGAGCTTAAGTTCAGCTCATAGTCTTTCGGAATGTTTAGAGATTACTGCCACCACGCCATAGTCAAGCTGACCAACTTCTTTTGCTCACTTGTATCATTCTAGTCTTCAAAAAACATTTTCTCCAGAAACATGTGCAGTAATTCTAACAAAGGTTCTTTTTTTTTTTTGTCTATTCCCCCAGTATAGAGGTAACAGTAATGAAGACACCTGCATTGGAATCACAAACTATTCCTCAAAATATAGGTCAAACTACTAGAAAATGTCACTCAGGCTTAGATTTGAATAACAAACCTGGGGAGGGAAGATTAATTTTGGAACAAAATATATGAAACATTCAAATGCAGAGCAAAGGGCCTATGCTACTAAAAATGCCCATGACAATTAAACACTCCACAAACCCCCCATCTTTTGTTTTAACCTAAAGATTCTATTGACTAACTTATACAATAATTTTGATTAATAACCTGAGAAGTTAAAATCTTGAAAGTGGCAAAAGCAAACTGAGAGAGCATCCCTTACTTATTGGTATATTACCAAGTCACTTTTCCTGGGCTGCCCTGCTTATCAAATCCCCAAATTCTAAATTACTCTATTTCATCCTGCAGAAACCTGTATGTACATCAGATTCAGTATTTTGGCTGTATTTCTCCAACAGGGATCTCAAATTTATCTTTGAAAATGCAGCCTTTGTTTTATTTTTAAATAACAATAATCATGTAAGTGCAACTGACTCAAAAGCCCTCACTACTGGGAGGAAAACCTAAATAACAAGTGAATAATGAATTCAGCCTCAAGAGGATAATCACCGTGTCAAAGACTACCCGTTCCTGGAATTAAAAAAAAAAAAAAAAAGGCTTATGTTGTATAGTCAAGTTTCACAGCATGCATATATATATATATACACACACACACACAGATATATGCTCATGTATGTATGTATATTATACATACACATTTCTATGCAAATAGGAAGATCCCATATTCAAAAGTTTATATCACAACATATGGAGAAGAGTTAAGTAAGCAGTGCAAAAGCAACTTACTTCTTCCTAAAAATGTCATGTCATTTCTACATTTTAAGAAAGCTGATTATTTCTGTTTTTCTGACACGCAGGAATACTGTACCATTGCCTAGCAGCTTTATTAAATAAGCATGAAAATAAATGTTAAGTCTGACCATTACTCTTCTTCATATGTTGGCATCGGGGAGACAGAGGGGACAGGAAAGTCAGGAACCTTTCAGCACTGATGATCTTTACCAGTTATCAGAAATGGACTGAATTTTATTACAGTTTAGATCTGAATAGCTCTCAATAACAAATTATCAAGATGTTTAAAAGATTCACAATGTGAAGTCTGAATAATGACGATATTGCAAAAACAAGTCAAGATTGCAGACAAAGCATCCAAAAATATCGCTGTGGTTTTTACCTTGGACACAACCATGGTTTGTTACAAAAGTAGATCATACATACAAAGGTATAAAGAACAGTAAGTTTTTAGCTGAAGGCAGCAGTCTTTTCAAAGGGACACCCCCGGCAATCCAATGAGTAGTAGAATTAAGTATATTAAGCTCATGACAATGCTGAAGAATGTGACTTCTCTTTCAGTAGAGTCTTCCCCGACTACGATTTCCTCGTGCTCCCCAACCTCGGCCACCTCTACTTCCCCTGAAGGCTCCTCTCTGCTCTACGAAAAAGCGAACAAGGGTTTAGGTCTTGTTCAGGACTTCATGGGACAGCACACACAGCTGGAAGCTCTGAATGTAGCAGAAGGCTCTACCAAATCAGCATGGTATTCTGCGAGCACATCGACAAGTTCAAATCTTTACATAAAACCAGGGCATCATATATGCCAAAGCGCATTATCTCAAGGTACCAAATATAGTCATAGTATGTACTCAATTAAATGGATCCCATTAAAAACATTTCAAGGTGACAATGTTAACGATAACTACATTTAGTTATTTTGGTGCCTATCACAAAGATAACTAATGAAACTATAAACATGTCTATATTTAATATGGATTAAAGCTATAGACTTTCCAAAGTTAGTGTCATATATATAAAATATCTTAAACTACCAGTGATCAATTCTGAAAAGTTAGGCTAGAATGAAAAATGTTATGGATTAAAGCTATAGGCCTTCAAAAGTTAGTGTCATATATATAAAATATCTTAAACTACCAGTGATCAATTCTGAAAAGTTAGGCTAGAATGAAAAATGTACCTTTCAAATGCAATGAAAAGGTAATCTATTTGGGTCACCACACTGAAAAATGATGGTACAAATTCTGACAGCTTTTCTCACTGCTTTGTCAGCTACGCATGAGCTGCTCAGAGTGCTGCCAAAAAGGTTGTATGTATATATTACAGTGTTTGGGTTACTGATGTAAATTAAGCATATCTCTTGCTGAAAAATCAAGTCACTTGGATCATATGATAGAATGAGTCCTTGATTTACTCATCACTCTGTTTCACTGGTCCAGAGAAATATTCCTCAAAGGAGTCTTTGCAGTGAAGAAAACTGATTGACGTTATCAGCAAGGCTGGACCTTTCATCATACACAAATGAGTAAGAGTCTCAAACTTCTAATTCCAGAGATCCAATCTCCTCATTGGAACCTTCAAACTTCCTCACTGCAGGAATCTTGTTAGGAGCAATGAAAAGAACCTGCTGTTGCCATTTTTGATCCATAATGTGGAGGCTTGAAAAAGTCCTACCCAGTCAGTACTGCAATCCATTTTTTGCCATTATGGCTAGAATTATGTTACTGTTTTGGGGTGATGCTTTATTTTTTTCCCTCCAGAAACTGAGTTAGAAAACTAACTAGACTTTCTCCAGCTTAACCAACATTTACCTGTCAACAGAATGGAATCTGATTCAAAGTCACCTCTCACGTCATGATAAATTTTTCTAAATTGACTGGTATGCCAACTATTTAAATGAAACCATCATGAGCTATCACATTCAAAAAATCACTTTAATGATCTTTTTAATGGTTTCAAGCTTCAACTAAAACTGCTACTAGCTAAAATTATACTTAAAAAAATTATTTTAGTATTGACAAAAGGTAAAAGTTGAAGGACACAAGTCACAAAATACAGAATCAGCACTTGTGGGTTACCAGGGAACTCTGTTCTACAGGAAGGAAAGCTAAACATGGGTGTGTGCAGATACTCTGATTGAGAATGCACCAGGAAGCTGGACCAAGTTATGGGGACAAACAGCTTTTCATAAAGCAAACAACAGAGATGATGGTTAGTAAAGTGAAAAACTTTGATAAGGAAAAAAGTCTAACTATGCCTACATTGACTCAAAGACAAATTACAAATTCTGGCTCCTTCTCTGCGCAGAACTAGTTTAGGCCCACGACACTGGCACAATCTATTTTCTTTGCAGCAGACTTGGTCACTGCAGTAAGACAGTGGTATGATAAAACTGAGTTTGGCTGACATAGAAAGCAGAATTTCAGTGATTAAATATGGGTAATAAAGTCTAAGTATTAAAGACTCAACACAAAACATAGTCTCCCTCTGTCCTGAGGCAATACTGACATCCCAGGAAAAAAAATCCAACACTGTTTCTCCTTACTCCTGACCCACTGTCAGTTCCCTAAGGAAAGGACATTAAAAGGGCAGAAAAATGTGAGGGAGATAGCTCAACTAATTTTCATCTGTAATACTGAGAACTGTTTTCAGCTGAATGGGTGACAGAAATTCAAGAAAACTCTTCAAATTGTTTCTATGAGAATACTTATAACCTGATACATCTCAACTCCCCCAAATAAAAACACTAGCAGAAATTTTGTTCCTACTTCCCAAAAAGAACAGAGTTTAGTTTGCTTGGTAACTCAATTTATGACAAGCACTCCAATTACAAGGTTGCTCCTCTAGGACTACTAAAGTACAGGAACACCAGACGCAAAAGGCAGCTAACAGGCGTGCCTGTCGTTCTGTTACTTTGCTGACTACGGAACAACTGAAGCTGTAGGGACTCCTGGATTTCTTCCTTGGCCTTGCCGTGTGGCCATGGGAGCTTAGTTCCCTGACCAGGGATTGGGCCCCAGGCCCTCAGGGTGAGGTTGAAGTTCTAACCACAGGAAGACCAGGAAATTACCTGATTTTTGTCTTCAGTAAAACTGCTCCCCCCCGACACACCCCCGCCCCCCTCCGTATTGATAATTTAAAAAATCACATACAACCTGCTGCTGCTGCTGCTAAGTCACTTCAGTCGTGTCTGACTCTGTGTGACCCCATAGACGGCAGCCCACCAGCCTCCCCCATCCCTGGGATTCTCCAGGCAAGAATACTGGAGTGGGTTGCCATTTCCTTCTCCAATGCATGAAAGAGAGAAGTGAAAGTGAAGTCGCTCAGTCTGTCCGACTGTTAGCGACCCCATGGACTGCAGCCCACCAGGCTACTCTGTCCATTGGATTTTCTAGGCAAGAGTACTGGGGTGGGGTGCCATTGCCTTCCCCGCACATACAAACCTAAGGCTTTGCATTTTTCACATCTCTTTTCCACATGCATTACATCATCTGATTCTAAGGCTGGCAATGAATGTCACAGGGCAGAATACTCATGGAAATTCAGAGTAATTGACTTGCCTAAGTGAAAATAAATACAATTCTCTATGTATTTCCATAGTTGATTATATTCATCTAAATCAAATGAAGATGGTATCTGAGAGAACAGCTGATGTTAAGAAAAGTTTTGATAAATACCACATTAAATCATACAAGTGACAGAGGACAGACAATATTTAGTGAATGGAGTAACAATCTTTTCCATTTATAAAATGCTATCATAAATATTTTTTGAAGTTTTTAAGCTCTCTGCTATCCCTATTTTCCAGATAAGACAAGAAGCCAAGAGAGGCATGTTTACCTATTATTATATAAGTAAAAGAGTTCAGTGATCTTTTCTACACTACAGTTGCCTCAAGGAGTCTGATTGGAGTTTAAGGGTTCATTTCACAATCTGAAATTGCCTTTTCATAATCTTTTTTGCTCAGATATTGGAGGAATTTTGCTATTATAGAAGGCATTTACTTAATGTCAAATCGTCTCATCCTGGAAACAATTATAGGGAGTATATGCTTCAGAATGTACTTTTTTGGGGAATAATTACTGTAGAATTAATTCTGATTGGTAATCAAGACCAATCACAAGTATGTTTGGTGCTGGATATTAAACTCTGTCTTCTTAAGCAAGATTAAGGATCTGAGTCAGTGATATTTATGTCCATTCTTCTTTATAAGCCAACAAGACAAACTTCACTTCTGATTCAACAGCCCTGGGTGAGACTGGACTAGTGGAAGTCGACAGGAGGACTGCACTGGGCACGGAGAAGAGTGCAAGAGGACGCATCTTTGCCAGCCGGTGCTTTCTCGCCTGACTCTGCCTTCTAGGCTTCTCCTCTTGAAGCAGCACAGACAACGGGAAGACAAGCAGGAGGCTGACGAGGCCCAAGAAGGACCGTTAATACCACATCTGCCAGAGGCTGTGTCTGCTCCTGAGGGAGAATGGACAACACTTCTTGCTTTGAAGCTAAAACAGGGAAAATCAGGAATGGATGGTTCATGTCCTCTTCCTTTTTTTTCTGTTGGGATCTCTGAATACAACAGCCTTATTTTTCAGGTTCTTAGTGTTACACATGCTCAACTCAGTGAACCCACAAGGGTGACTTAGAAAGGAACAGGATAAGTTGTTTTCCCAGCAGTTCAAGTTCCCCAAGCTAACGCAAAAAAAGTAACCTGAAAGAGCTACGATACTCTTCAATTATTACTTAAAACCAAGTATAACACAGTTTCTGCCTAATCTCTCATATTTCTTGTACCCAAACGGAAACGCTCACCATAATTAAAGTTGCTCAAATTGCTGCTATATTTCCCACTAGGAGGATTATAAATCTGCCTGGCATCCCTTTTTGGTCCTGCTGAAGATTTCTTGGGAGGTGAACCTGAAGTTGTATCTTCACTGGCTCTCTTTTGCCTATAACGGTAGGAAGAGCAGCAATGAAAAAAAAATTCTTTTATATCAGAGGCTAGCAATATATTTATTATGTTACAAAAGACATCCTAGTCACATCAGAAAAAAGGAAATAACATCTGATGTCATCAAATTAACTCTGCTTCAGCTATGCAGACATTGTTAGGCATTTACAAGGCTTTAAAACAATCTGAAATATGTAGCTTCACAGATTAGACACAAGTGACTCATTTCATAGAACTTATCAGAAAAGTCTTAGGCCACAGCAATACAAACAATGGTTTGAAAATTCCAGAGTTGTATTCCACCAATTTATTTTATAAACACTAGATTAGATTTTCTATATAAGTCATGGTTCTAATAGCTATATTTTAACATCTTATTAAGAATCATTTAATAATGTACCATTTTGTACAGGAAATACAATAATTTGAATTCAGGCTTTTCATATTTATAAATCAAATATTAGTATACTTTAATCCCTTTTAAATATATTTCTTACCCAAGTTCAACCTTCTGTACAGGCTTCCAGGATAATGTTACTGTGCTCTTATAAGAAGGAGGAATATGGAAGAGATCCTGAAAAAAAAAATGAAGAGATTTCTAAAGTATTTGGTGGTGTGGGAAGTGGCAGTAAAGATAGGAAATGGGAAGACACATCTTTAACCTTAGAAGGAGAGTAACTTATCCACTTGCTTTTGTGCTAGTCACTAAAACAAGAACCTAGGGAAAACTGCCTGAGGAAGTGAACAAGGACAATCTGGTTTGCAAATAACACACACCACCTCATTAATGTCATTCTGTGCACATCACTTAAGAAACTGCAGCTAACTTTTTTCAAATGTCATTTCAGGTTACAGGACAAAATACCAATCTTTATCAACTTCAATCAAACCTCCGGTTTCTTTTGCACAGATGCAGTCACTAATGTGCTTTAAGGAACATATAATGGTGCAATCTGCATTTGCTATTGCAGATTTTTAAGTGGTTCAATACTAGAAGAAAACCAACGGTCTGGGTAATCATGTTTTTCTTCCCCTCGAATATCTATATATTACCAATAATGAAAAAACCCACATTATTTAAATACTAAATTATCAATATGCTGCTAAGTCGCTTCAGTCGTGTCCGACTCTGTGCGCCCCATAGGCGGCAGCTTCTGTGCGACCCCATAGGCGGCAGCCCACCAGGCTCCTCCGTCCCTGGGATTCTCCAGGCAAGAACACTGGAGTGGGTTGCCATTTCCTTCTCCAATATATGGTAATGCAAATATTTGCTAAATTTAAATACTGAAGTAATTCAGAAGTGAAATAATCTAATCCTCATTATACCCTCAAAACTATGATGAATTTATATTTATCGTTTTACCCTAATTTTTATATATAGGTAAAATCTGATAAAAGTAAACTGAGTTTCTTTCACAGTATTTGCTTAAAGTATTCTAAACATTATCTTCAACTTTGATTTATGGTATCAATTCAAATAAAGTAAAATCTCACATTTTAATGTATTCATTTCAAACTATGATTTATATTCAAGATTTGAAATAAATGGAGCCTATTATAAAAATTTTCTTTGAGGTGTGAGTCAGTTTTCTTCTCTCTTAATGCCCTTTCCTTTTTCCTCTTGGCACTGATAATTCATCCCTTAATGTCTCACTGTTTTCTCTGAAAAGTTCCCTTTCTCTTCTGATAAAAAGTAAGTATTCCATGGGATTTTTACCAGACTACTTTTAAGACATACCACTAGCCCTAATTTTCTTACTGTCAGACTTTGTGCTGTACATGTGACAAATATTTCTTTCTCCCACCTGGCTACAATACTGTTAACTTGTGACAATACCGTTAACTTATGATATCAAATGATGGGGTCTTTGTTGTGATTCCTCTTTTGTTCTTTCAGGTTATTAGTTTTTGTTTAGGCTAACAGATACTTGAGGAGGGT
The DNA here is from genome assembly GCA_006410675.1 of Oreotragus oreotragus. Taxonomy (NCBI): domain Eukaryota; kingdom Metazoa; phylum Chordata; class Mammalia; order Artiodactyla; family Bovidae; genus Oreotragus; species Oreotragus oreotragus. The sequence goes on from SJYX01018709.1 coordinate 312,992, forward strand.
AAACGGAACTGAACCGTATTTATGGTTTAATGGTAAGGTACACCTTCGCCTACAGTATAGAACACTCTCAATTACATAGACAAATTAATAGAAAAGAGCATAGGACATGTCATGCACCACATAAGACTGTCCATTCTTAGTATAAGTGAAGCAGGGTTTTATTGGTCATTCAAAAGGAACCAATAGCATTAAAACTACAAGAGCTTAAGTCAGTGAAATTTCTGAGCCTAATGTATCTGCTCCAATGCTGTTTGTCATAACTGTGCATGCCTTCCTTTGTTTACGGTATCTTCTGCAATAGCGTTTAAATAAATAAAACAATGAATTATAATAGCTACAAAAATGTTACTTGGTATTATAAAAGGCACAAAGCTTTAAAAGGCCAAATATATGCAACATAAATGGCATTTCTCCTTCACTAGACCGTTACGGACATATCCCTTGCACTAACTTTCTAGCTAGTTGGGATGGCTGAGTAAGAAAGGAAGACTTACCTTGATTAAAACATTAATATTATTTGTTATTTTCAATGCAACGACTTTAATCTTGTTCTATAAAAGGAAAACAACATTAAATTAAAATGGCAACAACTTTTATGATATATTAATTTCCCATATAAAACCTGAATTCTACTTCTTTTTCAGAATCATTTCTACAGTTAGGAAATTCATTGGCTTATATCTACAGATAATGCTTATTCCTATTTCTCGACTATTAACAAATGTGGCGATGGCAAAGAGAGCAAATAATCTTTATCGTCCCTCAACAGGTTAGAACATTAAACTGTTAACCACAGTTCACTTGAAAAACAAGTAGGGACAGGTCATTGGCATGTATCAGTTGTTCAAAAGAAACTAGTTTATGTTACAGAAAAATACAAGGAAACTTAAAATATTTCATTAGGACTAGGATGAAGTAGGATGAAGATTGATCAAAATAGATGAGAGCAAGGAAAACCAAAGATCCCAACATAAACACAAGATATAGTTTGGTACAGAATTAGTGCTTTAATACTTTTAATTTTAATGTAAACTAATGTTTGGGTTTCAAAACGTAAAATTTTAAAATGTCACAATTGCTAATCAAATATTTAAACAAAATGTGCTGCTAATGAGACCCCAGTGAAAGATCAGTAGGTATCAAAGTGTGGTAACAAACACTGTTCACAAACGTTGGAAACATTCAAGACATTTCAACAGTGGTAGAAGTTTCCTAGATAACTTAGCATATAGCTAAATATGCAGTCTTCTAACACTATATCTTCAACTTTTAGACTTAAATCATCAGTTCAAATAAAGTTGAATGGTTCACTTCAATGTATGAATTCAGTCTGAATTTGTAATGAATGGTGGCTATTATAAAAATTTCCTAATGAGATATAACCCAGTATTCTTACCTCATCTGTTTTTAAGGCCTCGCCTGTTTTACCTTGGAGAGCCAAGCGAAGTTGTCTGATATAAACCTGCAGGCCCCGTGCAAAGTACTGCAGCCTAAATGAAAAAGTATTTATTAATTAACAAATCATCACTTCAACTCTTGTTTTTAAATTTGACCCAGTGGACTGTAGCCCACCAGGCTCCTCCGTCCATGTGATTCTCCAGGCAAGAATACTGGAGTAGGTTGCCATTTCCTTCTCCAGGGGATCTTCCCGATCCAGGGATTGAACCCAGGTCTCCTGCATTGCAGGCAGATGCTTTAACCTCTGAGCCACCAGGGAAGCCCCGAAGAAAACTACAGCCTTTACCAATAAAGAGTAAATTTTGAGGGGGACTTTCTTTTATTTATCAATGTATGACCATAAGAGATCCACAAATAAGTAAAACAAAAGTAGTTTTTGTCAAAAATTGGAAGAGATCCACACTCAACCTGGCAATGGAAACACTTCTAGAACTGGGTTAAGGAAGCTTGTTACATTAACCTGCAAGGTTAACCTAAGTGAGAAACAACCCAGAACCATGGGTTAGAATCAGGTGGCCTGGATTCTTCTCTTCCATTAGTCAAATGAAGCTCAAGTGACAGACACAAGTCACTTAATCTCTCTGTGTTTATCTGCTAACAATGGATGGTGTCTGACCCATTTGCACCTTAGGGTCCAGTTTAAAAATAAAACAAAATTGTAAATTTTGCAAAGGATGTTAAGTAATCTTTTTTTCAAATTTGTCTCCAGGTAGTATGTGTGGAAAAGTGCTACCATAACCCCAGCCTGCTGCCTTCTAGGAATTCTGCATGTTAACAATATGGCATCACTGTTTTTTTTTTTCACTTTCAGAGTAATTTCCTAAGATGTTTGCTTCTGGTCAAATGTTTCAGCAAGTAATAAACCTCTGCCTTACCAAGCATAGAGGACAGTAACAGGTGATACAGTAGCTTAAGACGAGAATTTGTTAACAGTGATTTAATACAAAGTATCTTCCTGAGAAACAACTTAAATTGATTTCTCCAGTGCTGCTCCTCCAGCCACACTATAACATAATGAAAACCCTATAAGATATTAAGAGCAGCTTCTGCTGCGAAGTCGCTTCAGTTGGGTCCGACTCTGTGATACCCCACAGACGGCAGCCCACCAGGCTCCCCCATCCCTGGGATTCTCCAGGCAAGAACACTGGAGTGGGTTGCCATTTCCTTCTCCAGTGCATGAAAGTGAAAAGTGAAAGTGACGTCGCTCAGTCATGTCTGACTCTTAGTGACCCCGTGGACTGCAGCCCACCAGGCTCCTCTGCCCATGGGATTTTCCAGGCAAGAGTACTGCAGTGGGTTGCCATTGCCTTCTCCAATTAAGAGCAGCTATAGTTTACCAAATACCCAGTATATGCCAGGCACTGTGCTTAAAGCTCTTCATTACTGTCATTTAATTCTCTATCAGGTAGATGCTAGTATCTATAATTGAACAGCTGAGGACAATTTAAGCTGTTAGGTCAGAGAACCCGCCCAATATCCTAAAGCAAGTGAGGAAAGCCACACTCCGCTTTTGTAAAAGGCCATCTTCTGCCAAGCATTTGTCATGCCACCACAGTTGTATCTTTGTATACCTTCTTGTTTTGTGGATCTTGCATTCTTTTGCATCGTAATAAGAAAGGGTGGGGGAAAAGCTCTTGCAAAATGAAAACAAAACCAAGGCAGCTTCAAGATAGCTTTCACCTTTAACAAGGACTGGGGCACTTCAATCATATATCACCTGATTTTGAAATCTTTGAGTTTTTCTGCATTCAGCTTAGCTGTTAAGAAATCTGGAAGTTTTCGGCCCAACTGGTGAAAGCTATACAACAAACATTCCACATAACTGAACTGCAGCTTGGGTTCTTCATTACCGGCGTTCTCCCCATTTTCTGCTTCTTCTGGAGGGAGAGGCATGTACTCCTAAGAAATGAAAATACAAGAGATATATGAGATCTGCTCTAACTAGACACTCTAATTATAAAACATATACTCAAGTAATTATAGGACACACTTTTATGACATGAAACATTAAAAACTACCAAGATAAGAAATTTACATAAGATATCCCTTTTACATTTTGGATCAATGACCCAACCGGTCAACATTCCATATTAACCTATAGTATAGCTGTTGCTNTTAATGGTAAGGTACACCTTCGCCTACAGTATAGAACACTCTCAATTACATAGACAAATTAATAGAAAAGAGCATAGGACATGTCATGCACCACATAAGACTGTCCATTCTTAGTATAAGTGAAGCAGGGTTTTATTGGTCATTCAAAAGGAACCAATAGCATTAAAACTACAAGAGCTTAAGTCAGTGAAATTTCTGAGCCTAATGTATCTGCTCCAATGCTGTTTGTCATAACTGTGCATGCCTTCCTTTGTTTACGGTATCTTCTGCAATAGCGTTTAAATAAATAAAACAATGAATTATAATAGCTACAAAAATGTTACTTGGTATTATAAAAGGCACAAAGCTTTAAAAGGCCAAATATATGCAACATAAATGGCATTTCTCCTTCACTAGACCGTTACGGACATATCCCTTGCACTAACTTTCTAGCTAGTTGGGATGGCTGAGTAAGAAAGGAAGACTTACCTTGATTAAAACATTAATATTATTTGTTATTTTCAATGCAACGACTTTAATCTTGTTCTATAAAAGGAAAACAACATTAAATTAAAATGGCAACAACTTTTATGATATATTAATTTCCCATATAAAACCTGAATTCTACTTCTTTTTCAGAATCATTTCTACAGTTAGGAAATTCATTGGCTTATATCTACAGATAATGCTTATTCCTATTTCTCGACTATTAACAAATGTGGCGATGGCAAAGAGAGCAAATAATCTTTATCGTCCCTCAACAGGTTAGAACATTAAACTGTTAACCACAGTTCACTTGAAAAACAAGTAGGGACAGGTCATTGGCATGTATCAGTTGTTCAAAAGAAACTAGTTTATGTTACAGAAAAATACAAGGAAACTTAAAATATTTCATTAGGACTAGGATGAAGTAGGATGAAGATTGATCAAAATAGATGAGAGCAAGGAAAACCAAAGATCCCAACATAAACACAAGATATAGTTTGGTACAGAATTAGTGCTTTAATACTTTTAATTTTAATGTAAACTAATGTTTGGGTTTCAAAACGTAAAATTTTAAAATGTCACAATTGCTAATCAAATATTTAAACAAAATGTGCTGCTAATGAGACCCCAGTGAAAGATCAGTAGGTATCAAAGTGTGGTAACAAACACTGTTCACAAACGTTGGAAACATTCAAGACATTTCAACAGTGGTAGAAGTTTCCTAGATAACTTAGCATATAGCTAAATATGCAGTCTTCTAACACTATATCTTCAACTTTTAGACTTAAATCATCAGTTCAAATAAAGTTGAATGGTTCACTTCAATGTATGAATTCAGTCTGAATTTGTAATGAATGGTGGCTATTATAAAAATTTCCTAATGAGATATAACCCAGTATTCTTACCTCATCTGTTTTTAAGGCCTCGCCTGTTTTACCTTGGAGAGCCAAGCGAAGTTGTCTGATATAAACCTGCAGGCCCCGTGCAAAGTACTGCAGCCTAAATGAAAAAGTATTTATTAATTAACAAATCATCACTTCAACTCTTGTTTTTAAATTTGACCCAGTGGACTGTAGCCCACCAGGCTCCTCCGTCCATGTGATTCTCCAGGCAAGAATACTGGAGTAGGTTGCCATTTCCTTCTCCAGGGGATCTTCCCGATCCAGGGATTGAACCCAGGTCTCCTGCATTGCAGGCAGATGCTTTAACCTCTGAGCCACCAGGGAAGCCCCGAAGAAAACTACAGCCTTTACCAATAAAGAGTAAATTTTGAGGGGGACTTTCTTTTATTTATCAATGTATGACCATAAGAGATCCACAAATAAGTAAAACAAAAGTAGTTTTTGTCAAAAATTGGAAGAGATCCACACTCAACCTGGCAATGGAAACACTTCTAGAACTGGGTTAAGGAAGCTTGTTACATTAACCTGCAAGGTTAACCTAAGTGAGAAACAACCCAGAACCATGGGTTAGAATCAGGTGGCCTGGATTCTTCTCTTCCATTAGTCAAATGAAGCTCAAGTGACAGACACAAGTCACTTAATCTCTCTGTGTTTATCTGCTAACAATGGATGGTGTCTGACCCATTTGCACCTTAGGGTCCAGTTTAAAAATAAAACAAAATTGTAAATTTTGCAAAGGATGTTAAGTAATCTTTTTTTCAAATTTGTCTCCAGGTAGTATGTGTGGAAAAGTGCTACCATAACCCCAGCCTGCTGCCTTCTAGGAATTCTGCATGTTAACAATATGGCATCACTGTTTTTTTTTTTCACTTTCAGAGTAATTTCCTAAGATGTTTGCTTCTGGTCAAATGTTTCAGCAAGTAATAAACCTCTGCCTTACCAAGCATAGAGGACAGTAACAGGTGATACAGTAGCTTAAGACGAGAATTTGTTAACAGTGATTTAATACAAAGTATCTTCCTGAGAAACAACTTAAATTGATTTCTCCAGTGCTGCTCCTCCAGCCACACTATAACATAATGAAAACCCTATAAGATATTAAGAGCAGCTTCTGCTGCGAAGTCGCTTCAGTTGGGTCCGACTCTGTGATACCCCACAGACGGCAGCCCACCAGGCTCCCCCATCCCTGGGATTCTCCAGGCAAGAACACTGGAGTGGGTTGCCATTTCCTTCTCCAGTGCATGAAAGTGAAAAGTGAAAGTGACGTCGCTCAGTCATGTCTGACTCTTAGTGACCCCGTGGACTGCAGCCCACCAGGCTCCTCTGCCCATGGGATTTTCCAGGCAAGAGTACTGCAGTGGGTTGCCATTGCCTTCTCCAATTAAGAGCAGCTATAGTTTACCAAATACCCAGTATATGCCAGGCACTGTGCTTAAAGCTCTTCATTACTGTCATTTAATTCTCTATCAGGTAGATGCTAGTATCTATAATTGAACAGCTGAGGACAATTTAAGCTGTTAGGTCAGAGAACCCGCCCAATATCCTAAAGCAAGTGAGGAAAGCCACACTCCGCTTTTGTAAAAGGCCATCTTCTGCCAAGCATTTGTCATGCCACCACAGTTGTATCTTTGTATACCTTCTTGTTTTGTGGATCTTGCATTCTTTTGCATCGTAATAAGAAAGGGTGGGGGAAAAGCTCTTGCAAAATGAAAACAAAACCAAGGCAGCTTCAAGATAGCTTTCACCTTTAACAAGGACTGGGGCACTTCAATCATATATCACCTGATTTTGAAATCTTTGAGTTTTTCTGCATTCAGCTTAGCTGTTAAGAAATCTGGAAGTTTTCGGCCCAACTGGTGAAAGCTATACAACAAACATTCCACATAACTGAACTGCAGCTTGGGTTCTTCATTACCGGCGTTCTCCCCATTTTCTGCTTCTTCTGGAGGGAGAGGCATGTACTCCTAAGAAATGAAAATACAAGAGATATATGAGATCTGCTCTAACTAGACACTCTAATTATAAAACATATACTCAAGTAATTATAGGACACACTTTTATGACATGAAACATTAAAAACTACCAAGATAAGAAATTTACATAAGATATCCCTTTTACATTTTGGATCAATGACCCAACCGGTCAACATTCCATATTAACCTATAGTATAGCTGTTGCTTCTACTGACGACAAAAGTAGCCCACCCAGCACTAGGCAGATGAAGGAACTGAAGTTCTGAGAATTTAGGTAAAAAAACAGCTGAAGAGTCAGGATTCAATCTAGGTTTGGCAACAAAAGCTGATGCTCCTAAAACAATATTCTTAAAAACAGTTTCTTAAAAAACTGAAAAGAGTTACAGTATGATCCAGCAATTCTACTCCTGGGGAAATATCCAAGAAAACTAATTCAGAAAGATACATGTGTCCCAATGTTCACAGCACTATTTACAACAGCCGAGATATGGAAGCGGCCTAATGCCCACCAACAGGCGGCAGACAGGATGTGGCGCGTCTCTGCACACACTGCAGTGCCCCTCAGCCACAGGAAGCGGGAGACGGCGCCACCTGCAGCCCCAGGGACAGACCTAGAGAGCATTCCTAAGCAAAGCATGTCAGAGGAAAACAAAGATCGTAAGCCGTTTGTCTCTTACGGAATTCCTAGAGGAAAACATAGGAATAAAGCTCCTCGACGTGGGTCATGGTAATAATGATTTTTTGGATATAACACCTAAATTGTAAGCCACAAAATAAAAAACAACGATGACTTAATGTCTTTACTTCTAGGCTGTTAAAGCTATTTGGCCCTGGGCAGTAACCGCGATGGTGCTCTGGAGCAAACATTTACAATATTTTGATGAAGAAATAGCAGAAAAGCTTACTATATAAATCTTGTATTATATTTTGTCTAAAGCATCAACAACAGAAGAAATGCAAAAAACTAAAACAGATTTTTTTTTAAAAAGCAGACAATTTTGTGGCCTGAGCAGCTAAGAACACTTGTTAGGATTATTACCTAAGTCACTTCAAAATCTGGCTCTGCATAATCTGTAAATACTATACTACTAAGCTTTGGGATGCTATACTGACTATGCCATAAAGAAAGAAAAAAATTCTTACCAGTAACTTATCAAATAGTTTCCTTAAATTTGTTTCTAGCTTTTCCATGTCACCACAAAATGAACTCATTTCGGCCAAGAGTTTTAATACCTAAAACATACAATTTACTGTTATTAGCATTCATTTCTTTGAATGAGCAAGGGTTGTAAAATAATATTCTATATAACTACTTAAGATTGCTTTATTTTTCAAATAGGCTCTTACAAAATCATACAAAACTGGAAAAAAAAATTTAGAGATGCAGCTCTATTTTACTCTGAGGAAACTGAAGGTCGGAGAGAGAATGTAACTTGGTAAAGTCACGATATATATGAGTGGCAGGGCAGACCCTGAAACCCTGACCTCATGGCTCTCACTATGCCTGTGGGGATAAGGAAGGAAAGGAACACACTGAGCTCTCTGCTGCAAGACAATAATGTGCAAGTAAGAGACGACGAGCAAGGGCTCTTCACTGCTAATATTTAGGCTGGGCCTCCTCTGCTATCAAATTCAGCCTCTGGACACTATCAAAGTATCAGTAACCGCCACTGTTCCTGAGGTTCATCTCTGCTTTACTCAACCCCAGTCTGGTAAGTCACACTCAGGACATGTGGAGCAACCACAGTTAAGTGCACCATGAGCCTCCCCCCCCCCCAAAGACCCATGAGGAAATGGCGTATTTCCATATTTCAGTTCAACTAAACAAACATCATCAGGCGCTTTTCAGAATCAGGCTCTACATTAGATTTTGGAGATTCCGAGAGGAATAAGGTTAAACTGGGGAGAAAGAAGTAAGTATTTTTATATGCTCTGAAAAAAATGTATATGTACATTACAGTTGATATAGAAAGGAGAGAGGGCAGTCAATTCAATTGGAGAAGGGATAAACGACATTTGTGTTAATTTATTTAAACCTGGCTCTATCAGTTATAGAGATAGGAACTGTCATGACTCAACAATATACTTAAAAGCATTAAGGCTATAAACGTAGAGAATGACTATAATGAAAACTACAGGCACTGCTTTCCCACTACAGCAAACTCTCAATGAATCCCTAAAGCATTCCCATGTAATTAATCCTGGGACAGGTTATTAGCTAGCCACCACCAGGCCTTAAATCTGTTAGCAATCAGATCAAGTTAGTGGTTTACATTCAGGTTGAAATATGGCAATGCCTTTTCAGTGCTAAAGCCAGAAATTTTCTCTTACCTCCAACTGTATATCAAGACCTTCCACTGGGGTAGTCAAGGAACTGAGGTTAGGGAGAACTTGCTCACAGAAATAAGTCACAAACCTTGTGGAATGAACATTTTTCTGTAAAAATCCAAAGAATACTGAATTGTAAAAAAAAATACATATTCTCTCAAATTTAATAGTCGAATGTCAATTAATAAATGCTCAGTATCAAAGCACTAAGTACTACAGCTAAAATACAATGGGGGAGCATATCCCAGAGCGTCTCATCAGTAACCTCAACAGACAGCATATACTTGGTTGCAAAGTAATCTGGAGCATGGGACTTTTATACATCTTCGAACTCTTTGATTCTAAGGTCAAATTGTGTGGGAAACTTCATTGTTTAATTTTACAGTATACATTTCCCCAAAAGGATAGTGCCTTTAAATTGTGTTTTTTAAACTTTGCTACATACATCTCAAAAGATTCAGTGCCTGAGGAGGCCCAAAGCCAGAGAGAAAACAGCAAACTTACCTATAACAACAATCTAGACAATTTAAGAAAAAAAAGTTAGGTTACTAAACTGTTTTAAAAACTCAGTGAACACTACAAAGTAGGACATAAAATTCTCAAGACTTTTCAAGTCTCCAGGCAAGACTTTAAAGAAACTTCTTGCTGCTTTGGGCTCTTCGCCTAGGCCTGCATGAAACAAATGACTGCTCCACTGTGTTAATACTTTTATGCAGAGCTTTGAGGAGAATGGTCAAGTGTGTATCTACACAATTACAAGCCAAAAGAGTAATCAAAATACTAGCTATATAGAAGAAAGAGCTCACAGAGAAGAGGGGTACCGCCTGCCGAGTGCACTGTAAAAGCCTGTCCACACAGTCAGGGTCCGAGGGGTTGAAGGTTTGCTCCAGGTCAGCCTGCTCAGCCACCAACTCCACCAGTTGCTGCCTTCCACTCACTGTCTGTAAGCTTTTTAACCCAGACAGTATCTTCATGAACAGGACAAATTCTTCACCAGTCACATCTTCTAGCACCTGGAAAGAGACCATTCAGAAGAGTTATTAGTATCTTTATCACTTGAATGGAAAAGAAAGGGCAATATTGAAACTGCATAGCAAATTAGTTTTGCAGAAGTTGCCACCCCGTGGACTTTACAGTATGGAATTCTCCAGGCCAGAATACTGGAGTGGGTAGCCTTTCCCTTCTCCAGGGGATCTTCCCATCCCAGGGATAGAACCCAGCTCTCCCGCATTGCAGGTGGGTTCTTTACCAGCTGAGCCACAAGGGAACACAACAAAACAGGAGACCATGCAAATTTCCAGTCCTCTGTATCGGTGGGTCTAAACCTTTCTGTTCACTGACCAAAGGAGCAAACAAGCTAGACACAGCCCACCAGACACAAAAGTGAAACACACAGCTCCTTTCTCCCTCACTGGAGAAGTCTTACCCATAAGCCAGTGAGTGGTGCCATTAGAGGCAACGTTGGATTTTCCTGAGCATATAAAATACACTACTCCCAAACTCTGGTGCTGTTTGAACGAAAAGTCAATTGTGGCACACCTTTCAAATCTGAGCAACTGTCACTCTTAGTGCTGGGTGCACAGACAAATAAGCGTGGTCTCCTGAGCTTATAATGTCATTGAACAATATAAAACCACAGGTCATTTCAAGGTGATTTCATTTCCATTTTGAAATGATTCCGAATCCTATGGCTGAATACCCTAAAATTAGGGAGACAGGTGAGAAATAAGAAAAATTTCCTGAAGGAAATGATTCATTCAGCGACCTGATGAATGCACAGATTTGAGGATAATACCACAGAGGATTTATATGTGATCAAACCCTTCAGAGTAACAAGTAACTCATCATCACAAGTGCTGCTGCTGTTGTGCAGTCACTAAGTCGTTTCTGACTCTGTGCAACCCCATGCACTGCAGCATGCCAGGCTTCTGTGTCCCCCACCATCTCCCCGAGTTTGCCCAAGTTCATGTCCGTTGATCGGTGATGCCATCCAACCATCTCATCCTCTACCGCCCCCTTCTCCCTTTGTCTTTTCCACTTGCCATTAACGTGATCCAAGTGCAAAATACCACAGAAGAAAATCCTGAAGTTCTACAATGGTTCTTACGGGATATATGATCTTATAAACAAGCCACGTGTAGCATTGATGAACAGCGCTGAAATCAACTACGTTCCTGTGCATTAGGGAGGTTCACTAGAAGACAACGGAAGCTTACCTTTTTGGATTCAGTTAGTATAAGTTCCTCTACCTCCTTTGTTAAGACTTCATCTGGTAAAGTCTTAAGTTTTGTAGAAAGGAATTTAATTGCTCGTTCTCTGACAATGTCCTCTCCTTGAAGTATTTGGCTGAACAAGCCACCTAAGGTCCCTGCAAAACAAAACAGTTGCATCCGGGAAGTCGATTCTATACAGGAATGACATCCTTCAGGTTAATTTGAATTACAGCATTTCTTTTCAAGTGAATTACTATACATCATGAATATCACTGATACTGGTTAAACCAGTCTAAAATTTCTACAGTCCCAACCATAAGAGTGATCGTACACTTTGTTCATGGATTCAGAATCAGCTTGAGCATGACGTTCCTTTTCTTTGATAATTAACAGTAAATAAGGCCAGGTATTTTTGGATGAATTCTTTCAAGTGGGAAACAGTTTTTCCAACCTATTTCTAAGGGAAAAGTTTGGTCTGTTTTAAAAATTATTTCTGCTGGTTTTTTGAGTCATCTTGACTCAATATCTTGAGCTAAGCTGCTTTTTTTCCCCTGAGAACACTTAGAATTTTTATGAAACAGATGTCTGGGTAAATCCCAGACTTCACCCTTAATGAGAAATGCCAAACTCCCCAATTTTTTAGGACGTCAAACACAATTCAGAAAAAGAAGTGGCCTTACCTTTTGCATCCATCTTAAATATACTTAAGAGGGCGTTGTTCACTAAGTTAAATTCTGCAGAGTCATCTGGATAGAGAGAAAAAGGTACAGTGTATAATCTGCTTCATTTTCAAACTTAAGCCTCAACACAGTTTGTCACAGATTACACTGAGAGGAGACATAAACTAAGCGTTTATCTCAGGTACCAAGAAAATACATCTTTCCTGTAAGGGTAGAGACCCTGATCTAGTGGTCTCTCCTCTAAGGGTAGAGACCCTGATCTGGTGATCTCTCCTGTAAGGGTAGAGACCCTGATCTGGTGATCTCTCCTCTAAGGGTAGAGACCCTGACCTGGTGATCTCTCCTCTAAGGGTAGAGACCCTGACCTGGTGATCTCTCCTCTAAGGGTAGAGACCCTGATCTCGTGTGCCTGGCCAGCGCTTATGCTAAGACTAAGATGGTAAGATGGCACAGTTAAGAAACTACAGGGAACTGGGGGTGAAACCGCGACACGTCACAATGCCCCTGAGAGTCCAGTCATTACACCTTCACAAACAGAATCACAACAGAACTAGAAACCAGACAGCCAGAAGTCATTAAGCTGCAAACTAACTGAATGAAAAAAGAATTTAAGTTTCTATCAGAGGCACATCTTCAGGGGAAAAAAAAAAATCATTATTTCAGAGAAGTTACATTTAGATAAAAGGGTAATAATAAAATTCCTTACCTGTTTGCAAAAGTTGGGTTAGTATATCTGCCACTCGGGGGAGATTCTCTCCAGTGGCAAACTGAGGCAGCTCTTTAATTGCCTGCCGTCGAATCTGAACATAATTTCAAATAAAAAATTAACCAAATACTATTATGAATAAAAACAACAACCTCGACCTTTAAAGAGGACAAAAAACACAAGAGAAACCGTAATTACCGGCATATGAGCCACAAAAATATAAAACACGAGATTTTCAGTTTTAGAGATAATTTACTCCACTTTAATATTCAAGCTTCACCGCATACTAAAACAAAATGTGGTGGAAAGGGACATTAAATACAATTCTCTGACTCAAGTAGACAGACTTGAGATCATAAAAGTCTATATGTTGACTACATACAATTGTTGGGTTTTTACTACTACCTATGGGCACACCATACAGGATCCCTCAAGAATGGCTGCAGAGGCCAAGGTCATGGCTAGTAACGACTTACTTTAGGATTTTCAGTATGCAAATTTGTGGATATATTCTGTGTACTTAATTCCAAATACAGGATCTTGGCTTATCTAGTTTAATATAAAAATTCAAATTATGCACGAAATGTTGATGATTCACTAATTTCATTTGAAAAGCCAGTGGCTAATAGTTGAAAATTCTTAGGAACTTGTATCAGCAGCCAGAAATGCTAATGGTTAATTCTGTTCCAAAGAAAAACTACTTTTTATTCCAGTAATCACATATAATTATTTCACAGTTCAATTATTTTTCTGATATGAAAAATATTTAGGGGTGTTGAAACTATTTTATGCTGCAATGCTATTACTATTTTAAATATCCAAGAAAGCATAAACTGACTACAAGCTAAAGCTAGTCTGATTTCAGATACACTTTGCCTGACAATCTACGAAGAAGACGTGAGCCACAACTGTTTTCAACAGCGGATAATAAATAAGCAAAACGAAGTGTTTCGTAAGCATTTTTCACAACTGAAAGGTGGTGAAAGAGCTGACACATTTTCTCACGTGTAGACTGAAGCCTTGGGAGGCTGTCCCACCAGACCAGACTTGACAGCAGTATTTTATCGTGCACTAATATGACTGGTATTTCAGTTACATTAGCTACACACAGAAAATGTCTGCAAATGGCAAAAGCAACATCTGAAAACTTGTTGAAAGTATCAACCATAAACGTACCGATACGTCTTCATCTTCACAGAGGTCTAACTGGGCATTGATAGCAGAGTCAGCCAATTCTGGAAAATGCTTAAAGAATTTTGGAATAAACTGAGCTGCTAATCTTTTTTCCTTGGTACCACCTTTGACACCATCCAGTATCACTTGATAAGCATCTTTATGCTGAAACAAAAGAATAAAGCAGAAAAGAAATACAATTTTGAAGAATGGGAAGCTGAACAAACTTCTTTGAGTTTGCTTTAAGTTAGTAAAATTTCACACAGGCTAAGAAATAGGGCTTATTTGGGGAGTTTTACTGCTTAAATTTAACACCTACCTTCCTACTATCTGCTCCCTGCCCTTCACATTTTCTTTGTGATTTGGGAAAGAGAGAAGAATGATTCTAATTTTATGTGGAAAAAACAGGTTTGTTATGTACTAACACTTCTTCATTTAGTGATTAACTGTTCTTAGTCTTGTGACTGTATCATGCTTTAAAATTTTGTAATAAACAGAATAAACACAACTGTACTCATCTCACATGCTAGCAAAGTAATGCTCAAAATTCTCCAAGCTAGGCTTCAACAGTATGTGAACCGAGAAAATTCCAGATGTTCAAGCTGGATTTAGAAAAGGCAGAAGAACCAGAGATCAAATTGCCGACATCTGTTGGATCACACAAAATGCAAGAGAATTCCAGAAAAACATCTACCTCTGCTTCACTGACTACACTAAAGCCTTTGACTGTGTGGATTGCAAGAAACTGTGGAAAATTCTTTAAGAGATGGGAATACCAGACCACCTGACCTGCCTCTTGAGAAACCTGGATGCAGGTCAGGAAGCAACAGTTAGAACTGGACATGGAACAACAGATTGGCTCCAAACTGGGAAAGGAGTACGTCAATGCTGTATACTGTAACCCTGTTTATTTAATTTATATGCAGAGTACATTATGCGAAATGCTGGGCTGGATGAAGCACAAGCTGAAATCAAGATTACCAGGAGAAATATCAATAACCTCAGACAGGCAGATGACACCACCCTTATGGCAGAAAGTGAAGAGGAACTAAAGAGCCTCTTGATGAAAGTCGAAGAGGAGAGTGAAAAAGCTGGCTTAACACTCAACATTCAAAAAACTAAGATCATGGCATTTGGTCCCATCACTTCATGGCAAATAGATGGGTAAACAATGGGAACAGTGATAGACTTTCTATTTTTTTGGGCTCCAAAATCACTGCAGATGGTGACTGCAGCCATGAAATTAATAGACACTTGCTCCTTGGAAGAAAAGCTATGACCAACTCAGATGGCATATTTAAAAAACAGAGACATTTACTTTGCCGACAAAGGTCTGTCTAGTCAAAGCTATGGTTTTTCCAGTAATCACATATGGATGTGAGAATTGGACTATAAAGAAAGCTAAGTGCAGAAGAACTGATGCTTTTGAACTGTGGTGTTGGAGAAGACTCTTCAGAGCCTCTTGGACTGCAAGGCAATCTAACCAGTCCAGCCTAAGGGAAATCAGTTCTGAATATTAACTGGAAGGACTGATGCTGAAGCTGAAGCTCCAATACTTTGGCCACCTGATGTGAAGAACTGACTCACTGGAAAAGACCCTGATGCTGGGAAAGGCTGAAGGCAGGAAGAAAAGAGGACAACAGAGGACGAGACAGTTGGATGGCATCACCGACTGGATGGATTTGAGTCTGAGTAATCTCTGGGAGTTCATGATGGACAGGGAAGCATGGCATGCTGCAGTCCATGGGCTGCAAAGAGTCTGACATGCCTGAGCAAGTGAACAGACTGAAGAAAGAACAGTTCTCAAATAAGGGTGTTACATTTAGATATACCGATCTATTTTCAATGAGCATACTGCACAAGGTAGAATACATTGCTGAAATTAAGCAATAAGAGGAAAGTTAGGAAGCTTTATTTTGCCTTTTTAGAATATAAAAATGGTAATTTTTTTCTGCATGCCCAATGTCACATACTTAACTTTTCATTAAAATAATACATTCAAAGTTCGTTTGTTTCCTTTAAAACAAATTTTCAGAAGTGTTTGCCCTCAGATACTCATAATATGAAGAGTCAACAAATTCCCAGTCCCCACTTCACACCTGCCTCCAAACTAGCCCTTTGATTAATGGATCAAGTTGGGAAACAAAGCAATACATATCGTGACTACAGAAAACTTTTAATTACTGGAAAACCTTAAACATACCACTAAACCAAATATGTACACAGCATCATATTTACTCTGTAAAAGGCAATCCTCTAAATGGTTTAGGTAAGTAAGTGGATGACTAAAGAACATCCAGTAGATTACAGACTCAAGGAAAAAAAAGGCAGGGTGCAAAGTTATTCAGGTTCATTGGAATCTCAATTAAGGACACTTTTTAAAAAATAATCAGAAATAAAGTGTTTTATGTATCGAAAGGCTATGGCAACAATTAGATCTTTGAACGGTACAGATTTTAATATATACATATTTACTAGATTAATGACAACTCCTCCTGTCTTAAACATTAATACCAAACCCTAAATACAGAAATTTCTGTGAATAAGGATGGCTTCCTCATGAAATGCAGACACAAAATCAGTCTTCAGGAATTACTACTTCAAAAGTATATTACCCACTTTTTCGTGCAAAGGTTCAAAAAAAATCATGGCTGACTTCTCTTCCACATTACACTCCTGTAGCTTGCTCCATAGCTTCTGAAAGGTGAAAATGTTAGTCACTCAGTGTTAAAGTGAAAGTGTTAGGTGCTCAGTCATGTCTGACTCTTTGACACTCCATGGACTGCCAGGCTCCTCTGTCTATGGGGTTTCCCAGGCAAGAATACTGCAGTGGGTTGCTATTCCCTTCTCCAGGGGATCTTCCTGACCCAGGGATCCAACCCAGGTCTCCTGCATTGCAGTTGGATTCTTCACTGTTTGAAAGTAAAGGCTTCCCACTAGGGAAGCCCTCAGTAGATGTCATAAAATAAAGTCCGGAGCCATCTGACATCCTTAGTTTTTGCAGAGTTATCAATCCAATTTCCTTTAACTTGAATTTCAAGCTTTACTTAGAAAGACCTTTGAATTGTCTAAAATTCACTGTCTAAAAGTAAATGAAGAATTCCTGCTTGAGACAACCCATCCCCCTACTAAGAAAAAAAATCTGGACTAGAACAAAAAGGGATCACCAGCAACATTTGCTGAAAGCCTACAAGGGGCTGTGGAATGCCTTGTGTATTGTGTGGAATGCCTCACAGTAATCCTCTGAGTTAGGTGTTACTACTATCCCTATTTTTCAGATGAGAAAACCACCAAGGCTCGGAAAAGTGAAATAATTTGTCCAGAACCACACAGTTAAGTAGCAGATCCAGGACCCAAACATAGTTCTGATGGGTTTTTAAGTCACAATCTGTGTCTAATACCAACTTCTTTAATTGTAATCTTTCAAATTAGTATCCTGAGATCTTAATTAACAAAAAAGGAGAGAAAGAAAAGCTTGCCAGATCCAGGGTTGTCAAAGGTAATTTGAGTCCTAAATACAGGCTTCACACAAGCACATGTAAATTGGAATGTATTATCCCAAAAAGCAAGACCTTTGGAAAGTTAAGACATTTTAACATCGTTAAACTACCATTAATAGTCATCAGTTTTATCAAATAATTTCACAGACATTATTAACAGACTTTAATTATCCTTTATGAAATGCAAAATAGAATTATATTCTTCTTTGCCAGCTTTTTAAATTATCTGTTTTTCAACTGAAGTATACGGACAAGACTTTTGAACAGAAATCTCCCTCAAGTAGTTACTACTTCTGGTTTTCAAAGAAGAAACAAGATATAAGTGATATTTTCAGTGATCACAGTGATTCAGTAACAGGTAGGTGTGTAAACACAATAAAATGTTTCACATTCTACACAGCACTGTGCCTTTTCCTACAGTTGTATATTTTAGCTAGATAAATGATTTATGAGCCTAATAAGAGGCTTTAATTGTAAACATTTTTAATACATTTCTAAAACTATATTTATCTGTGATTTTAATATCTAATAAAAAGAGCAAACACAAAAGAAATCACTAAGATATTTTCAAGTAAAAAAGTTACAATTTGATTCACATTCGGTAGACACATTCTAAAAGAAAAACCTTCTAATTATGATGGTGAAATCACAACTAATAAGCAGCAGTGATGTGCAAAGTAAAGCCACTGCTTTAGAGAAGAAAGGATGCAGTCTCAGCAAGTTTCTCAAGTATGACATTTAAAGGAGATGGATCAACTCGGCTGTACTACTTCCTTCCTTAGACTCAATTAAACTTAGCTTGTGTGTTACACTGTTAACACTTCTACATATTTTTGAGGGATTATGAACTTGGTTGGTCTTTGATTTTAGCTTAAGCATGCCAGAAAAAAGTACCCAAAGAATGCTATTTCATGAAACCCAAGTCAGTAAAGTCTATACTCTTCTGCCCTTAGAGCCAACACACCCCTGTGTAAGAGACGACAAGAGAAATCAGAGCTTAGGTTTATATTGGTCAGATCTGACCTCAGTCTAACTGCCAAAATCCCTTAATAGTTGTTTGGTTTTGCTTTAGTTTTGTTTCAACTACGTAACATAAAATTAAATACTGACATCTTAAAATTAAGTACATTCATAAAAAGTTGAGACAAAATTTAACGATGGGCCACAGCATGTTCTTCTATGGCCTGTGGGGGACCAGGAAAAGGGCTGAGAGAGGGAGAAGAACCACAGCAGAGGAAGGAGACCTGCCTAAGCTGCGGCAGAGGCAGAGCGGGAGGAAGGGGCCGGATAAGGAGGCGGACAACACGAGTCACGAGAGGAGANGATGGGCCACAGCATGTTCTTCTATGGCCTGTGGGGGACCAGGAAAAGGGCTGAGAGAGGGAGAAGAACCACAGCAGAGGAAGGAGACCTGCCTAAGCTGCGGCAGAGGCAGAGCGGGAGGAAGGGGCCGGATAAGGAGGCGGACAACACGAGTCACGAGAGGAGAGATGACAGAAGGACCGCAAGTTCTGAGGTATTAAATAATGCTTCACTTAGAATTTACGACCTGCAGCTTGCTCCTTAGAACATACATGGTCACGGTTTAAATATGTCTGAGTATGCGTGTTTAAAGTTCCCTTCTTCATTAAGAGAGACTCCTTGAAAACAAGGGTTATGTGGTAAATATGTACCTGTTCCTTCCTTGACTGTACTTCTTCAAATGTTCTACAGAAGGGCATGGGACAAGGCAAGGAGAGAAACAAAAAAATACAAGAATTTAACCCTGGGCAGTCCCCTCAGTGGCAGCTCCCTGAGCAACTGTGGAACTCACCTCTTTAAAAAAGGGTGAAAATCAAAATAAAGTTAGAAGGAAGTTCTAGACTAAGAAACTCAAACAAGGGTTCAAAAGTGCCCAGAGAAGTGTGTGTTAGGTGCTCAGTCGTGTCAGACTTTTTGCGACCACATACTCTGTCCATGGAATTTTCCAGGCAGGGACACTGGAGTGGGTTGCCATTCCCTTCTCCAGAGAATCTTCCAGACCCAAGGATTAAACCCAGGTCTCCTGCATTGCAGTCGGACTCTCTACCNATCTCACATGCTAGCAAAGTAATGCTCAAAATTCTCCAAGCTAGGCTTCAACAGTATGTGAACCGAGAAAATTCCAGATGTTCAAGCTGGATTTAGAAAAGGCAGAAGAACCAGAGATCAAATTGCCGACATCTGTTGGATCACACAAAATGCAAGAGAATTCCAGAAAAACATCTACCTCTGCTTCACTGACTACACTAAAGCCTTTGACTGTGTGGATTGCAAGAANCGAGAAAATTCCAGATGTTCAAGCTGGATTTAGAAAAGGCAGAAGAACCAGAGATCAAATTGCCGACATCTGTTGGATCACACAAAATGCAAGAGAATTCCAGAAAAACATCTACCTCTGCTTCACTGACTACACTAAAGCCTTTGACTGTGTGGATTGCAAGAAACTGTGGAAAATTCTTTAAGAGATGGGAATACCAGACCACCTGACCTGCCTCTTGAGAAACCTGGATGCAGGTCAGGAAGCAACAGTTAGAACTGGACATGGAACAACAGATTGGCTCCAAACTGGGAAAGGAGTACGTCAATGCTGTATACTGTAACCCTGTTTATTTAATTTATATGCAGAGTACATTATGCGAAATGCTGGGCTGGATGAAGCACAAGCTGAAATCAAGATTACCAGGAGAAATATCAATAACCTCAGACAGGCAGATGACACCACCCTTATGGCAGAAAGTGAAGAGGAACTAAAGAGCCTCTTGATGAAAGTCGAAGAGGAGAGTGAAAAAGCTGGCTTAACACTCAACATTCAAAAAACTAAGATCATGGCATTTGGTCCCATCACTTCATGGCAAATAGATGGGTAAACAATGGGAACAGTGATAGACTTTCTATTTTTTTGGGCTCCAAAATCACTGCAGATGGTGACTGCAGCCATGAAATTAATAGACACTTGCTCCTTGGAAGAAAAGCTATGACCAACTCAGATGGCATATTTAAAAAACAGAGACATTTACTTTGCCGACAAAGGTCTGTCTAGTCAAAGCTATGGTTTTTCCAGTAATCACATATGGATGTGAGAATTGGACTATAAAGAAAGCTAAGTGCAGAAGAACTGATGCTTTTGAACTGTGGTGTTGGAGAAGACTCTTCAGAGCCTCTTGGACTGCAAGGCAATCTAACCAGTCCAGCCTAAGGGAAATCAGTTCTGAATATTAACTGGAAGGACTGATGCTGAAGCTGAAGCTCCAATACTTTGGCCACCTGATGTGAAGAACTGACTCACTGGAAAAGACCCTGATGCTGGGAAAGGCTGAAGGCAGGAAGAAAAGAGGACAACAGAGGACGAGACAGTTGGATGGCATCACCGACTGGATGGATTTGAGTCTGAGTAATCTCTGGGAGTTCATGATGGACAGGGAAGCATGGCATGCTGCAGTCCATGGGCTGCAAAGAGTCTGACATGCCTGAGCAAGTGAACAGACTGAAGAAAGAACAGTTCTCAAATAAGGGTGTTACATTTAGATATACCGATCTATTTTCAATGAGCATACTGCACAAGGTAGAATACATTGCTGAAATTAAGCAATAAGAGGAAAGTTAGGAAGCTTTATTTTGCCTTTTTAGAATATAAAAATGGTAATTTTTTTCTGCATGCCCAATGTCACATACTTAACTTTTCATTAAAATAATACATTCAAAGTTCGTTTGTTTCCTTTAAAACAAATTTTCAGAAGTGTTTGCCCTCAGATACTCATAATATGAAGAGTCAACAAATTCCCAGTCCCCACTTCACACCTGCCTCCAAACTAGCCCTTTGATTAATGGATCAAGTTGGGAAACAAAGCAATACATATCGTGACTACAGAAAACTTTTAATTACTGGAAAACCTTAAACATACCACTAAACCAAATATGTACACAGCATCATATTTACTCTGTAAAAGGCAATCCTCTAAATGGTTTAGGTAAGTAAGTGGATGACTAAAGAACATCCAGTAGATTACAGACTCAAGGAAAAAAAAGGCAGGGTGCAAAGTTATTCAGGTTCATTGGAATCTCAATTAAGGACACTTTTTAAAAAATAATCAGAAATAAAGTGTTTTATGTATCGAAAGGCTATGGCAACAATTAGATCTTTGAACGGTACAGATTTTAATATATACATATTTACTAGATTAATGACAACTCCTCCTGTCTTAAACATTAATACCAAACCCTAAATACAGAAATTTCTGTGAATAAGGATGGCTTCCTCATGAAATGCAGACACAAAATCAGTCTTCAGGAATTACTACTTCAAAAGTATATTACCCACTTTTTCGTGCAAAGGTTCAAAAAAAATCATGGCTGACTTCTCTGCCACATTACACTCCTGTAGCTTGCTCCATAGCTTCTGAAAGGTGAAAATGTTAGTCACTCAGTGTTAAAGTGAAAGTGTTAGGTGCTCAGTCATGTCTGACTCTTTGACACTCCATGGACTGCCAGGCTCCTCTGTCTATGGGGTTTCCCAGGCAAGAATACTGCAGTGGGTTGCTATTCCCTTCTCCAGGGGATCTTCCTGACCCAGGGATCCAACCCAGGTCTCCTGCATTGCAGTTGGATTCTTCACTGTTTGAAAGTAAAGGCTTCCCACTAGGGAAGCCCTCAGTAGATGTCATAAAATAAAGTCCGGAGCCATCTGACATCCTTAGTTTTTGCAGAGTTATCAATCCAATTTCCTTTAACTTGAATTTCAAGCTTTACTTAGAAAGACCTTTGAATTGTCTAAAATTCACTGTCTAAAAGTAAATGAAGAATTCCTGCTTGAGACAACCCATCCCCCTACTAAGAAAAAAAATCTGGACTAGAACAAAAAGGGATCACCAGCAACATTTGCTGAAAGCCTACAAGGGGCTGTGGAATGCCTTGTGTATTGTGTGGAATGCCTCACAGTAATCCTCTGAGTTAGGTGTTACTACTATCCCTATTTTTCAGATGAGAAAACCACCAAGGCTCGGAAAAGTGAAATAATTTGTCCAGAACCACACAGTTAAGTAGCAGATCCAGGACCCAAACATAGTTCTGATGGGTTTTTAAGTCACAATCTGTGTCTAATACCAACTTCTTTAATTGTAATCTTTCAAATTAGTATCCTGAGATCTTAATTAACAAAAAAGGAGAGAAAGAAAAGCTTGCCAGATCCAGGGTTGTCAAAGGTAATTTGAGTCCTAAATACAGGCTTCACACAAGCACATGTAAATTGGAATGTATTATCCCAAAAAGCAAGACCTTTGGAAAGTTAAGACATTTTAACATCGTTAAACTACCATTAATAGTCATCAGTTTTATCAAATAATTTCACAGACATTATTAACAGACTTTAATTATCCTTTATGAAATGCAAAATAGAATTATATTCTTCTTTGCCAGCTTTTTAAATTATCTGTTTTTCAACTGAAGTATACGGACAAGACTTTTGAACAGAAATCTCCCTCAAGTAGTTACTACTTCTGGTTTTCAAAGAAGAAACAAGATATAAGTGATATTTTCAGTGATCACAGTGATTCAGTAACAGGTAGGTGTGTAAACACAATAAAATGTTTCACATTCTACACAGCACTGTGCCTTTTCCTACAGTTGTATATTTTAGCTAGATAAATGATTTATGAGCCTAATAAGAGGCTTTAATTGTAAACATTTTTAATACATTTCTAAAACTATATTTATCTGTGATTTTAATATCTAATAAAAAGAGCAAACACAAAAGAAATCACTAAGATATTTTCAAGTAAAAAAGTTACAATTTGATTCACATTCGGTAGACACATTCTAAAAGAAAAACCTTCTAATTATGATGGTGAAATCACAACTAATAAGCAGCAGTGATGTGCAAAGTAAAGCCACTGCTTTAGAGAAGAAAGGATGCAGTCTCAGCAAGTTTCTCAAGTATGACATTTAAAGGAGATGGATCAACTCGGCTGTACTACTTCCTTCCTTAGACTCAATTAAACTTAGCTTGTGTGTTACACTGTTAACACTTCTACATATTTTTGAGGGATTATGAACTTGGTTGGTCTTTGATTTTAGCTTAAGCATGCCAGAAAAAAGTACCCAAAGAATGCTATTTCATGAAACCCAAGTCAGTAAAGTCTATACTCTTCTGCCCTTAGAGCCAACACACCCCTGTGTAAGAGACGACAAGAGAAATCAGAGCTTAGGTTTATATTGGTCAGATCTGACCTCAGTCTAACTGCCAAAATCCCTTAATAGTTGTTTGGTTTTGCTTTAGTTTTGTTTCAACTACGTAACATAAAATTAAATATTGACATCTTAAAATTAAGTACATTCATAAAAAGTTGAGACAAAATTTAATGATGGGCCACAGCATGTTCTTCTATGGCCTGTGGGGGACCAGGAAAAGGGCTGAGAGAGGGAGAAGAACCACAGCAGAGGAAGGAGACCTGCCTAAGCAGCGGCAGAGGCAGAGCGGGAGGAAGGGGCCGGATAAGGAGGCGGACAACACGAGTCACGAGAGGAGAGATGACAGAAGGACCGCAAGTTCTGAGGTATTAAATAATGCTTCACTTAGAATTTACGACCTGCAGCTTGCTCCTTAGAACATACATGGTCACGGTTTAAATATGTCTGAGTATGCGTGTTTAAAGTTCCCTTCTTCATTAAGAGAGACTCCTTGAAAACAAGGGTTATGTGGTAAATATGTACCTGTTCCTTCCTTGACTGTACTTCTTCAAATGTTCTACAGAAGGGCATGGGACAAGGCAAGGAGAGAAACAAAAAAATACAAGAATTTAACCCTGGGCAGTCCCCTCAGTGGCAGCTCCCTGAGCAACTGTGGAACTCACCTCTTTAAAAAAGGGTGAAAATCAAAATAAAGTTAGAAGGAAGTTCTAGACTAAGAAACTCAAACAAGGGTTCAAAAGTGCCCAGAGAAGTGTGTGTTAGGTGCTCAGTCGTGTCAGACTTTTTGCGACCACATACTCTGTCCATGGAATTTTCCAGGCAGGGACACTGGAGTGGGTTGCCATTCCCTTCTCCAGAGAATCTTCCAGACCCAAGGATTAAACCCAGGTCTCCTGCATTGCAGTCGGACTCTCTACCGTCTGAGCCATCAGGAAGTCCAGAGGTGCCTGCCAGGAAATTCAAAATCTCTACTGTAAATCTTCCAAGGTGACATGAAAATCTGGCTTAGAAACATTTAAGAATGTAAATATTTTTTCCTCTTCTTAAAAAAACATGAATGGTGTCCCTTCTTGGTGGTTGCTTTCAATTAAAATTTATAAGCAGGATCTTGAAGCCCAATACACTTTTCTTTAGTGAGCAGTTTTAGGAATTTTCTCTAAAAGGGAAGCATTATTACACAATAGAGCAGAATTAGTTGGCATTACGGTTTAGGCCAGCTTAAGTTCTACCAAAATTTACTGTCTGAGGCTCAGCAAATCATGACACTTTATTACACAGAGGTCTTTTTATCTTATTTAGTTGTTTGACACTTGACATTACAGTGTCATGAAGGTAATGATGTCCCACCACTTAAAAGAACTATGC
Source organism: Oreotragus oreotragus (assembly GCA_006410675.1). Lineage (NCBI taxonomy): Eukaryota > Metazoa > Chordata > Mammalia > Artiodactyla > Bovidae > Oreotragus > Oreotragus oreotragus. Next base: position 338,074 of record SJYX01018709.1, read on the forward strand.
TAAAATTTTACTGCCCAGCAGAGCATCTGGTGGGCTCCCCAGGTGGCTCAGCAGTGAAGAATCACCTGCCAAGCAGGAGACGTGGGTTCCATTCGTGGATCAGGAAGCTCCTCTGGAGAAGGAAATAGCAACTGACTCTAGTATTCTTCCCTGAGAAATCCTTCGGACAGAGGAGCTTGGTGGGCTACAGTCCACAGGGTCAAAAAGAGTTGGAGGTGACTTAGCGACTAAATCAACAACAGTGTCTGCTACATGACAGGCACTCAAAAAAGATACTGAATAAATGAAATCGCGGGTCCTCATTCAAATCTGCGTGAAAGGCGGCCCTCCTGTTTTTCACAAACTTCTGTCTCCTAAGCACTCTTCCTAAATTAAAAGCAGATTTCTTCTGAGAAACATTACTGACCTCTTGAGGAAGAACTCTCAACCTAAGCTGGTAGATTTATAACTAAAGATGACATAAGAGGAAAATGTGAACAACTCTCAAATTCATAGAATAGGAAAACTCCAGTTTGGCTTGTTTTCTCTAACATACTCTAAGGAAGTGACTGTCCAGCAAAAAATGAGGGTTGGGCCACGGGACAGCACTGGGTTCTCGGGAAGAGTCCTGAATCACCTCTTTGGGAGAGCAACGTATACAACTGACTTGAGAATCACTGTTCTATCTTTTGTCCGCCATCCTCTCTGCCATGAAGTCAATTTTAGGCAGAACAATTTGCTACACTCTTCCCTAACTCAGTCATAATGAACAAGAACATCTTCACTTACTAGTTCTCTTAAGGAACAAGGACAACAGAAGCTCAAACTGAGAGACCATGTGAAGTTCTCCCAACCCTGCCTCAACGCGCAGAAAATGTTTCCTTCACAGCTGACTGACACACACACCCTACAAACATCCACAGCAGACTATCAGTAAATATTTATCACCAATGACATCAAAATTCTCTACTGAAGTGGAAATGTGTAGGAAAGAAAAACCATGTGATACTTGAAACTGGTACATTCACAATTCTAGATTAAGCTAAATATGGTCCCAAAATAAGTTTTTTGTTCAGCTCATAACAATTCAACCTGAATTATACATCTCTTTACTCTTTCTCTTAGAGATGGGAATACCAGACCACCTTACCTGCCTTCTAAAAGACAGGTCAGGAAGCAACAGTCAGAACCGCACATAGAACAATGGACTGGTTCCAAATTGGGAAAGGAGTATGTCAAGACTGTATATTGTCACCCTGATGATTTAGCCTATATGCAGAGTATATCATGTGAAATGCTGAGCTGGATGAAGCACAAGCTGAAATCAAGATTGCCAGGAGAAATATCAGAAACCTCAGATATGCAGAGGACATCACCCTTATGGCGGAAAGCGAAGAGGAACTAAAGAGCCCCTTGATGAAAGTGAAAGAGGAGAGTGAAAAAGCTGGCTTAATACTCAACATTCAAAAAACTAAGATAATGGCATATGTTCCCATCACTTCATGGCAAATAGATGGGGAAACAGTGACAGACTTTATTTTTGTGGGCTCCAAAATCACTGCAGATGGTGACTGCAGCCATGAAATTAAAAAACGAAAAGACGCTTGCTCCTTGGAAGAAAAGCTATGACCAACCTACACAGCATATTAAAAAGCAGAGACATTACTTAGCCAACAAAGGTCCATCTAGTCAAAGCTATGGTTTTTCCAGTAGTCATGTATGGATGTGAGAGCTGGACTATAAAGAACGCTAAGCGCAGAAGAACTGATGCTTTTGAACTGTGGTGTTGGAGAAGACCCTTGAGAGTCTCTTGGACTGCAAGGCGATCTAACCAGTCCAGCCTAAAGGAAATCAGTCTTGAATATTCATCGGAAGGACTGATGCTGAAGTTGAAGCTCCAATACTTTGGCCACCTGATGTGAAGAACTGACTCACCGGAAAAGACCCTGATGCTGGGAAAGATTGAAGGCAGGAGGAGAAAGGGATGACAGAGGATGAGATGGCATCATCGACTGGATGGACATGAGTTTGAGTAAGCTCCGGGAGCTGATGAGGGACAGGGAAGCATGGTGTGCTGCAGTCCATGGGTTGCAAAGAGTCAGACACGACTGAGCATCTGGAATGAACTGAATTACACATGTTCAGAAAAAAAGGATGGGAGATGCACAGCCATAGCTTTGCTAATGTTATCAGTCTCTAGGATCTCCCACTTCCTACTCCTTTGGAATGGGTAAGCAGGAGAATCAAATGACGTTTTAGGCACTGAAAAGATACAGCATGGGATTTCTAACAATGATGGAGATTATGTCGGGGAGAGACTGGTTCTTTTACCAAGAAAACACACCACCACTTTATCAACTCAAGTTCAATGGACTCTGCACTTGAAGGCTCACAAAGCAGCAGCGGCTCGGAGGGCCGATTCAGCACTGCTGAAGTTGTGTCTGGGCAAACACTTCAGGGAACTCTTGCCAGACAACTCTATTTAAAGCTGCACACCACCCCCCTTTCCCCCCGTGCATGACCCTGTTATATTTTCTTCACACTTTCCACGGGGTGTGTGAGTGTGTGTGTGTGTGTGTGTGTGGTGGGTGGGGCGGGAGGGAAGCATCTAACTTTATCACTGCTCTCCCTCACTAAAGATGCGTCCTGGGAGAGCACGGGTCTGTCTCTCTCATACTTCCAGGGCCCGGCGGCAGAACCTGGTTCCTGGCAGGCGCTCATCTATGGGCTAAATAACAAAATCATAAGCCCTCATTAAAGTCTAGACGTAACGGCCCCTTCGGTGTTTCACAAACTTCTGTCTCCCAAGCGGTCTTCCTAAATTAACTGCAGATTTTTGCCTCGAGAAAGGCGTTTCTGAACTCTCAGTTTAATCTTCCAAGGGATTGAGAGCCACCGAAAAGAAGGAGGACTTCAAAGGAACCCTGGAGGACAAGGATCAGGGAAGAGACCGAACTGGGGGTGGGGGGTGGTGCTGAAAAAGCAATTAGGAAACGGTGAGAAAAGGCTGACCACGGGAGGCAGAGGAGCGTGGGACGCGGGGGCCGCACTCCGGCTGGTGAAGCCCGGATCTACACTCCCGCGAGGGGCCCACCCCGACGAAAAGAGCCCGGGCGGCCAGGAGCTCGCGGGCGGGCGGAGCAGCAGCCCCCGCCGGGCCCGGGGAGCGCTTTCGAGGCCGCGGAACGCCGGGCCCGCAGGCCGCTAGGTTACTCACTTGGCCCACTTGCTCCGTGGCATCGGCTAAGATGCCGTAGTTGCGGTAAAGCTCCTCCACGGTCGGCATGGTGAACCACAAGCCCGGGGCCCGCTCCTGCTGTCCTCGTCGTCGTCGTCGTCGTCAACGGCGCCCCCGCCGCCGCCGAAGTTCTCCAAGCCTGCGACCCGCACTACTCCGCCTCCAGCTGCCGCCAGTGCCGCCGCCAGTCACCGCGCACAGGGCGGCTCCTCCCCCAACGTTACGTAAGGACGTGCGCGTCGGGAGCGGCCTCAGTTACCGGCCAACGCGCCGTATGGGCTTTGATCGCCCTCTAGCGCAGGGAGGTGCAAAAAGCCGCAAGGACGATTAAAGAAGCTCGTCCTTTTTTTTTTTTTGGAAGGCTTGTGCCTGGAAAAAGACCCTGATGCTGGCAAAGGGGGGAGGAGAAGGGGACGATAGAGGATGAAATGGTTGGATGGCATCACTGACTCGATGGACATGAGTTTGAGTAAGCTCCGGGAGTTGGTGATGGACAGGGAAGCCTGGCGTGCTGAAGACTGAGCGACTGAACTGAATGAAGTGTGCCTGGCCAGGAGCTCCTGGTTGCGGCTTGGAGGGAAATACAAAGATGACTGAGTTTCTGCCCTTAAAGGATCTCAAGTTGGCCAGAAAAGTGATTTTACAGGGAGAAAAATAGAATGATGAATGAGAATGCAAGCTCTTCTATGGGAAGTCATAAACTATTTACAAAGGATTCAAGGAAGATAACACAAATCTGTGGCAATGGATTCAGTGTTGTTTTTATTATTTTTTAATTTGGGATTTTTTTTTTTTTTTTAGCAAAAATCACTCAGGTGTCCTTAAAAAAAAAAAAAAAAAAGGACTCTAGTTTCAAACAAAACAGATAAACCCAAAAAACAAAACAAAAAAAAAATTGTCCATCAGGCTAAACAAGTCTAGGAGTGAATTTTGGCTTACTGGGAAGGTTTGTTTATCTTTGCTTGCTGCCAGAGTAGAGTTAGGACCACTTGATTGTATTTAATATTCAAGAGGGTAATAACTAACTGAAACCATATATCGTTATTGATAAGAGTCTGTAAAGTACAAGTTTAAACTAAAAAAAAAAAAATGAAGTTGCAAAACAGCTATAAAATGATCACATTTTTATTACAAAAAGCATACAAGACAAAGTTACATGTATTCATATTGAACAGTCAAGATTGAAGCATCAAGCTATGTAATAGATGGTAAATTTCAAACCCAGATTCACTTGTGCAGAACATACACAGACAATGGTTACAAAACAGTTCCTGGGACCTTGTATCACTCATTAGATTAAGGATATTTTAAAATATTAAGAAGTAGGAGAGGAGGAGTTGGTGAGGGTTTTTTGAAAGAGAAATCTTGGACTTTCCAGGTGGGCTCAGTGGTAAAGAATCCACCTGTCAATGCAAGAGGCACAACAGACTCAGGTATGATCCCTGGGTCGGGAAGATACCCTGGAGGAGGAAATGGCAACCCACTCCAGTAGTCTCACCTGGGAAATGCCATAAACCGATGAGCCTGTTGGGCTACAGTCGATGGGGTTGCAAACAGTCGGACATGACTTAGCCACTGAACAACCAAATGGGGTGGGGAATAAAGAGCAGAAAGGCAGGATGGGAAGCAGGTTCCACCTGGAGCAGAGATCAGGTTGAAAATTGAGTTTAGTGTTTGTGTCCACATGTGGGAATGGACAATTTAATTCTGAACTGAGGACTATCTTTTAACTAGAAGCAAGTAAAAAAGTTACGGCTCTGCCAGAATTTTTCTCTAGTGTCCGAACAAGATTTCTCTACCTTAATAAATTTTAAAGAGATAGTGAAAGGCAATAACAAAGGTCTATGTTGATCACATCCACTACATTAGGTACTCAATATAGAGTTAAGTGTATGTGTAAAAATAGGGAAGTGATCTGGGGCAGGAAGTGGGGCTGTGTTTTCAAGGGGACTGTTGCTTTGGCTTAATATTTTAATTCACTACAGTAAGAATAAATTATGATATACATATAATATAATGTATACTATACCGTCTGAGCCACCAAGGAAGCAAAGGAGAAAAGGAAAGATATAAGCATCTGAATGCAAAGTTGCAAAGAATAGCAAGAAGAGATAAGAAAGACCTTTTCAGCAATCAATGCAAAGAAATAGAGGAAAAGAACAGAATGGGAAAGACTAGAAATCTCTTCAAGAAAATTAGAGATACCAAGGGAACATTTCATGCAAAGATGGGCTCGATAAAGGACAGAAATGGTATGGACCTAACAGAAGCAGAAGATATTAAGAAGAGGTGGCAAGAATACACAGAAGAACTGTACAGAAAAGATCTTCACGACCCAGATAATCATGAGGATGTGATCACTAATCTAGAGCCAGACATCTTGGAATGTGAAGTCAAGTGGGCCTTAGAAAGCATCACTAAGAACAAAGCTAGTGGAGGTGATGGAATTCCAGTTGAGCTGTTTCAAATCCTGAAAGATGATGCTGTGAAAGTGCTGCACTCAATATGCCAGCAAATTTGGAAAACTCAGCAGTGGCCACAGGACTGGAAAAGGTCAGTTTTCATTCCAATTCCAAAGAAAGGCAATGCCAAAGAATGCTCAAACTACCGCACAATTGCACTCATCTCACACGCTAGTAAAGTAATGCTCAAAATTCTCCAAGCCAGGCTTCAGCAATATGTGAACCGTGAACTCCCTGATGTTCAAGCTGGTTTTAGAACAGGCAGAGGAACCAGAGATCAAATTGCCAACATCCGCTGGATCATGGAAAAAGCAAGAGAGTTCCAGAAAAACATCTATTTCTGCTTTATTGACTATGCCAAAGCCTTTGACTGTGTGGATCACAATAAACTGTGGAAAATTCTGAAAGAGATGGGAATACCAGACCACCTAACCTGCCTCTTGAGAAATCTGTATGCAGGTCAGGAAGCAACAGTTAGAACTGCACATGGAACAACAGACTGGTTCCAAATAGGAAAAGGAGTACGTCAAGGCTGTATATTGTCTCCCTGCTTATTTAACTTATATGCAGAGTACATCATGAGAAACGCTGGACTGGAAGAAACACAAGCTGGAATCAAGATTGCCGGGAGAAATATCAATAACCTCAGATATGCTGATGACACCACCCTTATGGCAGAAAGTGAGGAGGAGCTAAAAAGCCTCTTGATGAAAGTGAAGGAGGAGAGCGAAAAAGTTGGCTTAAAGCTCAACATTCAGAAAACGAAGATCATGGCATCCGGTCCCATCACTTCATGGGAAATAGATGGGGAAACAGTGGAAACAGTGTCAGACTTTATTTTTTTGGGCTCCAAAATCACTGCAGATGGTGACTGCAGCCATGAAATTAAAAGACGCTTACTCCTTGGAAGAAAAGTTATGACCAACCTGGATAGTATATTCAAAAGCAGAGACATTACTTTGCCGACTAAGGTCCGCCTAGTCAAGGCTATGGTTTTTCCTGTGGTCATGTATGGATGTGAAAGTTGGACTGTGAAGAAAGCTGAGCGCCGAAGAATCGATGCTTTTGAACTGTGGTGTTGGAGAAGACTCTTGAGAGTCCCTTGGACTGCAAGGAGATCCAACCAGTCCATTCTGAAGGAGATCAGCCCTGAGATTTCTTTGGAAGGAATGATGCTGAAGCTGAAACTCCAGTACTTTGGCCACCTCATGCGAAGAGTTGACTCACTGGAAAAGACCCTGATGCTGGGAGGGATTGGGGGCAGGAGGAGAAGGGGACGACCGAGGATGAGATGGCTGGATGGCATCACTGACTCAATGGACATGAGTCTGAGTGAGCTCCAGGAGATGGTGATGAACAGGGAGGCCTGGCGTGCTGCGATTCATGGGGTCGCAAAGAGTCGGACACAACTGAGTGACTGAACTGATAATATAATGTGCATGCATGCTAAGTCACTCAGTCCTGTCTGACTCTTTGTGGCCCTCTGGTCTGTAGCCCACCAGGCTCCTCTGTCCATGGGATTCTCCAGGCAAGAATATTGGAGTGGCTTGCCATCCCCTCCTCCAGGGGATCTTATGGACCCAGGGATCGATCCTTCATCTTTTACATCTCCTGCATTGGCAGGCAGGTTTTTTTTTTTTTTTTTTTTTTACCACTAGCACCCGTTGGGAACTGAAGTCGCTCAGTCATTTCCAGCTCTTTGCAACCCCATGGACTGTAGCCTACCAGGCTTCTCCATCCATGGGATTTTCCGGGCAAAAGTACTGGAGTGGGTTGCCATTTCCTTCTCCAGGGAATCTTCCTGACCCAGGAATCGAACCTGGGTCTCCTGCACTGCAGGCAGATGCTTTACCATCTGAGCCACCAGGGAGTCCTCTTGGGAAGCTCATGTATAATATATAATATATAAGCTCTCTATAATTTTACATACCTGATTTTTTAAGCATGAACTTCAAAAAAGATGAACCACTCAACCAGTGTTTTTCTGTTTTAAAATATACATACTTGTACAATTTCCTTCAAACCTAATCCTTAACTAACTTGCTAGGCAGTTCCCCTCAACCCTCACCCTTCTTTCTCCATTGCTGCCCTTTAGTTAACCACAGTAATCAGTCTTGTGGACTTGGCTTCCTTACTCTTCTCTGACCCCCAGTCCTGCTTCAGTTCAAATTATATTTTTTTTCCTCTATTTCCAACTGGTCATCTAGGCCTAGTGATGATAATTTTAATGACAATGATTGTGATGGTAATAATAAGAAGAGTCCTTCTAATAATAACCAACATACATCCAGAGCAATGACAAAGTTCTAGGCATTTTACACAAATTCGTTCCTAAAAGCTCTGCGAGCTAGGAAATGATATTTGCATCTTCACTGGCTAATGAGCAGACAGAGATGGGATGTGAGCTAACTTGCCTAATATCCCTCAGCAGGTAAGAGCTGGGTTGGGCTTTTGAGTCTTGGCAGCTGAATTCCAAAGCCCATGATCTTTACTCTGAAAGTGTCACTCATCCCGAACAC
>SJYX01018709.1:348802-384778 GCA_006410675.1 Oreotragus oreotragus
GCTCAGTCGTGTCCGACTCTGCGACCCCATGCACTGGAGCCTGCCAGGCTCCTCTGTCCATAGAATTCCCCAGGCCAGAATACTGGAGTGGATTGACATTCCCTTCTCCAGGGGATCTTCCCGACCCAAGGACTGGACCTGGGTCTCCTACATGGCAGGCAGATTCTTTACCGTCTGAGCCACCAGGGAAGCCCAGATCTTTGCCTCATTTTGATTTTTTTCCTTTAAGCAAGTTAGCGCAGCAATACAGTATCATATTAACGTAGTCAAATGCTATAAAATTATTTTGCATAAAACCTAAAAGTTCTTCATCACATCTATCTTCCCCAGAGGTAAACTATGGTTATCAGTACAGTTTATAGTCTTATAGAACTTTATACACAATATGTCGCTTAAGAAAATACGTAACTGTTGGGTTGGTCAAAAAGTTTGTTCGAGTTTTTTGGTAAGATGGTATGAAAGACCAGAACAAATTTTTTGGCCAACCCAGTATATGTAGTAACACAGCACATTTTATTGGTGCCTTGCTTTGGTTCCTTAGCAATATGTTTTATAAATCTTTCCATGACAGCACTGTCTAGTATTGATGTGCCATAGTTCATTTATCCATTTCCTTTTGTAAGGGTATGTTGTTGCCCACTTTTTTTTATTACTACAAAGTCTGATAAACGGGTGATTTTTTAATTTCCTTCTCTGTGCTTTTCTGCATTGTCCAGCTTCTCTTCTGTTTTTGCAGTTTTGTCTCTCCCGGCCACTGGATCTGTGAATGAGTTCACAGGTCAATTTTGTCAAAATCCCTCTATGCTTACAAAGGCGGAATTAAGTCCTGGAAAAGAGAATTGGTTTGGCTCAGGTTAGGGCCTGTGTCCTGCTTTAGCCCAGTCAGTTAGGAACAAGAAAGTGAGATCACGGGGGCCACGTGTTCAAGTGAAGGAGGGCCTGTTCCTGGGGAAAGGAGAGGTGAGAGCGTCTTGCTATGGCACCCTCTTTCAACAGGGCTTCCCAGGTGGCACTATTGGTAAAAACCTGCCTGCCAATGCAGGGGACATAAGAGATGCGGGTTCCATCCCTGGGTCGGGAAGATCCCCTGGAGGAGGGCATGGCAACCCCCTCCAGGATTCTTGCCTGGAGAATCCCCACGGTTAGAGGAGCCTGGCAGGCTACAGTCCACAGGGTCACACAGAGTTGGAGACGACGGAAGTGACTTAGGACACACACCTCTATCAATGGGGATGCCTAAAGGCCATCTGGATTCTGTTTTGCCAGTCTCAGTGCTTGAATAGAGGTTGTGTTTTGCCTCATCACTCAGCAAGTATTTATCGAACACCTTCTGTGAGCCAGGCATTGTTTTATTTTATTAAAGAATCATTTATTTGGTTGTGCCAGGGCTTGGTGGAAGCATGCAGGATTTCTCTCTCTCTCTCTCTTTTTGGTTGTGGCATCTGAGTTCTTAGCTGAAGCATGTGGGATCTAGTTTCCCCGACCAGGGATTGAACCTGGGCCCCCTGCTTTGGGAGCACAGAGTCTTAGGCCACCGAGCCACCAGGGAAGTCTCCAGACAGTTTAAGAATGCAAACAACTAGGCATGAAATGTACCTGCTGGTAGAGAGGAACCATAAATGAAATGCAGAAGTAATATATATTTGATTTACAAAAGTACATTGATGACATCAACATAGTGTACTCAGCCAATAGGCAGGTTGTATGTACTGATACTGTGATATGTGACTGATCACATGGTCTGAAATTAGCTTTACAGGGACAGGAAGTGACCTGGGCAGTCATCTGGTTTAGTACTTACCCTTGAAATCTGCAGTGAACACTTCTTCCCTTTTATTGTTCCTCTATAACCCTCAGTTCTTTCTAGCCTGAACTGAAATTGTTTAAAGACACTGCCCTAGGTGATAAAACTTGGAACCACTTATTAATGTGAAATAAATGTTAGATAAGTAAAAGAATGAACTCAGGAATAAGCAAACAGTCAAACTGTTCTGTCCCCAGTTTATTACAGTATGGACAAATATCCTGAGGATTTCTTGGAAGGAATTTTCACTTTGTTTTTACTTTTACAATCGTGTTTTTAGGAAAACCATTCTGTCTTTTTTCCTTGCCTCTCCTCCCTCCACCCACCCAACAGTCAGTGGCTTTTGCCCTAGTAAATTGTGACGTTTCAAGTGCTGTGACTATCTTTGAATCTATTTTTGTTATAATTTTGAAATTAAGCTTGATTCTCTACTAAATATGTGTTGAAAGGCTTAAAGAAACGCCCCCTCTCCTGCCATTATTTTATATACTGTGTGCGTTGGATCAGTCTGAGTCCTTACATTCTGAGAACTTTTATTTTAATCCAATTTTTGTCTTCTAAGGAGGGCTTTTTAAAAGTCTAACAGAATCAAGATTGTGACTCTCTAGAAGAAACAGGGAAAGATTAAGGTCGAGCTGGGTCTTACCTGAACTAATGATGATAATAATAGTCAATATTCATTGAGTGTTTACCATGTGCTTGATAGCACATGTGTTACAGTAATGGCTAACCCTTCTGGAGTGGCCGCTGTCAGCCAGGATTGGCCCTACATGTCTTACATGCCTTAACTCACAAAGACCTTAGGTAAGGCAGATTCCAGTATAAAGAGATGGAGAGACCAAGACACAGAGATGTTAAGGACCTGCCCAGGGTCACACAGCTGGTGAGTGGGAGTTTTGGGGTTCTTACGCTGAAGGCAATGGCAACCCACTCCAGTACTCTTGCCTGGAAAATCCCATGGATGGAGGAGACTGGTGGGCTGCAGTCCACGGGGTTGTGAAGAGTTGGACACGATTGAGTGACATCCCTTTCACTTTTCACTTTCATGCATTGGAGAAGGAAATGGCAACCCACTCGTGTTCTTGCCTGCAGAATCCCAAGGACGGCGGAACCTGGTGGGCTGCCCCCTATGGGGTCGCACAGAGTCGGACATGACTGAAGTAACTTAGCAGCAGCACGCTGCTCTAGTACTCTGTTCTGATGGATATACCTGATTACCTCTTGGCTAATGCGTTGATTTCTTAGATGGGTTATGTCATGTCTGGAGTCTCGCAGTTGTTTATCAAGGAATAGTTGACCTCCTAACCCAACTGAGATCTTGCCAGCGGAGCCTCACATGCTCATTAATGGTGCCTGCTTTGTAAGGTTGCTATGAGAATTACATGAAATAAGAGAACCAAGTGCCTAGGACGGTGCCTGGACCACAGTAAGCCCTCGGTCAACACTGGTTTCCTTCCCTTGTACCATTCGAAGATCTCGCTCATTTATATTTCAAGAATGGATGGTCTTGGTTACTGTAAGTTGCTCAGTGGATGTCAGTTTGCTCCCTCTATTGTATCCCAGCTATTGGAAGTAGGGGTGTATTAGTTTCCTGGAGCTGTCATGACAAATTATGAGAAACTTGCTGGCTAACGTAGAGACTTTTGCTCTTCTAGTTCTGGAGATCAGAAGTCAGAAGTCTAAAATCAAGGTGTTTGCAGGCCCATGGTCCCTCCAGAGGCTCTAGCAGGGATTTTACTCCGTGTCTCTTCCAGTTTCTCATGGATGTTGGCATTCCCAGGCTTGTGGTTGCTCATTCTAATCTCTGTCTCTGTCTTTACATCACTTTCTCTTGTCTATCCAATCTCTCCCATGTGTCTCTTGTAAGGACAAGTATCATGGGATTTAGGGGCCACCAAGGGCTTCCCTGGTGGCTCAGATGGTAATAGAATCCGCCTGCAATGCGGGAGACCTGGGTTTGATCCCTGCCTGGGTTGGGAAGATTCCCTAGAGCAGAGCATAACTCACTCCAGTATTCTCGCCTGGAGAATCGCCATGGACAGGGGAACCTGGCGGGCTGCAGTTCATGGGGTTGCAAAGAGTCAGACATGACTGAGTGACTAAGCATGACACGAGAAAATCCAGGGTGATCTCATCAGAGGTCCTTAAGTTAATTACATCTTCAAAGATCCTTTTCTCTACTAAGGTTATATTCACAGGTCCTAGGGATTAGGAAGTGAATGTAACATGTTGGGGACCGCCATTCGACCCACTCCGAGGGGTGAAGAACAGATGCTTGGAGCCAGTCAGCTCTGGTTCTGGCTGTGAAGCAGGGAGTAATAGATTATCCAGACGATAGCCTGTAAAAGTTCTTCTTCCTCCTGTGTCCTGATGCTGACCCCCTTCCCCTCAGACTGCGATGGGCTTGTATTAGCCAGGGTTCTCCAGAGAAACAGCATCAACAGAAAATAGATATATGTGCAGGCTGGCAAGTCCAAATCTGAAATGTGAGCTGACAGGTGGGGACTCGAGACAGCTGACTGTGCAGTTTCAGTTGAAGGCAGTCCCCTGGAGAATCTTTTAGGATTGTTTTTCTGTGGTCGTTGTTCTATTCAAGACTTCAACTGAGTGGATGAGGCCCATCCACATTATGGAGGGCAATCTGCCTTATTCTACCCATTAAAATGTACATCTAATTCAAAAACATCCTTGCAGAAATGCCTAGAATAAAGTTTAACCTGGGACTTCCCTGGCAGCCCAGTGGTTAGGACTCCAAGCCTCCAGTGCAGGGGAGGTAGGTTCGACCCTTGGTCAGGTAACTAGATCCCACAGCCATGTGACATGGCCAAAAAAAAATTTTTTTTAAGTATAACCATTTGATCCTGCAAACTTTCGTTGAGGATGTATCACAAAGCCCAATAACCCAGACTGGGTTCCTAAGCATTAATTAAGGGTGGGGTAAGAGTCATAGGAAAGCTGAACTGTTTTCCTGGAAACAAGCTCCAGGTGGACCCCCTGTTTAAGGAAAACACTTCCACTATCTGCTGCCCAGGGGAATGCAGTAGCCTCAGATGTTGATCAATACAGTCCCAGCTACAGAAGAGCACTCGATTGGAAACCTGACAGAGGGGGCCAGCTAAATTATTGTGACTCTGAGCAAGTTACTAAACTGCTCCAAACCTCAGTAATCCCATCTCAAAATGGGAATAACAACAGTGCCCCATCAAAGGCCTGGTGTGGGGTTAAAAAGAGAGCACATTGCCCAGAGCCTATCACAAAGTGACTAGCCAATAGTAATAATAATAATAGAGACCAAGATTTGAGTGCTTCTCGGTGACATGCCCCTGGGTGTCCCCATTTTTAAGATGAAACAACTGAGGCTCGGGTTAAGACCCCGAGAAGTTAATAACAGCAATTATTGCTCAGGCTTCTTTGCTAGTTACTCAAAATTTTTCTCCCCCGCAATCACCTTTTCAGAAAAGAGTAATTTACACATGAATATGTTACGAAGATATAAAGGATGTAAGTGAAAAGTACACTGAAGGTGATCAGCTTGTTTTATCTGAAGGAATTTGGTCCCAGTAAGTTTCGTGGCTCAGACGGTGAAAGCATCTGCCTACAATGCGGGAGACCTGGGTTCAGTCCCTGCGTCAGGAAGACCTCCTGGAGAAGGAAATGGCAACCCACTGCAGTACTCTTGCCTGGAAAATCCCATGGATTGAGGAGGCTGGTGGGCTACAGTCCATGGGATTGCAAAGAGTCAGACATGACTGAGAGACTTCACTTACAAGTTATTAACTGCTGGCACCACTTATTTCAAGCACTTGCAAAAGCCTCACATGTGTAGAGCCACTTCATTTTGCAGTGCTTAAAGCTCTGGAAATTTACTCTAGATTTCTTGACTAACTAGAGAGTTCGTAGAACTGAAAGGAATCATTGAGAATGAGTCTCTAAAGAAAACCTATTTTTTTCTGAAGGGTGGCATCTTCTTCAAAAAGCTTTGCATGTGCTCTGTATGGTGCAAAATGTTTCAAAAATAGAGTCTGCTCACGATCATCAGGACATTTGAGAATTTGTAAATAACAGAGAGAGAGTGCAATGGAGGCTGGATCAGCTCCCACCCTCCCAGTTCAGTTCAGTTCAGTTGCTCAGTCCTGTCTGACTCTTTGCGACCCCATGGACTGCAGCACGCCAGGCCTCCCTGTCCATCATCAACTCCCAGAGTTTACCCAAACCCATGTCCATTGAATTGGTGATGCCATCTACCCATCTCATCCTCTCTTGTCCCCTTTTCCTCTTGCCTTCAATCTTTCCCAGCATCAGGGTCTTTTCAAATGAGTCAGCTCTTCACATAAGGTGGACAAAGTATTGGAGTTTCAGCTTCAACATCAGTTCTTCCAATGAACACTCAGGACTGATCTCCTTTAGGATGGACTGGTTGGATCTCCTTGCAGTCCAAGGGACTGTCAAGAGTCTCCTTCAACACCACAATTCAAAAGCATCAATTCTTCAGCGGTCAGCTTTCTTTATAGTCCAACTCTCACATCCATACATGACTACTGGAAAAACCATAGCCTTGACTAGATGGACTTTGATGGTAAAGTAATGTCTCTGCTTTTTAATATGCTGTCTAAGTTGGTCATAACTTTCAAGGAGTAAGCGTCTTTTAATGTCATGGCTGCAGTCACCATCTGCAGTGATTTTGGAGGACCCTCCCAGCTTGTACTGATTGATAGCCTTTAGGGTTTTGGTGGGTGGAGAGCACAGGAGGGAGGCAGGAAGGGAGGGAGAGCAGCTGAGATGATGTAGCATTTGCCCCTGATAATAAAGGTAATGACAGGCACAAAAGTGATTGCTAAGGAGCCCTCATGCACTGTGGGAGGGAGTGTAAACTGGTACAGCCACTATGGAGAAGAGCATAGAGGTTCCTTAAAAGACTAAAGCTAGAGTCACCATACGACCCAGCAATCCCACTACTGGGCATATAGCTAGCGAAAACCACGGTTCAGAAAGATAGATGCACCCCAGAGCTCACAGCAGCACTGTCTACAACAGCCAGGCCTGTATGCTCAGTCCTGTCTGACTCTTGGCAACCCCGTGGACCGCAGCCTGCCAGGCTCCTCGGTCCATGGACTTGTTCAGGCAAGAATCCTGGAGCAGGTTGCCACTTTCTACTCCAGGGGATCTTCCCAACCCAGGGACCGAAACTGCATCTCTCACATCTGCATCGGCAGGTGGATTCTTTACCACTAGCACCACCTGGGAAGCCCAGCCAGGACGTGGAAGCAACGTAAATATCCAAAGGCAGAGGAATGGATAAAGAAGATCCCCCCACACATGGTGGGATGTGCAGTGAAATATTACTCAGCCACAGAAAGGAACAAAATTGAGTCATTTGGAGAGAAATGGAAGGACCTAGAGAGAGTCACACAGAGTGAAGTAAGAAAGAGAAAACAAATATGATATATTAACATATATATATGTGGAATTTAGAAAAATGGTATATACAATCTTATTGGCAAAGCAGAAATAGAGACACAAATGTAGAGAATAAACGAATGGATACCAAAGGGGAAAGGAGGGTGGGAGCAATTGGGAGATTGGGGTTGACACATATTCAACAGATAACTAACCAATGAGCATAGAGCGTATAGCACAGGGAACTCTCCTTAACGCACTGTGGTGACCTGGTCGGGAAGGAAGGCCAGAAGGGAGGGGATATAGGGATATATATGACTGATTCACTTTTCTGTACAGCAGACACACAGCATTGTGAAGCAACTCTACTCCAATAAAAATCAAATTAAAAAAAGTGATAGCTAACATATTGATCAATTTCTTTCTGCTTTTCCTTGTGGGAATCTCCTTCGATGCCTTCTGGTTTGTGAAGAAAAGGCTTAATTTTGTGCCACATCAGAGATGTCAGGAGGTTACATACGTTTCCCAGGGTTGCTCAGCTTGACTGGAGACAGAAGTGGGATTTGAACCCAGATTCATCTGACTTCAAATCCTGAGCTCTTGGCGTCCACGGCTTTATGTGTCTTCCACCATCCTCCATGGCAGCGATGAAATGAAGCCAGTTGAGAAGTCTCCCCTCCGTTTGCTTTCCCTTTATGGAGAATGAGCAGATTCTGTTCTTTTAAAAAAATTCCTTCCATGTTCCCCATTCATTCATCAAAACAGGAAGAAATGCCTACTGTGTGCAAAGTGATGCGATTGGCATTGGCTTAATTTTGCCCAGAGAAAGAGAAGGCATGGAAGAGACTGACCCCAGAATTCATTCACAAACTCAAAGGCAGAGATGTTCAAAAAAAGTACCAACAGTCTTTATGTTCATTTTTCTTTTCTTTCTTTCGTTTTCTTTTGGCTGTGCCGTACTTAATGCAGAATCTTATTTCCTTGACCAGGAGTCGAACCTGTGCCCCTTCATTGGAGGCTCTGAGTCTTAACCACTGGACTGCCAGGGGAGTCCCTGTCTATTTCTTATTGCAAACATAATAGATATTCACTGAAGAAAGCTGGAACGACAAAGAAAAGCATAAAGAAGGAAATATCTCCTACTCTGTTAACATTTTGGTATGTTTGCTGAAACAAACTCTTAACATTTTGGTACATTTGCTGAAAAAATTTCCCCCCTATTTATAGAGAAAAATACAAGTTCTAGTTTATGTAAGATACTGGGTATTTCTGGTTACATGAAAAGAAAAAAAAAAACATTGCATTTTTAAAAAGCCATTTAATCAGGTAGTTTGTGACTGGCGGCTGAAAGCGTTCTGATTTCCTTCCAGATGGATCGGTTCTGGGTCCTCACGTTGCCTCATTCAGGCTGCGTGTGGGGCTGGTGGTATAGAACGGTAGACACGGCAGGAGCTGCTCCTTGTGGTCATGGAGCTTACTGTCAAGTTAACTGAGGAAAATAGAGATTAAACATATTAAAATCTTGCCATACACGGTGATAGGTATTGTGACAGAGGATGGGGAAAGTCTCTTTGAGGACAAAGTGAAAGTGAAGTCGCTCCGTGGTGTCTGACTCTTTGCGACCCTACCAGGCTCCTCCATCCATGGAATTTTCCAGGCAAGAGTACTGGAGTGGGCTGCCATTTTCTTCTGCGGGGGATCTTCCCGACCCAGGGATCGAACCCGCGTCTCCTGCTTTGCAGGCAGACGCTATACCATCTGAGCCACCAGGGAAACATTTGCTTTAAGACCTGGTTAAGAGGGAGCCGGTCATTTGGAGAGGAGTCCACCAGGGGGAGCTGTTTGCATGGCCAACATTTAGCTTCTCAAGGCCTGAGTCTTCACCTGTCATATGAGGATAACAAGAGGTTTGAACTTTCTGGCAATGTTATGAGGATTTCAGGAACTCATATAAAGTGGTTATATAAAGTGCATACAGTATGAAGTGCTTAGATCATCGCCTGGCAAGGGCTGTGTTAGCTATTGTGATATGCTGGTGCTGGTGACTCTGTGAAACCCCAGGGACTTCAGTTCTACTTTCTGGCGCTTTCTGCCTCCCCGTTCTTGTGAGTGGCGGCGCAGGCTGTGTCTGCCCTTTCCTGTGTTAATTTCCTGGGGTCTTGAAATTCAGCCTCTTGGGGCTTTCCTGGCGGTCCAGTGGTTAAGACACCCCACTTCCAATGCAGGGGGCATGGATTCCACGCCTCATCAGGGAACAAAAATCCTGCCGGCTGAACGGTGTGGCCTAAATAAAAATTCTTAACGAAATTCAGTCTTTTCCCAGCTTCCACCAAAACAAACAAAATGTTAACTCCGCCCCCCCCACCCCACACCGCTTAACTCCCTCCCCAACCCCACACCGCCCGACAAATCCACAGCAAACAAGTGAACAATAAACAGAAGCACACTGATAAATGATCAAGACAATTCCACTCTTACTCAGCATTCAAAAGTGTTTAAAGTCCCGTTTATGGACGACTTGGAGATCCCAGTAGCAGGCATAGGTCCGCGTCCCGTGGGTTTCCCCTTCCCTTTCGTTTCTGCATCTCCCTCTCTGTACCCTCCTTTTCCCGTCTCACTCATAGCTGTTTAGTTCATCTTTCGTTCGTTGAGTGTGTCAGAAATGCTCCTTCTCTGCGCTGAGAACACAGCAGAGTATCTTTCCCAAACAGGTGAGGTGCTGCTTCCAAGCAATCTGCTTTCGTTAGGCTGAGTTTTGTTATGCTGCATAACAAACATCTCAGAAATCTCAGCAGCTTAAAACAAAAGAGGCTGATCTCTTGCACATGCCACGTTTCTTGTAGGTTTGGGTAACTTTTTGGGACAGCCATCCTGCCTGTGATGACTCAGTATTGCATTTTTTAAATCTATGTGTGCTGTCAAAAGCGAAGAGTGAGGAGAGTTGAGCCCTGGCGATTTCATACTTTCTCCTGGTCTCTTCTGCGCACGTGTAGGGTGCCAGAGCAAGTTACATGGCTACACCTAACTGTAAGTGGCAGAGAAATGCAAACCTTCCTTGTGCCCTAAAGGAGAGAGAAAGAGGATGCTGGCAAACCACATTCATATCTGGTGAAAAATCGATTGTGGCTTCATTACGTTGACATGAAATGAGATACTGGTAGAGCCAGGATGGGAATCTAGAACTCCGGCTCTCCACTCTTGGACCTTTCCCTCTGGAGGTAGCACTGTGATAAGGAAAAATAAATATCTGTTAAGAGCTTGATGTATGAAGCAAAACTAAAATCAGTGCCACCCAGACTACACAGATGGGGAGGTCCCTGCCTCATTCCCACAAGTGTGGTTCTATTTCATCAACTGGACACAGTAAAGATACAGTTACTCTGGGTTCCTTTTGGGGAGATGTGTCATCTGCTTTGAACAGAATACTCTTGGACTACATTAAAATGCTTACGTACTAGGTAAAACCTCAAAGCACAATACGTCTTCACTGCAAGAGAATCAATACACATATAGCTTTTGTGAAACATACATCACCAACTCACTTTCAGATAAATCCTTGGACAAATGCAATCATTCAGATCAGACCCAGCATATGGTAGGGGCTCATTAAATCTCTGCTGAATGAGTGAAGGAATGAACACTATTTCCAGCCAGATCTTTTGCACTTATTTATTCAACCAAAAAAATATTGAAAGCCAATGTGATACATGGTTGCCATGGTGGCCCCCAGTGAACCACCCCTCCCAGTGTTCATACCCTTTCACTTGAAGCCTGGGCTGGCTCATGTGACTTGCTTTGTCTGATGGAACATCAAGCAGCATGATGCAGGTGGAGGCTTGATAAGCACTTGAGTGCTGGGGCTCCTGCCACCACCACGTGGGGAGATGTGGTCTAATCTCCTTGAGGAAGGAGACCCCTGGAGGCAGAGGCTCAGTGATCCCAGCTATCTCAGCTGAACCCCTCACCCAGCTCACCCTTCAGCTGAATGTGGTTGCTAGAGGGAGCTTGGGAGAAACCAGCATAGTCAAACCGCAACATTGTGAGACATGAAAAATTGTCGCCAAGCCAGGGTCATCAACCTTTTCTTCTGGAAAGGGCCACATAGTAAATATTTTAGTCTTTTGGGGGTCATGCAATTTCTGTCACAGTGACTCAGCAGCTCTGCCATTAGTGTGAAAGGCGTCATAGGATGACACAGAAACAAAATAGGCATGGCTGTCTTCCAAACAAACTTTGTTTTCAAAAACAGGTGGCGAGCTGAACTGGTCCATGGGCTGCGGTTTCCTGGCCCTGTTTTAGGCCAGTGAGTTTGGGGATGGTTTGCTTTGCTGCAGTAAATAAGGGAGACAACCTGCTCTAGTCTCCGGCTCGTCCCGGGTGTCCCCGTTCCTGAGACCATTCCGCCGTGTGACTTCATCCCAGATGGCTCCCCAGAGTGGAATGCCCTCCTTTCTCAGACCTGGCCCTCGGAAAAGTGGAAAGTCAGCAGCGTGTGCTTTGAGCTTCCCATCAAAAGGTTCCAGAAAAGCCAGAAGGAAACGGTCATGGAAGTGTTCCTTTCACCGGGAGTGGGAGCCGCTGACCTCTAAGTTCCCGATGAGTGGAGGGCAGCATCCTCTCCCCCCTGCTCAGGGACCCCGAGGCTCCATGCAGTCTGAGCAGGATGACTGTGTGCTGCGTAAGTGGGCAGTGAAGTTGATGTAATGGAAGGCTCCTAGCTGGGTAGTCTCATTATCTCATCAGAGACGCTCAGTTGTCCCCATAAAATGGTGGCTTCTGACCCACCCATCCACATTTTGCCCAGAAGTCTCAGATTTCCTGGAGTTTCTCCTGGAATTGCTAGAACTCTAAATAATGGTTTTCAAGACTCAGAATGACTGCATGCTCATCAAGGAAATAGAGAGTCTTGCCCTGTTATTATTTCAGTTCTAGTTGACTGTGTACCTGTGGAGAAGGGTGTTGGTTCTGGAATCAAGCCTGCCTCCCAACCGCTCAATCCCTCCATGACCTTGGGCAAGTCATGTAATCCTCTATGCCCAAGTTTCCTCAGTTATAAAATGATGGCAATATTAGCATTCACCTTTACGATTTTTGTGACAAATGAATGACACAGACCATGTAAAGTGTCACAGTGCCTGGCACTTACTATTCAGTAAATTGTCGCTATTATAATTATTACCTGTCAGTCAATTCTGCAGCATTTCCTAATTTCTTCGATTTTTATAGATTATTTATCTTTTTACCCAAAGTGTTCTCACTTCCACATCTTATTGATTTGCCTAAAACATTCTGGAAAGATATAGCACAGTAATAATCTCAGTTTAAAGAGGAGGAAAGTGAGATTGAGGTATTAGGTTTTTTTCTTTTTGCCCCAGTTATCTTTATTCTCGTCCAGTGAAACCGGTAAGAGACAAATGTGTGTGTTCCAGGTCCTCAGTTTGCAGGCGGGGAAGAAAGAGGCAGGGAGTTGGGGCTTTAAGAAAGAATCCACACTGAAGTGTTGCAGGGCAATTCCCCAGGAAGCTGACTCTGAGAAGGTTTGCATGAAGCAAGCTCATTGGGAAGTGCTCTCTGAAGGACAGCTGTGGGGAAGTGAAGAAAGCAGAAATGGGCAGAGGGGGAAGAAGGGGTGTGATTCAGCTGCAACAAAGCCTCA
This sequence comes from Oreotragus oreotragus, assembly GCA_006410675.1. Classification (NCBI taxonomy): domain Eukaryota; kingdom Metazoa; phylum Chordata; class Mammalia; order Artiodactyla; family Bovidae; genus Oreotragus; species Oreotragus oreotragus. The sequence continues at coordinate 361,660 of SJYX01018709.1, forward strand.
GTCATCCCACGGGGATCTCTGAAGTTGGAATAAACCTGCAGAGTTGACTTAAGTGAGGCAATTGGGTTGGGCCTTTTAAAGGCCACTTTAACCCACACCCTGAGCACTCTTTGGGTGTGACCCACCCTGGTGAGGAATATGACCTTGGTCAAGGCTGCTGTCTTTAGTCTAGAACAGTTTCCAGAGGGAGACTCAGCTGTGAGCGCTCAGTTATCACCACTCCGTGCTGATGGTTTTGAGGGGATCGGGGTGGCAACCCACAGGATCCATAACACACACCTTCTACTTATTGACCAGGCAGAATGCAAGGAGCTTTCCTGTACACTGTGCCATTCGAACCTCACAACAAACCTGCAGAGTAACTAAGGAGGAAAGCTATCATATGTTTAATGACTTCTAAACGCCAGGTGGTTTAAAAATTTTCATTCCTGTTATTTTCTTAACAATCCATCAAGGCTGGAATTACTTGTTGCACCTGGTGGAAGAGAAAAGTAGTTTAGAAAAGCCAAATTGACCCTCAGACGTGAATCCAGCTCTCTCACGTCGAGCTGGTTTCTCCTCCCACTGGGAAGTACAGACCCACTTTACAGATGGGGATGATGGGGCTCAATGAGATTAAAGAACTTTCCTGAAGATCAGAGCTAAAGGTGGGCAGAAACTGGGGCTTGAACTCAGATATGAGATGGTCTTTCCCAGGCGTCAATTTGCACACTGGGAGAGAGGAGAAAGACCATGACTTGGTGGGGGAAAAAGGCAGCTCAGATGAAACTTAACTTCTCTGAACTCCATTAACTTCATCCATAATGTTTCAAGGGCTTTCGAGACAATTCCTGATGGTATAGCTTATGGATTTTGAGCATTTTACTAGGGCTAGTCAAGAAGGCTTTAGAAAACTAACTGTATGATTTGCCTTTTTCCTCCTTTTCTACTTCTATATCAGCCTCTAAAGCCTTGACATTAGGAAGTGGGCAGGAAGTGGCCAGATCTTTCATGGGAATATTGAATTACATTTCTGGTGCTTTTGGCTGTATTTGTTGTAGTTGACCTTCAGTTGTAGACCACTAGATGGCGCTCATCCTCTATTCCTGAAGCCTGTCTGCCAGGAGAGTGATCATCTTCCTCTCTGCACTTGTAGTAGCCTTATCAACGGCTAACAGTGACATTCATGTGCCCAGTGCAGATTGTGGCCAAACTGAAATGTCGGGGTTTGGAGCAGGGAAAGATTTATTGCAAGGGTTACTACAAGGGATACAGGGCTTCCCAGGTGGTGCTAGTGATAAGGAATTTGCCTGCCAATGCAGGAGATGTAAAGAGACGTGGGTTTGATCCCTGGATAGGAAAGATCCCCTGGAAGAGAGCATGTCAACCCACTCCAATGTTCTTGCCTGGAGAATCCCTTGGACAGAGGAGCCTGGCTCTAGTCCATGGGATAGCAAGGGTCGGACATGACTGAAGCGACTCAGCATGCATAACAACATACAAAGAGAACAGGTGGCTTGTGCTCAAAAGACACGAAGTCTCCATAATAGGTTTCAGGGAGATTTTATAGGCAAAATCTGTGGGGAAGGCTGCAGCGCTTGTAAACCTCCTCTGATAGGTCGGTGGTGAAGTAACAGGTGGTTCACCAGGAATTTCTATTACCAACCAGTCTGAGGTCTGGCTGCTCAGCCTGAAGTTACCATCCTGTTGAGTTCCATCCTGCATATTATTTCTTTCTGTATTCCCTCACTCTCCTAATTAGTAACTGTTTGAATCTGCCCTTTAGAACTCAGTGAAGGTCCAGATGCTTGAAAGCTTTTTTTCCCTACAAACAAGAAATGGGAGACCTGGAAAAACTTTTATGCCTTGGAGTTCCCCCCCAGGGTCCTGCTCGGGTTTTAATGAGAAGGTACTGCGTGCCTAGTAAGTTACTATGCCTTGTGCTTTATGGAAATCATCTCATTGAATCCTTACCGAGACTCTTTAAGGTAGACTTTGTTATCCTTAATTTACCAATGACAATACATAACTTGCTCAGGAAACAGAGCTAGTGCTGGCTGAGTCAAAGCAGGATTTAAACCAGGTCATCCAATTTACACTTTTGAGCTTGTCAGGGAGGGAATAAAACTTCCCTTTCTAGATTCTTCTGGCTGGTCTCTTGACATGAGACAGGTTAACAGGAGAAAATCAAATTTAATTACATACAAGCAGCAGTTTCATAAGAATATGGGTCCTAAGAACAAGTGAGTCAATTGAAGCTTCGATGTCATCCAAGAGGAGGAGAAGAGGGTAGAGGTTAGGACTGCTAAGGAAAGGAGGGCCACTTGCAGGAAAATGAACAAGAGCAAACATTTGGTAAAGAGATGTTTGCTGGGCCATGAAGAAACCACGAGGCAGAGAGGACTTGGATCCAGCAGCCTTGCTAACCTGCCCCAGACTGCCACACCTGCCTCTCGTCATACTGTATCTGTGGGAATAGTTTCTCCTAAAACAGGCCCTTTATCTAAATTCTTTTGAACAGCTGCGGGGAGAAGGTAAACGTTCATCCTGAGCCTTTGCTTCAGTCTAAATTAATTCTCAAGCCGAAAAGACACGTTTTGGGGTGGCAAGTTTTGTTCCCTTATAACCTCTGCCCATTCTCCTGTCTCCCCAGTCATCCCATAATGACGCACGTGAGTGCCAGCCTTGTGCCAGACACTGTGGTAAGTGGTTCATAAAGTCTGCTTCATTTGAAACTCATAACGTCCACACACACACAAATACGTGAGATGATGAGTGTGGATGATCCATACCTCAGTTGTGGGAGTCCTTTTGAAACAGGATGGAAGGGGGCCGGGCGCAGCCTTTAAAGAATGATAGAGCCGTAGGGCATGGCAAAAGCCCGTTAGAACCACCTTGGTCCAAGATGGTGGAAGGTTCGACTCTCAGTAGACACCGAGCCTCACTGTATGCTCACTGTAATATATTAGCAGGTGCTAAATGACCCACCAGCACCACGACTGTTCTGAGGCTAACCAGAAGAGCTAAAAGTGCGGGCGGTGGGCCAATCCTTGGAAATCTCCACCCCTTCCTCCAAATTGTTGGAATAATCCTCCCAGTTGTTAGCCTGTGAAGTTACCCAGCTCACAAAAACTATTCACACTAGTCACAAAATGACTTTCTTTGGGTCTCTGATGATGGGTTTAAAATTCAAGGAGCATCTGGTTTTGGTGTGGGGATGATCCAGGATTATGGTGTGACTGATAGATATATTGGTTATCTGTACATTTTTTTTTTTTTGAATCTTTGCAAGGGAAAAACTACAAGTAATGAGTTTTCTATAGTTACTTTAAATTTGTTACAAGTTTTCATGTGTAGGATAAACAGTTCTTCAACTTTGGGTGAAAATACTTGCAACAGTTTAAGGTGACTGTGTTTTATCTTAGGACAACTGTAGCATGCCAATTTGTGTGCGCGCGCGTGTGTGTGTGTGTGTGCATGTGTGTGTGTCTGTGTAAACACTTCATAATTGAGCTAAAAGAAGTAAATGTAAAATTGAATGTGTATCTGATCTGCCCCAGGTTCAGTAAATAAATGATTCATTTTAAAAATAAACAAAAAACTATTCACACTGTGTTTTGGGGCCTCTCACCCTTTTAGAGGGCTTCCCTTGTGGCTCAGCTGGTAAAGAATCCGCCTGCAATGTGGGAAGCCTGGGTTTGATCCCTGGGTGGGGAAGATCCCCTGCAGAAGGGAAAGGCTACCCACTCCAGTATTCTGGCCCAGAGAATTCCATGGACTGTATAGTCCACAAGGTCACAAAGAGTCGGACACGACTGAGCGGCTTTCACTTCACTTTACTTCACTTCGCCCTTTTAGATGGCCCACAGTCTGTCTTTGGAGAGTGTATCTCTGTAAATAAATCCACTCCTTACCTATCACTTTGTCTCTCACCTAATACTTTCTGCAATTGTCCACAAGGTCACAAAGAGTCGGACACGACTGAGCGGCTTTCACTTCACTTTACTTCACTTCGCCCTTTTAGATGGCCCACAGTCTGTCTTTGGAGAGTGTATCTCTGTAAATAAATCCACTCCTTACCTATCACTTTGTCTCTCACCTAATACTTTCTGCAATGAGACATCAAGAACCTGAGCTTCATGAAGTCCTGAGACCAGGGGTATGATCCCAGTTAAAAGATTGTGGCTGAAGCCCAAGTCTGGGTTTAGGCTGCGTTCGAGTCCTGCTGTGTGGGCTCAAATCTCAGATGTGAGCTGTGCGGCCTTACTTTCACACTATATATGTATACAAATCATCACCTTTTATACTTTAAATATCGAATAATTTTATTTGTCATTTATAAAAAGAAAACCTCTTAAGACCATGAGGTAAGAACTATTGCTCTCTTTCATTTTAAAAGTGAGAAGGTTGAGGGACAAAAAGGCTAAATCATTGCCAAGTTACAGTTAATACATAGTGGTACCCAGGCTGGAATGCAGTCACCTAGGCTGTGAATTTTTGAGAGTCCCTTGGACTGCAAGGAGATCCAACCAGTCCATCCTAAAGGAAATCAGTCCTGAATATTCATTGGAAGGACCGATGCTGAAGCTGAAACTCCAATATTTTGGCCACCTGATGTGAAGAACTGACTCTTTGGAAAAGACCCGGATGCTGGGAAAGATTGAGGGCAGGAGGAGAAGGGGATGACAGAGGATGAGATGGCTGGATGGCATCACCAACTTAATGGACATAGGTCTGAGTGAACTCCAGGAGTTGGTGATAGACAGGGAGGCCTGGCGTGCTGCAGTCCATGGGGTTGCAAAGAGTCAGACACGACTGAGCAACTGAACTGAATTAAGCTGAGGCTGTGAATCCCAAGAAAGCTTACCATCTGAGGGATGACAATGAGAATATGGATCCACTCGAATGCAGCGGGGGCCCTAGGATTTAGGAGCCATCTGCGGATTCTCTCTGTCAGCACCTTCTGCCTCCTGGGAGAGAGCTCTTAACCCCGCCAGGAGGCAGCCCAGGCCTGGAGTCAAATCCAGGTTCAAGTCCTGGCTCTGTGAGACTTCAGCTCAGCTTCCCTTCGGTGTAACTTCTCTCAGCTTCTGCTCCCGCAGCTGTATCAGTGCGGGTATCACAGCCCCTGATACAGGTAATGGTCCAGAACCCAGAGCCCAGGTGGGGAAAGGCCTTCCAAGAAATGGTGCCCCCTTCCCCTCCCTCTCAGACCCCCACGGTGTAAGGAGACCCAGGAGAACTGGGCATAGCTTTTCCTGTGTGGGTCAGGGGCCCTTTAAGATTGATGCCACCCTTTCTAGAGATGCTGAGAGAAGCAATTATTTAATCCTTTTTTTTTTTTTTTTGGTGGATTTGCTCAATGCGTCTTTCCCTTTCTACACCAGCATCCTCCAATAGCTCTTTCTGCCACGATGGCAATGTTCTATACCTCCACTGCCCAATGTGGTGGGCAAGAGTCACAGTGGCTTTTATTTATTTATTTGGCTCACAGGGTCTTAATTGCAGCATGTGGGATCTAGTTCCCTAACCAGGAATTGAACCCAGGCCCCCTGCATTGGGAGCATGGAGTCTTAGCCACTGGACCATCAGGGAAGTCCCACAAGTGGCTTTTGAGTATTTGAAATGTGGCTAGTGAAAGTGAGGAAATCTACTTTAACTTTTATTTGATTTCAATTACTTTAAGTAGAAATATCCCCCATCACTATTGGCTCCCTGATGGACAGTAAAGCCCTAGGAGGTGTAGGGTTCACGGCTGCACCCACAGAGCCTGACCTAGTATGTGCCCTTGGAAAATGGTGGATAAATATCTTTCAAATGAATGAATCCAGATGATTCACTCTGAGCCTTCCTAAAGAAGGCAATGGCATCCCACTCCAGTACTCTGCCTGGAAACTCCCATGGACAGAGGAGCCTGGTAGGCTGCAGTCCATGGGGTCGCTGAGTCAGACACGACTGAGCGATTTCACTTTCACTTTTCACTTTCATGCATTGGAGAAGAAAATGGCAACCCACTCCAGTGTTCTTGCCTGGAGGATCCCAGGGATGGTGGAACCCAGTGGGCTGCCATCTGTGGGGTCGCACAGAGTCGGACATGACTGAAGTGACTTAGCAGCAGCAGCAGCAGCAAACTCCATCAGTAGAAAGTCATTCCTGCATAGGTAGGAAGGCTGCTTGGCATCTGTGATAGAGGACTGGTGACTACCGTCTTCAGGAAAGGAGGAGGAGACCATCAGATTTGCAGGCATCATCCAGGACAGGGGTCTCCAACCCCTGGGAGGCTGACTGGACCATTACCTGTCTGTGGCCTCTTAGGAACAGGGCCAAACAGTAGAAGGTGAGCGTTATGGCCTGAACCATCCCCCCTCCAACCCCCAGAACTGTGGAAGAATTGTCTTCCAAGAAACTGGTCCCTAGAGCCATAAAGGTTGGGGATCACTGCCCTAGACGACGATCTATGTCTGGGATAAGGTAGCATCTTAAGGTAGTATGTTAAGGTACTATTCCACCTCCCACCACCCCCAGTTTGTTGTATTTTATTTCTCCTTCAGAGATTAGGAATCAAACCTTTAATGTGGAAAGGGCACTGTGGGCTTGATGGCAAGGAGCCCTAGGAAGGAAGGAGCTGGGGGAACTGTATCATTCATCACAGCAACCCTGAGGGGACTCCCAGAGCTGGACCAGGAGGCAGGGGGAGGCAGGGCCTTTGGGCTTGTGCGAGAGGGAAGGGGACAGAGCTATCACCCCAGGGAGTTACCAGTCTGGAGGCTCATTCAGCTCAGCTACCTTCAGAATCCTTGCTTTGAAGTTAAAATGGTAGAACCCAGAATATTGACTTTAAAATTTTCCTGCCTATGGAGTTGCTCTGGCCCAAGGCTCCAGCTGTTTCTCTCTTCCTCTTATGAGTCTAGTGTAAATTTATCATCATCCACGTTTAGTGAGCGGGACTGAGACCCATGGCCTTGATGGATTCATCCTTTAATCCTTCCACAGAGCTCTGAGACGGATGATCTTAGGCACCATTTGATGTTGTTTAGTCAGTCAATCATGTCTGACCACGCGCTGTAGGCCACTAGGCTCCTCTGTCCCTGGAATTCTCCAGGCAAGAATACTGGAGCGGGTTGCCAGTCCCTTCTCCAGGGGATCTTCCCAACTCAGGAACTGAACCCACATCTACTGTATTGCAGGCAGATTCTTTACTGCCTGAGTCACTAGGGAAGCTCATTTATTGAGCCAGGCTCTGTTCTAACTCTTTAAATGTTCACAACCACCCTACTCCCCATGGGTAGGTATCACCATCGTCATCATCCCTCAATTTACAAATTAGGATTCTATGACCGAGATGGTGGAGTAACCTACCCAGGACTATACAGCTAGTAAACAGCAAAGCAGGATTCAAACCTCAGGTAACTGGGGCTCTACAAGTTACATCCAGTGCTAGGTTCTGAGAGTTACCATTGCTGTATTAACTATTTAATCTTCACATTAAACCTATGAGATGGAGATAATTATTATCATACCCATTTTATAGGTGAGGAAACATGTTTAACAAAGTTAGCCAGCTTGTCCCAAATTATGCAGCTGGTCAGGGGTAGTGCCAGGATTTGAACCTAACTTCACTGATCACTCTGAAAGCCACTAGGGTGGATATACACTGAGTTGAATGCGGCTTCTCCCCCATCCCATTTGAGTCCTCCCCAGAATATAATCTTATTTGGAAATAAGAGTTGTCACAGATGTCGATGGTTAAGCTGAGGTTGTACTGGAAGAGGGTGGCAGGGGTTTAATCCAGTGTGACTGGTAATCTTATAAGACAAGAGGCACGGAGACACACAGGGAGATGGTCATGTGGTGATGGAGGCAGATGCTGGAGTGACGTGCCCGCAAACCAGGGTTCCTGGCCAACGCTGGGAGCCAGGGTGAGGCACGGAAGAATCCTCCCCTAGAGCCTTGAGGAGAAGCATGGCCTTGCTGATGCCTGGGTTTCATAATTCCAGCCTCTGGAACTATAAGAGAACAAAGTTCTGTTTTGTTGTCCTTTAAGTTATGTTTTAAGCCACTCAGTTTGTGGTACTTTGTTACAGCAGCCCTAGAAATCTAGGGATACAGATGCAGTGGATACATCCCGAGATATAGAATGTATTGGGTTGGGCAAAACATTTATTCAGGTTTTTCCAAAACATCTTACGGAAAAATCAGAAAGAACTTTTTTGCCAACCTGATACAGTTCTGTCAGTTGTTGACCAAAGCAGCCTCAGTTTTGGAATCTGTCCAAAAGCTAAAGTTAAGGATATAGCTTGGTGTTGATGTGAGAGTAGATCAGAGAATGAAAGGGGGATCCTGACTCCCCACTGCCCACACAGCCAGGAGAGCAGAGAGCAGGCTGTGCCTGCCCTTAGTTACCGGTTAGGTTCAGTTTTTGGAGCCAGAACCTCCTGACTGGTGACCTTAAACAAATCTTAAACAAACTCCTTAACTTCTCCAACCTTCTATTTCCTCCCCTGCAAAGGTGATAACAATACTCTTTAACATGAGAGTTGCCATGAGGATTAAATAAGATAATACAACTCGTGTCCCTGGGTACACATAGTAAGCCCTCAGTGAATTATAGCTGCTGTTCTTTCTGGAATGGGCAAAAAGATGGAGGAAAGAGATGGCATCCAGCTGGACTGTTTATATTCTGGGGTGAACTCAGTGATCAGAGGGTTGAACCTACGGTCTCCCAAGGTCTTTTCCAGTTTTATAATTCCTCATTCCTCTTGTTTTCCTGGCCCTTCTCAGATTAAACAAAATTTTTTTTTGCTCCTGACCACTGCTTCCAGCTTTGTTTTTATCAATTTTTAAATTGGAGTATAGTTGATTTACAAGGCTGTGTTAGTTTCTGCTGTTTCACAAAGTGAATCGGCCATACACGTCGGCCCTTTTTAGACTAAAGAGCTGGGATCCGTGAAATATTTCACGGCATCACCGACTCCATGGACAGGGAGGCCTGATGTGCTGCAGTCCACGGGGTCGGAGAGAGTCGGACACGACTGAGCGACTGAACCGAACCCTCACCTTTCTTTCCTAATCCAGTAGGTGGCGATAAGTCCCCATCATTTTTCTTCGTCCAGCATTCGCTCTTCCGCTGTGTCGTGGTATAGGGCCGGTGGGAGTGGTGGGACCAACTGAGATTGAGGGGGCTCCCTTGGGAAGGCGTAAGCACTCCTCAGGGCACAAATAGGCGGTCCTCTCCATCCCAGGAGTCTTAGTTCTTCTGACAGTGTTTATTCCCAATACTTCAAGCACAGATATGAAATTTATAACACGAGCGCTTCTATTTTGTTCCCAGAACAAGGATATATTATTTCACTAAATTCAGAGGGGATGCAGTCCTAAGGGTCAAGATGTAGGCCCCCTCTGACTGGCAGATCTCATGGTGTTTCGCCAGGCATCCACATGCCTCCGTGAATGCTGGACCCACAACGTGGGCACTATCTGAGGGCTCCTTAGAGAAGCAGAATGTCAGGCTTCATCCCAGACCGGCTGAATCAGAATCTGCAGTTTAACCAGCAACCCATGTGACACACACACTCATTAAAGTCGAGAGGTTCTGACCTATAGGATCCCAGAAGGAAACGATTCCTTCTGCCAGCCCCGTAATCAATTCTCTTTAATTAGTGGAGGATGATAAGCTTGCATCATTATCACGTGTCATATTTACAAAGAGCGTTAAAGGACATATTTGATTGCTTTACTTTTCCATCAGTATGTTAGCTCAACCCCATTTATAGCTGAGGAAAGGCGGCGGAAAGCTGCATGGATATCCAAGACTAGAACCGAGACGCGAACTCAGCTTTACCCAAGTCCACAGTGGCTGGATTTCAAAGCAGTGATGGAAGTAATATCCCACCTTCAGTGCTCACTCTACCAGACCTTATGCTATATGCTAAGTGTATTATTTCATTAATCCTCCTTGGAATTCTAAGGAGAGAGTACCACTTTTTTTCATCGTTTCATTAATGAAAAACGTGAAGAGGCGAGAGGTCAATACACTGACCCAAGGCTACACAGCTGCTAAACACAGGACTATGTAGAATTTTATCACCAGCCAGTATGACTCCAAGCCCCGGAGCTTAAACACGCAACTTACCGTCTCCCGGAGGCTTGCATGAATTTCTTGTATAAACATCAGTTTGAAACATTTGCCTGTGATTATAATGTACATTTGAGGAAACCATTATTTTGAGCTTAAACTTAATAACTATACTAGAACAGCTTCTTTCCCAATACTTAGTACCTTCTCTGAGTACCTATATTGGGGTCCGAGGGCACCTGTAACAAAGTGTCATGAACTGATGGCTTAAAACAACAGTAAAAAGGACTCCCCTGGTAGCCCAGGGGTTAAGAATCCACTTTGCAATGCAAGGGATGCAGGTTCGATCCCGGGTCAGGGAACCAAGATCCCACACGCCAAGGAGAAACTAAGCCCTCATTGCACTACTGAGCCCTCCGATCATAACAAGAGAGTCAGTAGGCGAGAGGTGGCTAAAGTATTGGAGTTTCAGCTTCAGCGTCAGTCCTTCCAATGAATATTCAGGACTGATTTCCTTGAGGATGGACTGCTTTGGATCTCCTTGCAGTCCAGGGGACTCTCAAGAGTCTTCTCCAATAGCACAGTTCAAAAGCATCAATTCTTCCGCACTCAGCTTTCTTTATAAACTCTCACATCCGTACATGACTACTGGAATAAACCATAGCTTTGACTAGATGGACCTTTGTTGGCAAAATAATGTCTCTGCTTTTTAATATGCTGTCTAGGTTGGTTATAACTTTTCTTCCGAGGAGTAAGCATCCTTTAATTTCATGGCTGCAGTTACCACCTGCAGTGATTTTGGAGCGCCCCCCCGCCCCGCCCAGNTCTTTCCCTTTCTACACCAGCATCCTCCAATAGCTCTTTCTGCCACGATGGCAATGTTCTATACCTCCGCTGCCCAATGTGGTGGGCAAGAGTCACAGTGGCTTTTATTTATTTATTTGGCTCACAGGGTCTTAATTGCAGCATGTGGGATCTAGTTCCCTAACCAGGAATTGAACCCAGGCCCCCTGCATTGGGAGCATGGAGTCTTAGCCACTGGACCATCAGGGAAGTCCCACAAGTGGCTTTTGAGTATTTGAAATGTGGCTAGTGAAAGTGAGGAAATCTACTTTAACTTTTATTTGATTTCAATTACTTTAAGTAGAAATATCCCCCATCACTATTGGCTCCCTGATGGACAGTAAAGCCCTAGGAGGTGTAGGGTTCACGGCTGCACCCACAGAGCCTGACCTAGTATGTGCCCTTGGAAAATGGTGGATAAATATCTTTCAAATGAATGAATCCAGATGATTCACTCTGAGCCTTCCTAAAGAAGGCAATGGCATCCCACTCCAGTACTTACTATTGGCTCCCTGATGGACAGTAAAGCCCTAGGAGGTGTAGGGTTCACGGCTGCACCCACAGAGCCTGACCTAGTATGTGCCCTTGGAAAATGGTGGATAAATATCTTTCAAATGAATGAATCCAGATGATTCACTCTGAGCCTTCCTAAAGAAGGCAATGGCATCCCACTCCAGTACTCTGCCTGGAAACTCCCATGGACAGAGGAGCCTGGTAGGCTGCAGTCCATGGGGTCGCTGAGTCAGACACGACTGAGCGATTTCACTTTCACTTTTCACTTTCATGCATTGGAGAAGAAAATGGCAACCCACTCCAGTGTTCTTGCCTGGAGGATCCCAGGGATGGTGGAACCCAGTGGGCTGCCATCTGTGGGGTCGCACAGAGTCGGACATGACTGAAGTGACTTAGCAGCAGCAGCAGCAGCAAACTCCATCAGTAGAAAGTCATTCCTGCATAGGTAGGAAGGCTGCTTGGCATCTGTGATAGAGGACTGGTGACTACCGTCTTCAGGAAAGGAGGAGGAGACCATCAGATTTGCAGGCATCATCCAGGACAGGGGTCTCCAACCCCTGGGAGGCTGACTGGACCATTACCTGTCTGTGGCCTCTTAGGAACAGGGCCAAACAGTAGAAGGTGAGCGTTATGGCCTGAACCATCCCCCCTCCAACCCCCAGAACTGTGGAAGAATTGTCTTCCAAGAAACTGGTCCCTAGAGCCATAAAGGTTGGGGATCACTGCCCTAGACGACGATCTATGTCTGGGATAAGGTAGCATCTTAAGGTAGTATGTTAAGGTACTATTCCACCTCCCACCACCCCCAGTTTGTTGTATTTTATTTCTCCTTCAGAGATTAGGAATCAAACCTTTAATGTGGAAAGGGCACTGTGGGCTTGATGGCAAGGAGCCCTAGGAAGGAAGGAGCTGGGGGAACTGTATCATTCATCACAGCAACCCTGAGGGGACTCCCAGAGCTGGACCAGGAGGCAGGGGGAGGCAGGGCCTTTGGGCTTGTGCGAGAGGGAAGGGGACAGAGCTATCACCCCAGGGAGTTACCAGTCTGGAGGCTCATTCAGCTCAGCTACCTTCAGAATCCTTGCTTTGAAGTTAAAATGGTAGAACCCAGAATATTGACTTTAAAATTTTCCTGCCTATGGAGTTGCTCTGGCCCAAGGCTCCAGCTGTTTCTCTCTTCCTCTTATGAGTCTAGTGTAAATTTATCATCATCCACGTTTAGTGAGCGGGACTGAGACCCATGGCCTTGATGGATTCATCCTTTAATCCTTCCACAGAGCTCTGAGACGGATGATCTTAGGCACCATTTGATGTTGTTTAGTCAGTCAATCATGTCTGACCACGCGCTGTAGGCCACTAGGCTCCTCTGTCCCTGGAATTCTCCAGGCAAGAATACTGGAGCGGGTTGCCAGTCCCTTCTCCAGGGGATCTTCCCAACTCAGGAACTGAACCCACATCTACTGTATTGCAGGCAGATTCTTTACTGCCTGAGTCACTAGGGAAGCTCATTTATTGAGCCAGGCTCTGTTCTAACTCTTTAAATGTTCACAACCACCCTACTCCCCATGGGTAGGTATCACCATCGTCATCATCCCTCAATTTACAAATTAGGATTCTATGACCGAGATGGTGGAGTAACCTACCCAGGACTATACAGCTAGTAAACAGCAAAGCAGGATTCAAACCTCAGGTAACTGGGGCTCTACAAGTTACATCCAGTGCTAGGTTCTGAGAGTTACCATTGCTGTATTAACTATTTAATCTTCACATTAAACCTATGAGATGGAGATAATTATTATCATACCCATTTTATAGGTGAGGAAACATGTTTAACAAAGTTAGCCAGCTTGTCCCAAATTATGCAGCTGGTCAGGGGTAGTGCCAGGATTTGAACCTAACTTCACTGATCACTCTGAAAGCCACTAGGGTGGATATACACTGAGTTGAATGCGGCTTCTCCCCCATCCCATTTGAGTCCTCCCCAGAATATAATCTTATTTGGAAATAAGAGTTGTCACAGATGTCGATGGTTAAGCTGAGGTTGTACTGGAAGAGGGTGGCAGGGGTTTAATCCAGTGTGACTGGTAATCTTATAAGAAGACAAGAGGCACGGAGACACACAGGGAGATGGTCATGTGGTGATGGAGGCAGATGCTGGAGTGACGTGCCCGCAAACCAGGGTTCCTGGCCAACGCTGGGAGCCAGGGTGAGGCACGGAAGAATCCTCCCCTAGAGCCTTGAGGAGAAGCATGGCCTTGCTGATGCCTGGGTTTCATAATTCCAGCCTCTGGAACTATAAGAGAACAAAGTTCTGTTTTGTTGTCCTTTAAGTTATGTTTTAAGCCACTCAGTTTGTGGTACTTTGTTACAGCAGCCCTAGAAATCTAGGGATACAGATGCAGTGGATACATCCCGAGATATAGAATGTATTGGGTTGGGCAAAACATTTATTCAGGTTTTTCCAAAACATCTTACGGAAAAATCAGAAAAAACTTTTTTGCCAACCTGATACAGTTCTGTCAGTTGTTGACCAAAGCAGCCTCAGTTTTGGAATCTGTCCAAAAGCTAAAGTTAAGGATATAGCTTGGTGTTGATGTGAGAGTAGATCAGAGAATGAAAGGGGGATCCTGACTCCCCACTGCCCACACAGCCAGGAGAGCAGAGAGCAGGCTGTGCCTGCCCTTAGTTACCGGTTAGGTTCAGTTTTTGGAGCCAGAACCTCCTGACTGGTGACCTTAAACAAATCTTAAACAAACTCCTTAACTTCTCCAACCTTCTATTTCCTCCCCTGCAAAGGTGATAACAATACTCTTTAACATGAGAGTTGCCATGAGGATTAAATAAGATAATACAACTCGTGTCCCTGGGTACACATAGTAAGCCCTCAGTGAATTATAGCTGCTGTTCTTTCTGGAATGGGCAAAAAGATGGAGGAAAGAGATGGCATCCAGCTGGACTGTTTATATTCTGGGGTGAACTCAGTGATCAGAGGGTTGAACCTACGGTCTCCCAAGGTCTTTTCCAGTTTTATAATTCCTCATTCCTCTTGTTTTCCTGGCCCTTCTCAGATTAAACAAAATTTTTTTTTGCTCCTGACCACTGCTTCCAGCTTTGTTTTTATCAATTTTTAAATTGGAGTATAGTTGATTTACAAGGCTGTGTTAGTTTCTGCTGTTTCACAAAGTGAATCGGCCATACACGTCGGCCCTTTTTAGACTAAAGAGCTGGGATCCGTGAAATATTTCACGGCATCACCGACTCCATGGACAGGGAGGCCTGATGTGCTGCAGTCCACGGGGTCGGAGAGAGTCGGACACGACTGAGCGACTGAACCGAACCCTCACCTTTCTTTCCTAATCCAGTAGGTGGCGATAAGTCCCCATCATTTTTCTTCGTCCAGCATTCGCTCTTCCGCTGTGTCGTGGTATAGGGCCGGTGGGAGTGGTGGGACCAACTGAGATTGAGGGGGCTCCCTTGGGAAGGCGTAAGCACTCCTCAGGGCACAAATAGGCGGTCCTCTCCATCCCAGGAGTCTTAGTTCTTCTGACAGTGTTTATTCCCAATACTTCAAGCACAGATATGAAATTTATAACACGAGCGCTTCTATTTTGTTCCCAGAACAAGGATATATTATTTCACTAAATTCAGAGGGGATGCAGTCCTAAGGGTCAAGATGTAGGCCCCCTCTGACTGGCAGATCTCATGGTGTTTCGCCAGGCATCCACATGCCTCCGTGAATGCTGGACCCACAACGTGGGCACTATCTGAGGGCTCCTTAGAGAAGCAGAATGTCAGGCTTCATCCCAGACCGGCTGAATCAGAATCTGCAGTTTAACCAGCAACCCATGTGACACACACACTCATTAAAGTCGAGAGGTTCTGACCTATAGGATCCCAGAAGGAAACGATTCCTTCTGCCAGCCCCGTAATCAATTCTCTTTAATTAGTGGAGGATGATAAGCTTGCATCATTATCACGTGTCATATTTACAAAGAGCGTTAAAGGACATATTTGATTGCTTTACTTTTCCATCAGTATGTTAGCTCAACCCCATTTATAGCTGAGGAAAGGCGGCGGAAAGCTGCATGGATATCCAAGACTAGAACCGAGACGCGAACTCAGCTTTACCCAAGTCCACAGTGGCTGGATTTCAAAGCAGTGATGGAAGTAATATCCCACCTTCAGTGCTCACTCTACCAGACCTTATGCTATATGCTAAGTGTATTATTTCATTAATCCTCCTTGGAATTCTAAGGAGAGAGTACCACTTTTTTTCATCGTTTCATTAATGAAAAACGTGAAGAGGCGAGAGGTCAATACACTGACCCAAGGCTACACAGCTGCTAAACACAGGACTATGTAGAATTTTATCACCAGCCAGTATGACTCCAAGCCCCGGAGCTTAAACACGCAACTTACCGTCTCCCGGAGGCTTGCATGAATTTCTTGTATAAACATCAGTTTGAAACATTTGCCTGTGATTATAATGTACATTTGAGGAAACCATTATTTTGAGCTTAAACTTAATAACTATACTAGAACAGCTTCTTTCCCAATACTTAGTACCTTCTCTGAGTACCTATATTGGGGTCCGAGGGCACCTGTAACAAAGTGTCATGAACTGATGGCTTAAAACAACAGTAAAAAGGACTCCCCTGGTAGCCCAGGGGTTAAGAATCCACTTTGCAATGCAAGGGATGCAGGTTCGATCCCGGGTCAGGGAACCAAGATCCCACACGCCAAGGAGAAACTAAGCCCTCATTGCACTACTGAGCCCTCCGATCATAACAAGAGAGTCAGTAGGCGAGAGGTGGCTAAAGTATTGGAGTTTCAGCTTCAGCGTCAGTCCTTCCAATGAATATTCAGGACTGATTTCCTTGAGGATGGACTGCTTTGGATCTCCTTGCAGTCCAGGGGACTCTCAAGAGTCTTCTCCAATAGCACAGTTCAAAAGCATCAATTCTTCCGCACTCAGCTTTCTTTATAAACTCTCACATCCGTACATGACTACTGGAATAAACCATAGCTTTGACTAGATGGACCTTTGTTGGCAAAATAATGTCTCTGCTTTTTAATATGCTGTCTAGGTTGGTTATAACTTTTCTTCCGAGGAGTAAGCATCCTTTAATTTCATGGCTGCAGTTACCACCTGCAGTGATTTTGGAGCGCCCCCCCGCCCCGCCCAGAATAAAATCAGCCACTGTTTCCACTGTTCCTCATCTATTTGCCATGAAGTGATAGGACCAGATGCCATGATCTTAGTTTTCTGAATATTGAGTTTTAAGCCAGCTTTTTCACTCTCCTCTTTCACTTTCATCAAAAGGCTCTTTAGTTCTTCCCTTTCTGCCATAAGGTGGTATTGTCTGCATGTCTGAGATGACTATTGATATTTCTTCTGACAATCTTGATTCCAGCTTGTGCTTCATCCAGCCTGGCGTTTCTTATGCTGTACTCTGCATAGACGTTAAATAAGCAGGGTGAGAGTATACAGCCATGACGTACTCCATTCCTGATTTGGAACCAGTCTGGGTTTTGCAATGAAGATCCTGTGTGAGGCAATTGAGACCCACTGCAGCCAGAAAAAAAACACAAAAATACCCAAAACAGAAGAGGTCTAGGCTTGGTTAGGCTTCACTCCCTATTCTGGAGGCTGCTGCTGGTGCCAAGTCGCTTCAGTCGTGTCCGACTCTGTGTGACCCCATAGACGGCAGCCCACCAGGATCCCCCATCCCTGGGATTCTCCAGGCAAGAGTGCTGGAGCGGGGTGCCATTGCCTTCTCTGATTCTGGAGGCTAGGAGTATGCAATTAACCCATCAGCAGGGCCAAGCCCCCTCTGAAATCTGTAGGGGAGAATCTTTCCTCACCTCTTCCTAGCTTTTGGTGTTTTGCCAATAGTCCTTGGAGGTCCTTGGCTTGCTGCTGCATAACCCTAATTCCCGCCTCTGTCTTCACATGATGTTCTTTCCTCATGTGTCTTTTTTAAGGATGCTTCCTACTCTATGTCCTACTCTACAACCACCTCATTTTAACTGATTCCATCTCCAGGGACCATATACCCAAGTAAGGTCACATTTTGAGGGTTAGGCCTTCAAACATCTCTTTTGGAGGGGACACGATCCAGCCTATAACAGTATCTCATAAGATAGAAGAGTGGCCCGGTGTATGGGTTCCAGAACCAGAGTGCCAGGGTTCATCTCCTGGCTGTCACATGGGCTGGGTGACTGAGAGCAAGTTACTGAGACTATCTGAGCTTCACTTTTCTCCTCTGTAGATCAGAAGGATCTCGCGGGATCATCACGAATGAATGTCCCCAAAGCACCTGCCTAGAATGGTGTTGGAGTCGAAACCACTGATGCCCCTCCCAGATCCTTTATGAGGTTGGGCACCCATCCTGATCCATGGCTAACAGCTCATACCTGTGACCTTCTATGAAGCCCTGTCTTTGGCTGACATGAGCCACCTTTTTGGAGATGCCTGGGAGGCTGACCGCCCCTCCCTGTTTACTGACCAAGCCTAGACCTCATCTGAGACTGCATCCTTGCCCAGCTTTTTCCTGCTGCCTCATTCCCAATCAGGTCCTTCCTGAGGGCATGACCTCAATAAATCACATGCATCTGAGTGATGGCTTTAGGCTCTGCTGCCAGGGAACCCGGCTCGACCCAAGTACCCGGCATGAAAGCCTTAGACTGATGTCCTTATTATCATTTTCAAGGAGCCAGGAATTAACCTCCCGATCATCCTGCCTTTCCCATGATTTGGTACTGCAGTGGTGTCTTCTTTTTCCTGCTGTTAATCTTGCAGTGTCAAGGATGGCAAAACTTTTCACACACACGTTGGCTGATTTCTGGGCTGAGACTGGCCTGGCCACACGCAGGGGAAGCTGCTCCTGGTCACCTCTGAGAGCCTATGCTGACTCTGGAGGCTTCCCTTCACTTTGCCTCAGTGCTGGATGGCTACAGGTTCTTCCTTACTTGGCTCCGACGGCCTATTAGTGCTCACACCTCTGTCACGTGTATAGAGAACACGGTCTGCTTTGCAGTGCGATCAGGACTAGTAACTCTTGTTGGCTCAGGCTATAGCCTTCCAGGCTTCTCTATCCATGGGCTCTTCCAGGCGAGGATACTGGAGTGGGTTGCCGTTTCCCACGCCAGGGGATCTTCCCGACCCAGGGATCAAACCTGTGTCTCTTGCCTCTCCTGCATTGGCAGGCAGATTCTTTACCACTGAGCCACCTGGGAAGTTCAGGTACGTGTTGGCCCCACCCATATCATCATCATTATTATCATCATAGCTACCACTTAGTGAGAGACTAACGTGTACCAGGCAGGATACAGTATATGTCACAGTAACGTGGATACTAGCTCTAACCCTCAAAGGCTCTTTGAAATGGAAAGTGACATCTTGTTTTATTAATGAGGAACAGAAGGGCAGAGAAGTTAGGTCACTTACCTGTGGTCATACAACAGTGGATTCAGATCTGAAGCACAATCAGGTGGGAGAACCAAGTCCAACTCTCAAGTTCCTTGTCGAACTACGTTCTCTATAAGCACTCAAACCACTGCTTTTCTTTCTGTGAATTGCACTTTTAATAGCTGGTGTCTTAGTCCAATTCCAGCAAGGTGGGCCTATATTTTATACTGGATCTTTCTTTTCCTTTCCTGTCCCGCTTGAGCTTTGAGTTTCCTTGAGTCTTTTTACTTCTACCTGCCCCTGGAAGCTCCTTTAAGCTTTTGCATCACCATCCCTGTTCCCCTCTCCCATTTCTCAAGCCCCAGGCAAATTCATGTGTATAGTTTACTCATTTCCTTCTGGTCCCAAGATTTCAGTTTCCACTTATGTCACTCAAGCTCCATTCATCATGAAATCTGCGTTTTCAGACCTGCATTTCAGTCAAAGAACATGAGATTCTTGCTTGGCATAGACACTGAGAAGAGAGGGGTGTAGTGATCATGTCACTTACCATAGTCTATTTATAATGACATCTTGGGAAGACTTCATGAATTAAATACCCCCCAAAAGCCTCCTTCTTTTTCCTCCCCAGTAGCCTAGCCATTCATTGGAATTAGATTATTTTGAAATCACCACCCCTCCCCCCGCCCAGTAACAACCTGTGGAAAATTTCTGAGTTACTTAACAAATCACGGGAATCCTATGAAATTGCTCAGGAAAGGTTTTGCAGATTAAAATATTCTCTAATGAGCCCACCACTTACAACGGTTCCCATCAGATATCCTTCTCTGATCTGCCCTGATCTCCATCCTTTGTGTTACCCACTGTCTTTGTGGATGGGTGTCAGGCTCTTGATGACTTATGAAGGAGGAACATCTGATAACTGCAAAGCAAATTCAGTGTAAGTCAGCTGCAAAGTGAAACTGGAGATACTACAAAAGGGATGGGATTTCATGAAGTCAGTGGAACTGAAGTTGGAAGGTCATCTGAATTGCATGTATGCTGTTTGGCAAAACTGGATTGTGAAGAACGCTTCAAAATTAAAGCTATAGACAAGGATGAGGATGTCTGAGCTTCTTCAAGAGGGAATGATTGGAATATCCAATGCTTAAGAGACGTCCCTTGGGAAAACTGAGAAAGATTTTAAGTATTTTTCAAAAAGGATTCTCTTATTTGCTCTTGCTGTGAAAGTTAAATACAAAATCAAGAATGCTTGACTGTGCAGTCATACAATTGTGTGGAAAAATTACGCCAAAGGAATCAATACACGATTTATTCTTGGTTCTGGAATAATGATGACCTACTTTTTATCACATATAAGCAAAAATAAATCAATTTCTGTAATTTTCATTTTAGGTTTCAATGCAGGCGCTCAGTTGCTCAGTCGTGTCTGAGTCTTTGTGACCCCATGGACTGTAGCCCACTAGGCTCCTCTGTTCATGGAATTCTCCAGGCAAGAGTACTGGGCTGGGTTGCCAGTCCCTTCTCCAGGGGATCTTCCCAACCCAGGGACTGAATCCTGGTTTCATGCATTGCTGGTGGATTCTTTGCCATCTGAGCCACCAGGGAAGCCACTATACAGAGCCCCCAGTAAACCCGCTTTTCATTATTTGGTATGACATTTTGCTCCTCTTTTAAGCAGGTCCATGCCCTGAAGTCTGAAACCCTAAAAAGATAAAGGGCCATCTAGGTACCGGAGTACCTGCCCGCAGGGAGCTTATGGTCTCATTGGCAGGCTTCCCTAACACTCTAGGGATGGGGCAGTGATGAATGAGAGAGTCTCTCTTGCCAAATTTGACCCAGGGGGTGTAAAAAGGAAGGAGGAACCGTCTTCCACTTCCAGTCAAGATCTGTAGCATCATGCCTGCTGCTGTCAGGGACGTGTTGACAAGGCTCTTTTGTAGGCTTCCTGAGGCAGCTTGTGAAAAGCAAGTTGGGAATTCAGCAAAACACCGGGGCTCTAACTGCTCCTGAATGAGACAGAATTAGAAAATGGCTTCAAACTGAAAACTTAATTTTCAATTAGCGTACATTCAGGCAGGAGTGGGAGGGATTAAGGGACGGCAACTTGTTTGGTTAACACGCTTTTTAGAAGACATGCTCCCAAGCTATTAGTGGGCTTCCTCCTCCCCATCCCCACCGCCCTAGGTGTGGCTGCTTTGTAATTTGGCAGCGCCGTGGCACCCGCTGTGCCGCCCGCTGTGCCGCCCGCTGTGCCTCGGTCCCCCACTGATTCAGATGCAGATGGCAGCAGGGCCATCGCAGTAAGTGGGCTGCCGCCTGTCACCTCTAAGGCTGGCTTGTGTGNCCACTCCAGTATTCTTGCCTGGAGAATCCCATGGACAGAGGGGCCTGGTGGGCTACAGTCCACGGGTCGCAAATAGTCGGACATAACTGAGCAACTCTTGGTATTGGTAGCTGTACTATAATCCATATTAATGAACTTCTTTTAGGTTCTGCGGACTACCTGGAGATCACTATTCCACCAGACCTAAGAAAGGAACATTCTGGGCAAATCAATGAGAGAAAGGAAGTTGAAGAATTATCAGAAGCTTCAGGAAGCACCATACCACAGGCAGTGGTGCTTCCTGCTGAGATTCCATGTGAGGTCAGTAAAGACACCTTGTTATTGTTGTAATCGATACTGCGTTTCACTAGAATGTAACTAACACTAGAAGCTCCAATATAGAGGTATTTTTGTTTACTCTGTTCTTGGCTGTGTCCTCAGAATGGCAGAACAATGTCTGGCAGTTAGTAGGCATTTGATATGTATTTGTTGAGTAATAGAATATTGAAACATACATGAAAGCACCATGTTATTAGATGTTACTTGATATGTTGCAGATTTATAATTGCTATATATATATGTGTGTGTGTGTATCAAACTGTTCAAAGCAAAGTTGTATTCATATTAACCAGATCAAGGATTTTATTTTCATGAAAGGAAATATGTTCTTGAATAGAATTTGAAAATACTTTAGGACCACCTATCTTCAATTATAAAGCATGTGTCAAAAGCCTACATTGTGAAGTGGAAATACATTAACAGCTGGAAGAGCTGGNTTTATAATTGCTATATATATATGTGTGTGTGTGTATCAAACTGTTCAAAGCAAAGTTGTATTCATATTAACCAGATCAAGGATTTTATTTTCATGAAAGGAAATATGTTCTTGAATAGAATTTGAAAATACTTTAGGACCACCTATCTTCAATTATAAAGCATGTGTCAAAAGCCTACATTGTGAAGTGGAAATACATTAACAGCTGGAAGAGCTGATTTGAGAATAAAAATTTAATGTTAGAGCAAGTAGATTTCTCAGGTGTTATATGGATACATGTTGCTGACATTTCTTCTTCCTAAGTCTTCACTGGACTGAACCACTAAAATAAGCCATGCTAGAGCTTGACCAAAATTTGGCCTAGGTGTTGGAGAAGACTCTTGAAAGTCCCTTGGACTGCAAGGAGATCCAACCAGTCCATTCTAAAGGAGATCAGCCCTGGGTTTTCTTTGGAAAGGATGATGCTAAAGCTGAAATTCAAATACTTTGGCCACCTCATGCGAAGAGTTGACTCATTGAAAAAGACTCTGATGCTGGGAGGGATTGGGGGCAGGAGGAGAAGGGGACAACAGAGGATGAGATGACTGAATGGCATCACTGACTCAATGGACGTGAGTTTGAGTGAACTCTGGGAGCTGGTGATGGACAGGCAGGCCTGGCGTGCTGCAATTCATGGGGTCGCAAAGATTGGACATAACTGAGCGACTGAACTGAACTGAACTGAACTGAATGAATCTCTAGAAACTAAAAAGATGCTGGCCCCCAACATCTGCAGTGTACCTTAGCAGAAAGAGCCAAAGATACAGGAGAAGCTTGAGAGTTGCATGAGAGGGTCCTTCAGGTAGAAGCCAGTATTTAGGTGACAGGAGCTTCACTTGTCTGCTTGCTGGACTGTGCTTAGTCACTCAGTCATGTCCAATTCTTTGTAACTCCATGGACTGTAGCCCACCAGGCTCCTTTGTCCATAGGGATTCTCCAGGCAAGAATACTGGAGTAGGTTGCCATGCCCTTCTCCAGGGAATCTTCCCAACCCAGGGATCAAACCCAGGTCTCCCGCATTGCAGGAGGCAGATTCTTTACTATCTGAGCCACCAGGGAAGCCTGAGAATCAGTTCAGTTCAGTTCAGTCACTCAGTCGTGTCCGACTCTTTGCGACCCCATGAATTGCAGCACGCCAGGCCTCCCTATCCATCACCA
>SJYX01018709.1:386761-404739 GCA_006410675.1 Oreotragus oreotragus
GGTCGTCCCCTTCTCCTCCTGCCCCCAATCCCTCCCAGCATCAGAGTCTTTTCCAATGAGTCAACTCTTCACATGAGGTGGCCAAAGTACTGGAGTTTCAGCTTTAGCATCATTCCTTCCAAAGAAATCCCAGGGTTGATCTCCTTCAGAATGGACTGGTTGGATCTCCTTGCAGTCCAAGGGACTCTCAAGAGTCTTCTCCAACACCACAGTTCAAAAGCATCAGTTCTTCGGCACTCAGCCTTCTTCACAGTCCAACTTTCACATCCATACATGACCACAGGAAAAACCATAGCCTTGACTAGGTGGACCTTAGTCGGCAAAGTAATGTCTCTGCTTTTGAATATACTATCCAGGTTGGTCATAACTTTTCTTCCAAGGAGTAAGCGTCTTCTGATTTCATGGCTACAGTCACCATCTGCAGTGATTTTGGAGCCCCAAAAAATAAAGTCTGACACTGTTTCCACTGTTTCCCCATCTATTTCGCATGAAGTGATGGGACCGGATGCCATGATCTTCGTTTTCTGAATGTTGAGCTTTAAACCAACTTTTTCGCTCTCCTCCTTCACTTTCATCAAGAGAATACTGGAGTGGATAGCCTATCCCTTCTTCAAGGGACCTTCCCAACCCAGGAATCAAGCCAGGGTCCCCTGCACTGCAGGCGGATTCTTTTCCAGCTGAGCTACCAGGGAAGCTCACTTGTCTGCTTCCTGGGAGGCATATTTGGGGAGAGAATCCTCTGATTCTGATGGTTCCAGCAGCCCTGGCAGAAGCAGAATGTTCTGTGCAATTTTGAAAAGCTTATTTCCCTCATCTCCAGACCTCATGCACAAGCAGGAGAATCGCCAACAATTTAAGTTACTTATGTCATCAGTGCCAGAGGAACAAAAACTTCTTTGGCACTCCCTTAGAGACCTCAGGAACCGGAACTGTACAGATTGGAGGGAACCGAGACAGAGGAATCAGGCAAAGAAATATTACAGCCTACTTGAGGAAGGAAGACCAGGCCAAACAATCAGAACCAGCGGCTCCTATTGAGAAATAATGGAAGAGACAGAAATTAGTAGAAGAGACTATAAAAGGGAAATGAGGACTATTCTCAAGTAGGTAAAGTCAAAGTAAAAAAAAAAAAAAAGCCCTCTGGAACTAAAAATTGCTCACCAAGAATTATGCAATGAGTCTAACTAGCTGCTTTTAAAAATATCTGCAACAGTAAAATTTGAACAATATAAAATCTTTCCATTATTAAATTGCAGAGGCATCAAAATCCAAAAATTAAATCCCACTGCCCTCCAGGTAGAAAGCACGCACTCAGATGGCTAGGGAGGACCAGGGTTCTTTCCATAGCAGAATTGTGGACTGTCTTTTATTTATTGACATGGATATAATTCTATCAGAATTTTTGAAGGGTATGAATTAAATTATTTCAATTCCAAATCTTTCTTGGGAGCCCCACTTTTTAAACAATCCTAAGATTTGAAAGATCATATAAGACTATTTTAGTACCAGCCAGCTTCCCAAGTGGCAGTTCAGGAGATACAAGAGACATGTGTTCAACCCTTGGGTCAGAAAGATCCCCTGGAGGAATGTTTGACAACCCAGTCCAGTATTTTTGCCTGGAGAATCCCGTGGATAGAGAAGCCTGGAGTGCTACGATCCATAGGGTCGCAAAAAGTTGGACATGACTGAAACAGCTTAGCATGTACACACTAAAAATTTGAAACAGATGGATACCTGGACCAAAAATAGTCATCCAAGTCAAAATCTTGTATTCTTAGAACCTAGATCTTAGTATAGTCTAAATTCATGTCCCAGTTTTCATGCACCCCAAGAAAGATGAGTGAAAATCATGTTTCAGATTCACCAGGAACCTGCATCTCTTATGTCTTCTGCATTGGGGGGTGGGTTCTTTTATCACTAGCAGCACCTGGGAAGCCCAGAATAGCATTCAGTCTATACCAGTTGTCTGAAAGCACAACCTTTGCACTTACTCATTTCTGAGAAGTCTTCAAGTTACTGGGTAAATGGAATCTACTTAAATGTATTGCTTTCTCTCTCCAGAAATGATATTTGAGACTTCCCTGCTGTTGTACAAAATCTAGAAATTTATGAGACTGTCATTGCCAGTCACCAGGTGATATTTGAGATGTACCTCTTCTGCTCCCAGTATCTTCAAATTCTATGAATTTCCCCTTACACGTTAAAGTTTCTGGCATGCCATTGTTGAGTTGACTGATTCAGTCTATTGGTGTCATCTTCATTCTTTCTGATGAACAGGGAATTAAAGTCTCCTGCTGAATGGCTTGAGTCTGTAGACCTGCCTCTAGCCAAGTGCTCTCCCTGAGCCCTCCTCTGCTCAGTTATTGGTGTAACTGAGGCTGCAGGTGAGCCTGCTGCGGCTTTTGACCCCAGGAGCCTGGCCTTTTTGATTCCTTCTGCCTAGTCATCTTTCCCAGCATTGTTCCTTTCCTGGACCTTGAAATTTGTGCCACTTTAAAAACAGCAGAAAAACATTTTTTTCTTTTGACAGTTTGTGTGTGTGTGTGCACTAGTGAAGATGTGCCTCCAGTGTTCTATTTATGTAAGTTATTCTGTCTTTTTAAGAAACACCTAAATGGGTCTTAACAGTTTAAATCTGCTTAATTCGGCCTCTTCTTTCCCCTTTTCTAGGATTAGCGATCTTTGTTCTGTTTTAGTGTTTGTTAAGCTTTTTGTTGTTTTGTATGGGCCAAGATACTTGCTTTTCTAGCATATTCCTCTTGATTTTGTCTTGTATAGGGTAACATATCGTGAGAGATATGAAATCAGTGAGTTCTAAGTCTTCCAAACAAGTCCATTGTTCAAAGTAATCTTACCCAATTTTGTTCCTGATGAATTATCCACTTGGGAGGCATTCTCCCATTGAAATAACATCTCAACCAGAACTGAACCTGGTCTGTTATTTGCTAGCTTCTTTTCCCTTTGCTGTGTATTTACCCCAAAGTCCTAATTTCATTAATTTCTCAGGAATATTCCCTCTTGATTCTCATCTGGGAGTGATTTGGCTGTCTCTCCCAAGCAGATATCTGGCAAAGTCTACAGACAAGTTTGTCATAACTGGGGGTTGCTCCTGGCATCTGCTGAGTAGAAGCCAGGGATGCTACTAAAAATCCCATAGTGCACAGTGTTTTCCCCACAGCAGTGACTTCTCTGATCCCAAAATGTCAGTAGTGTCAAGGTTAAATCCTGCACCAGAGGATAGAAAATGCATTCATGCCTCTCAGTAATAGGTCACCTTCAAATCACCCTAGGAATGGCATTCAAGGAGGCAGTGCTCTTCTTCAGAGGCTTGTCTGCAGCCCGGGCAGTTCTGTGATCACTTGTTAGAGCTGTGCTATGCTGTGCCGAGTTGCTTCAGTTGTGTCCGACTCTTGGCCACCCCATGGACTGTAGCCCACCAGGCTCCTCTGTCCATGGAATTCTCCAGGCAAGAATACTGGAGTGGGTTGCTACAAGAATACTGGAATGGGAAGGGGATCTTCCCAGCCCAGGGATCAAACCCACTTCTCTTACATCTCCTGCATTGGCAGGAGGATTCTTTACCCCTCGTGCTATCTGGGAAGCCCTTCTTGTTAGAGAGGCATCATGTCTAAGCAGTAATCCAGCCACTGGATAATTTTTTAATGGATTTGACCTGACGCTTTAAGAGGGATCCTTTGAGTGTTTTCCTCAATGGCCCTTTCAGAAATACTGCGGTTTGCTCTAAATGCCTCCTGCCTCTCCTGGAGCCCCAGTCATGGGTCAGTAATGGCCTCTCTATTGCTTTTTCCATCCTAAAGAGCAGCTAAGAGGAGCTTATTTTTATCTTGTCTTATCTGTGTAGGCAGGACTTCAGTATGGCATTTTCCCTTCCTTTTGGTAGAATCTGCTGCAAGCTCAGCTTTCCTCCACCCTGAACCTCTTACTTCCTTTCATATAGTTATATATATTTCTTTATGTTTATGTTTTTCTTCCATAGCTACTGTTCAGATAAGACTGGTTACTTGTTGATTTTTGAGCAAATTTAAATCTTAAACTTATAGTATCACCACACACACACACAAAAAAAAACCTTTTAGTGGGCTTTATCAGCAATTATAGCTATATTAATTTCATTGACTTGTTTTTCTGAGTCCTAGAACATGGCACATCCCCTGGTGAAGACCTTCATTTTATTTTACCTTCGCTGATGTATATATCTGTGTCTGCAACCGTAATATGAGTCTCCAAATCCAAATCTGTTCAGATCACAGATTGAATAACCAGTGAATCTAGCGAAACTCTGAGAATATATGAAGGACTCTTAGCCCATGGGAAGCTACAAAAACCTCTGAGATTAGCGCCTTCCTGTCACTCCTTGGTACTGAATACAGTTTGAAACAATACACAGAAGCTAACAGCACTGCCCACTTATTTCTGACATCAAATCTCACGTTAGATCTTGATAACCAACCTTAACTTAAAGTCAGGTCCTATGATTTAATTGAAACATAACAGTAAAAGCAGCAAAAGATTATTGTGTGTCACTGCCTAAAATGTCGATGTTGTGAACATTACCCCTTCAGTGGTAAGGTTTTACAATGACAAAAAGGTGATTTTTTTTTTTCCCTTTAATCAAGTGTTTCTCAAATTAAGCAGCATATAGGGATGACTTGGGGAGGTTTTACAAAGTAAAAATGTCTGAATGCTACTGTTAGAGATTCAGATGTAAATAGTCTGAGTTTTGGCCTGGACATTGGGAGTTTTAAAAGCTTCCCAGGTGATTCTCCAAGGTGAAAATTAGCAGCCAGATTTGGAACCATTGCCATGACCTAATCCTTGCTCTGCCGTCACAGGTCAGGTCAGGGTCAGCTTCGGGGACTTGCACAGTGCTGGCTTAATAAGGCCCATGCCCTTATTGCCCATGCCAGTGCAACTGTGCTTTTAGAGCTAGTTCCTATTAATTATGAATATATGAAAAGAGCCACTGGTCTGGATGCACAAGTCAAAGTAAGCTGATATGATCCACGAGGATCAAAATCCTTTGTTACATGTGCTTAATGATTCATTAAAGTCTAGAAGGGCACCCACCCCGAGACAATCTAGAAACTCCTTGGTGAGGTCTCAAGGTTTGTTTACAATGCAGCAAATCTAGAGAGTTTGGTAGTGATTATTATTATAACTCTTTCTCAGTTTGAATGCTCAGAGCCAGATAAAGTATAAACAAATAAGTTAGATTGAGAGCAAAATAGCATCTTCTGATAAAACTGAATTTGTGACCATTTGAGTGTCCTAATATTTCCTCCATTGAATTAAATATGTCCATATAATTGTAGCTTTAATTAAGATGTCCATAATAATTAAGGCTTCCCCAATGACTCAGATAATTAAGAATCTGCCTGCAATGCAGGAGCCTCGGGTTCAGTCCCTGGGTCTGAAAGATCCCCTGGAGAAGGGAATGGCAGCCTGCTTTAGTATTCTTGCCTGGAGAATTCCATGGACAGAGGAGCCTGGTGAGCTACAGTCCCTGGGGCTGCAAAAAGTTAGACACGACTGAGCAACTAACGCTTTCACTATTTTCACTTTCATAGTAATGAAGAACAGGGCTGGATGAGTGCAGGCCTTCCCTCTTCAGCAGCCCCCTTTGAGCATGGAGATGCAAGAAGCAGATGAAGCTGAGAGTCCTGAGGGGGATAAAGAATAAGTCTTGCTCAATGTAAAAAAGAAAAAAAAAGTCATCATATTTTTATAGGCTTATTCCATCTCAATTTGAAAATACATAAAGATTGCCTCTTCAATTTTTTTTAAAGATTTTTTTTTTAATTTGGACCATTTTTAAAGTCTATTAAATTTGTTACAGTATTGTTTGTATTTTTGTTTTTGTTTTTTTGGCTGCGAGTCACGTGGGATCCTAACTCCCCAACCCACATCCCCTGCACTGGAAGGTGAAGTCTTAACCTGGAACCACCAGGGAGTTCCCCAGAGTACCTCTTATGTACCTAATTCTTACAAGATGCCAAAATGATATAAAAAATAAAAATACCTTCAGGGTGTTTAAAATCTGTCTGGGAAGCCTCAACACAGACATTAAAAACTTATTAAGACCAGAGGGCATGACTTAGAAAGGTTCAAATGATGAGTACACGTGTGAGATGTTTTATGATTCCTTTGGAAGTTGTACGTGAAACCTGAGATGGACCTTGGTGAACAGGATAAGTATGGGGAAATGGAGGGAGAGTAGGAATTCAAGACCATGCCAACATTATGTGCAAATAGGAGCGGCTTCCTGATTAGCAGGGCCCAGGTGGGCTGCCCTCTATGGGGTCGCACAGAGTCGGACACGACTGGAGCGACTTAGCAGCAGCAGCAGTGTAAAATGAAAAGGTAGAGACCCCCGTTCTAATTATTAAGCATTTCAAGGTGTGATAGCAGAATGTTAAAACAAGTGCAGGTTCTGTGCATCCTCAGAGATTACGTGCCCTTGCAGCTTGTCCCAGTTACAAATGAGGTGTCAGTGCCTCCGGGGGTGGTCAGTGTGCTGATCTTTTGTTTAGACCTCTTCTCTGGAGATGGTTGAAAGGTGGGAGAAAATCTGGTGCATAAGAAGCAGCCCATGGAAGCACCCGGCTTCCCAGGGGGCGCCAGTGGTAAAGAATCCGCCTGCCAATGCAGGAGACTTAAGACAACCCTGGGTTCGATCCCTGGGTTGGGAAGATCCCCTGGAGGAGGAAACGGCAGCCCACTGCAGTATTCTTGCTGGAGAACCCCATGGACAGAGGAGCCTGGCAGGCTACAGTCCATAGGATTGCAAAGAGTCGGACATGACTACAGCGACTTAGCGTAGCATGGCCATGTGAGCACCCACAATGAGGATGAGTTGCTGGCTGAATATACACCAGGAGAGGATGCTGGGGATTACTAAATATCGAAGGCGAGAGGTCAGAGTTGTACAGGAAGGGATGAACAAATAGAAGAAAACACCAAAGAACTTTGAAGCTGGATTTGAGCCAGAGTGAAAATGGGAAGTCATTAAAGCTGCAAAGTAAGGAGACAGATGTGAGCAAGTGAGGGACTAAGGAACTGCCTTGGAAGTGTGGTCTCTGAAGAGGAAGTGGCAGGAGTGAGGACCGGAAGGAGCGCCAGTTACTGACCTCAGACTCAGATGAAGTAGTGCATGAAGTAGAGGCATCGGCAGAGAAACAGAAGCATTTCCCATAGATCGGATGTGTGAAGCCAGAGCAGTAGGTGGACTCGTGGGATCTTTTCTCAAAGTGCAATTTAATTGATGTAGAGAAATTTGTTCAGAATATCCTGTGGATAAATACTTGGGAGCACTAGACTCTGCTGGAAAAATGCCAGAGGTGGATGTGTGTCAGCTGAAATGATTTTTTTTAACTTCAACATATTTGTAAAAAACCCTATAGTACAGAGCATTAAAATGTAAGTTTTATTGGTGGGTGATTTATGCTTAGGGAAATAATATTTAAATAAGAGAACTTTGAAATTAATGACTTTTGGGTAAACACAGTTTTATAAGAGCTTATAAATAGGATTCCTGTTTATTTTCTGGAAGACTGAAATTCAGTTTGACTTTGAAGAAAGCCTTTGAAAGGTGATATCTGAGATAATCATAAAATATATTTCCTTTTAGTTATTTCGAAGGCTTAAAACAGCATCATGTAAACAACAGTACAGAGTTGAAATAATTCTGATTGATTTTCAGAATGTAAATCTTTGTATTCATTACTCTCGTCTTAAAATAGAAATATAATAGCCTTCCATATTGGTTTTTGAGGTGTGTGTGTGTGTGTGTGTGTGTTTTGGTTAGGATTAAAGGAAATGGCTTTATATAAAAAGTGATTAGCCAGTATAAAATATATGAATGCATCCTCAGTCAGTCATGTCTAACTCTTTGTGATTTCATGGACTGTAGCCCTCTAGGCTCCTCTGTCCCTGGAATTTGCCAGGCAAGAATACTGGAATGGGGTGTCGTTTTCTCCTCTAGGGAATCTTCCTGATCCAGGGATTGAACCCATGTCTCTTACATCTCCTGAATTGGCAGGTGGATTCTTTACCACTGTTCTACCTGAAAAACCCAGTATAAAACAGATGCTCAAAAGATGTTTATCCCTTCCTTTTCTCTGTATTAAATCCAATCTTCTTATCCTTAGTTTTCTCTCAGGGTTTTTTTTTCAAAAAGATTTTTCAGTACCCCCTTATATCTTTGTAGTTGTTCAGTCGCTAAGTCACGTCCAACTCTTTGCAACCCCCTGGACTCCATCACACCAGGCTTCTCTGCCTTTCGCTGTCTCAGGGAGTTTGTTAAACTCATATCCATTGAGTCTGTGATGCCATCCAACAATCTCATCCTCTGTCACCCCCTTCTCTTCCTGTCCTCAGTCTTTCCCTCATCAGGGTCTTTTCCAATGAGTCATCTCTTCCCATCAGGTGGCCAAAGTATTGGCACTTCAGTTTCAGCATCAATCCTTCCAATGAATATTCAGGGTTGGTTTCCTTTAGGATTGACTGGTTTGATCTCCTTGCTGTCTAAGGGACTCTCAAGAGTTTTATCCAGCACCACAGTTCATAAACATCAATTCTTCAGTGCTCAGCTTTCTTTATGGTCCAACTCTCACGTCCGTACATGACTATTGGAAAAACCATAGCTTTGACTATATATGGACCTTTGTCAGCAAAGTGATGGCTCTGCTTCTTAATACACTGGCTAGGTTTTGTCATAGCTTTTTTTCCAAGCAGCAAGCATCTTTTAATTTCATGGCTGCAGTCACTCTCTGCAGTGATTTTGGAACCCGAGAAAATAATATCTGTCACAGTTTCCATTTCTTCTCCATCTATCTACCATGAAGTGATGGGACCGGATGCTATGATCTTAGTTTTTTGAATGTTGAATTTTAAGCCAGATATTTCACTCTCCTCTTTTATTTTCATCAAGATGCTCTTTAGTTCCTCTTTGCTTTCTGCCATTAGGTTGGTAGCATCTGCATATCTGAGATTGTTGATATTTCTCATGGAAATCTTGATTCCAGCTTCTGTTTCATCCAATCCAGCATTTCACATGATGTATTCTGCATATAAGTTAAATCAGCAGGGTAATGATATACAGCCTTGACATACTCCTTTCCCAATTTTGAACCAGTCATTTCATGTCCAGTTCTAACTGTTTCTTCTTGACCTGCATACAGGTTTCTCTGGAAGCAGGGAAGGTAGTTTGGTATTTCCATCACTTTAAGAATTCCCCACAGTTTGTTGTGATCCACACAGTCAATGTTTTTAATACAGACAATGAAGCAGAAATACATATTTTTTTCCCTAGAATTCTATTGCTTTTTCTATGATCCAACAGATGTTGGCAATTTGAATCTTATATACATAGATTTGGGCTTCCCTAGCTTTTCCACCTTAATAAAATCTTGAAACTTTTAGATTTATAACCTCTAGTCAACCCAACAGCCTTCAGTGGTATTCATCACAAAGAGTAACAAAAGAATCTCTTATTGGTAAGATTAATAATACACTTGACCCTTGAACAATAGAGGTTTTGAATTGCATGGGTCCACTTATACATGGATTTTTCTCAGTAGTAAATACCCAGTACAACGTGATCTGCAATTGGTTGAATCAGGATACTGCTGTTGCAGAGGGTGTACTATCAATCTTATATGGATTTTCCACTGTGCAGAGGGCCAGTAGGTGCTCCTAACAGTTATGTCGTTCAAGGCTCAACTGTATTAGACATCTAAACCAATTAATCATATTTAAAGTATAAGAGGTCTTCAAGCTAAACATGTTCAATCCTCTTATTTATGGATAAATACACCAAGTCCTAGAAAGGTGAAGGAAAGGGATTTGGGGATGAGGGGGAAGAATTTGTTTAGCAATTGAATTACATTCCCTGCATAGAACCTCTCACACAGGGAAGAGGTGAAAGGAAAAGGGAGCAGCTATGAACTCAGTCGATTCATTTGCAAAATATGGTGCTGGGGAAAAATAAACATTCAATAGACATAAGTGGATAAACTTAAAATCTTGTGAGGCTCACCTTTACATATTCACTTATGAGTATGGCACTTTGACACCTGTGCTACCACCACCTCCGAATCAATCAGGGATCCAACACAGGATGGAAACGTTGAGGTACCTGTCATCGGGTAGTACGAGGGTCTGTGGGATTTCCCAGGCAAGACTACTAAGGTGGATTGCCATTTCCTCCTTCAAGGGATCTGTCCCACCAAGAGACCGAACCCGGGTCTCCTGCCTGGCAGATGAGTTCTTTACACTAATTACATGTTGGACCTTTATCACTAATAAGCGTATTTGATTGGTTAATGAAAACTTTTCAAATGCCTAATTGAGTTATATTTTTCATCGTATAGAATCCTGGTGAAATATTTATTATTTTGAGAGATGAAGTAACAAGTGATGCTGTGGAGGTTGAATTTACATCAACTAGTAAATGCATTAGAACACAGCCAGCCCTCTGGAATAAAAGTGTCTGGAGTATGAAAGCTTTAGGTAAGAAATTTTTTATGCTTTAATAAATATAAAACATCATTCTGAGTTTCTTTCAATAAATTTCTGGTAAATGGTTTCACTTCTCTACAGAAACTAATATTGTTCTGCAGGTGTTTCCTGTGTTTAGCTTTCACACATCCAAGGCTGTTAGTATTAATCTGAGTTTGCAAAAGCATGAATGTGTGAATTATGAGAAATTAGCCTATGTACCATGTGGTGAAATGACAGGCAGTAATATCATGTACTTTTAACTGTGTCAGCAAAGAGCACTTTAAATGTTAGCTATTAAATTAGGGAATTAAAATCATTCGCTTTATTGTAACAGGATGAGCAAACATTTGGATTTTCATTTGTAATTTTCTTCTTTTTTTTGTTTTTTGTTTCTGCCATGCCCCTGAGTATGTTTTTGCTTGTTTGGAAAGCATAGTTCTTTTTCACTATTTTATCATCTTGGTATCATATCTATATACAGTCTCCCCTCTTTTCCTTTTTTAAATTATGAACCTAACCATTTATTATCCAAGTTTGCTTCAACATGATAAATCATATCAGATATAAAATTGCAGGTAAAATATACAGACTTGTCTTGATAATTGTACTAAAATCAAAATCTAATATATTAATTTCTGAATGTCTTGATATAAATGTAGGGCTTGCTATTTTTTTTAATTTATGGTGTCCTTTTACAATCAGAGAATAAAACTTTATAAATGTGAATTTAAGTATTTTAAAGTACAAAGATATTCAATCTTATTATGAATTCGGAAATGTGGTAAAAAATTAAAGAGTATATCAAACGCATCCAGAGCTTTTTTGTTTGTTTGTTTTTTTTTTTAGAATATAACTCTAGTGAAATCCATTTACAGAGCATTTACAAATCTTTTCTGTTGTGTTGTATAAAGTATGTGTCCCTTCTGTGGATATCCTCACACAGCTTAGATCAGAGTTGGATTATGGAAAAGGAAGACTCTATAAACATCTTAGACACTGCTTCCTGTCATGGACAAGGACATGCAGAAGTGAAGTGAGAAAGAATTCTGTTTCTTTTGCTTTTCTTCCATAGCCTCTTACTTCCTTATGTCATATTTTTTAAATGATTTAATGAACAGTAACTTATAATTAGTTTAGAAGTTAAGCTAAATCTAGTTAGACTAAAATCACTACAGAAAAATCAGTATTGCAAATTAAGAAGCACTGAGATAATACTTCCCAAATACCAAATCAAAATGTCAAATAAAATTATTCATATTAAGATCTTATGTTCAATTTACCTAGTAGCTAATAGCAGTGGAAAGAATAAAATGTCAAATTTCAGATGTTTTTCAGAAAAATAGAAAACTGTTATTCCATAATTTCCAAGATATATGATTATAATATTATCTATGTGATTGAACAACTAATTTATAGTAAAAATAAATAAACTATTATTTACCAGTTATGCTAATTAAACCTCTCCAACTCTTTTTTTTCCAACCAGTGTATTCTGTAAGTTAATGATAGATTTTCTTACAAAATGTTGCCTGTTATGTAACAACATATAGGATAGTTCCATGAATAAGTATGGGACTATGGATGGGACCATGGCTCAGCAGAAATGGCCCCAGAGTCTTCCTTTCTCTGCCTCGTGGTACTGTTTCTTAAAAATTTTTGAACCCTAGCAAGAACTACATTTTACATTACGATGCAGGATGTATGCATGAATACATAATGAAAACAAAGGTTTTAAAAGCAATACTTAGACTAATGGTTTCAGCCATGACACGCAAAGAGCTTGAAATTTGCCACTCCCATTCTTACAACAAGAGAAAACTGAACAAACTGAAAATCAGTGACTTTCTTGAACTCGCTGGAGAACTGAAGTTGGAGGGCAAACAACCATTACAACATGTGGAGAGAAAGGTAAATCTAGAGTGACATCTAAGATCTGCTTACCTGGAGCAGAAGTCTCTGGAGCCGTAATCTGGTAAGAACACCTAAATGGTAATTCTCGTGGACTGCTGAAGGCTAAGTGTGAACTAGCTTGAAAGTAAGAAACCCCTGGAGGCTACCATCCTATGTGTGCTGTGTGCTCAGTCGTGTCCGACTCTTTGTGACCCCGTGGACCGTAGCCCACCAGGCTCCTCTGTCCATGGGATTTTTCAAGGCAGAAATACTGGAGTGGGTTGCCATTCCCATCTCCAGGGGATCTTCCCAACCCAGGGATCAAGCCTGAGTCTCCTGAGTCTCCTGCATTGACAGGTGAATGGCTTCTTTACCACTGAGCTGTCTGATGAGGCACCTATAATTTTGTGAAATTTATCTCCAGGAATCCCATCAGATTCACACAGTGAAGATCTGAGAAAGATCTGGAAGATTCTGCTGGGTCAGAGGAAGCATAATCAAGGGGAAACACTCTCCATGTGTCCTCCATAACGAAGGTCTACTTTTCAGGGGGAAACACTTTCCCAGAGTCTCATCCTACCTGAGGAAGGGAGCCCCCTCTAGCCTTTCTGTCTCATTTAAGGGAGGGGTGGGGAAGAAAGCTGTGGCATGGCAGAAATGCTAGTGGAGGTCACAGCAAAAGACACAGGCCCACTAAAAGACTGAGAATCATAAGATTAACGTGCTCCCCTCCGCCCAACATGACGATTACCACAGCAGCGTAATGACAGGGGGTTACAGTTGAAAGTATGCAAGAGGCAGTGTCTTTCTGAGGAGCAGTACTTAGGGAAGCACAAGAGCAAGAGAGAAGTCAAGGACAAGAGAGGAAGTCGATGACTGTGGCACTGGCAGCTACAGCAAACAGTAGATACAGGCCAACTCCTAGATAGGTCACTCTCACTACACCCTTACCTCATACACCCCAAACGAATAGCCCTGGTGGCTCAGGCAGTAAAAAATCTGCCTGTAATATGGTAGACCCAGATTCAGTCCCTGGGTTGGCAAGATCCCCTGGAAAAGGGAATGGCAACCCACTCCAGTAGTCTTGCCTGGGGAATCCCGCAGACAGAGTAGCCTGGTGGGCTACAGTCCATAGCGTCACAAGGAAAGTTGATGGACACCCTTTGGACACTACTGAGATACTTTCGCTTTTCACCCCGAACAACATAGCTGCTTTCCGACAAGAAATTACAAGATACGCCAGAAAGCAAGGAAGAAACAGTCCCGAGTGATAAAATGCACATCAGACCAGACAAGTGTGACACAGATGTTGGAATTATCAGACAGGAAGTTTTATGCAACTATGATTAATATGTTAAGGGCTGTAATGGAAAAGTAGACAACATGCAAGGACATATGGGTACTGTAAGGAGAGAGAAACATATTTTTCTCTTTTCATTTTATTTTCACTGTTACTCAGAACTTCCTAAATTCATGTCATGCTGAACTAGTGGGTCACAAACCACAGCTGGAGAAACTGTGTTTTGCAG
The DNA here is from genome assembly GCA_006410675.1 of Oreotragus oreotragus. Taxonomy (NCBI): domain Eukaryota; kingdom Metazoa; phylum Chordata; class Mammalia; order Artiodactyla; family Bovidae; genus Oreotragus; species Oreotragus oreotragus. The sequence continues at coordinate 400,702 of SJYX01018709.1, forward strand.
CTGCACCAGCCAATATGGTAGCCACTGGCCACATCTGGCTATTTAAGCTTTATTATAATTAAATAAAGTTTAGAATTCAGTTGCACTAAGCATATTTCAGGTGTTTCGTTGGAACATATCCATCATCTCGGGAAGTTTGATTGGACAGCACTGACTGTACACTGGGGTTCCCTTTTCTCTACACCAGCTGCAGAGTAAGAGGGAGTACCCAGTGTGCTCTTGCAGGCTAGCTATCTGTGCAGAATCTGCAGTGAAGTTAAGGAAATACTTAACTGGTGGCCGAAAGAGCTGTTTTTATTCTGTATTGAGCTATTTACTGGGAAACTCTAGACAAGTCTCTTGATCTTTCTGTGCACAGTTTTCTTACTGATAAAACAACTTCTGTACTTGTATTTTAAGTACTCATGTACAGGATGTTTGGAGATAAGGGCGGTAATATATGAGACACCCCTGAGACATCCAGCTGAGGAACAAAGTATCAGTCTGTCCCTCTAGCAAATTTCGTAAATTTGAGTGACTTTAGAACTTCCTTCTCTTTCTTTTGGAGGAGAATTGAAGCGTCTTTCTCTATAAATACGGTACTCCTCATATTGCCCACTCCCTCCTCCCATGTTCACATCCCTTAATATAAAATTTGTCCCCTTTCACTCTTGGGCAGCCATGCTCAGGAGCACTCCTGTTTCTGAATATCTCAAGTATAATTCCTGTACCTACTGATGACTTCCAGGGCAGGAAATGATCTCAGTTAGTATCTCATACCACCTAATACTAGTTTAAACATATTTAAGGTTTAAAATTTTTTTTGTTCTGTTTCTTTGAATACCAAGTTAAAATGGAGGATCTAACCCTGAAGTGGAAACATACCAGGGATGCTTCTCTACTCTCAGGGTTCTTTTGAAGAATACTGATGTTTCAAATTCAGGAGATGGCCTCTCTCTGTTGGTCTCTTTCCCCTCTAGGAAAAGTGCTCATGTGACTTCACTTTCTAAAAAGCACACCTTCCTAATGATGTCCACAGGTTCATCTCTGACAGCTACTCTTTTGTGTTACAGGAATTCGAAGCTTCTATAGTCCCCTTTTGCCAAAACTTATAAAAATACATGTGAAGGCTTTAAATGAGAAATATTAAATAATTTTAACTCAGAAAGAAGAAAGTATTCCTCTGATATCTGCATCTCAGGCAGAAAATTATTTTACACAGCGGGGGGACAATCAAAAGTTGAAAGGAATGTAAAATGTATCCACAAAGAGATAGAATTTCTTTATTAATTAAGAAGCTGTGTTCTGGATAATGTAAATTATAATTTCATATTTCATCTAAAAAACAAGGAAATACTTTAGGATGTGCTAAGTATGCTGAACATACTTAGAAAAATAACTGTTAAGAAATTATTCTAAATATACTTCAGGAAGATGGTTTTAACATGTATTAAATTGGTAGTAATTTTTAGGTGTGACTAAGATTTTAAAGCCACCAATATTTATTTAATAATAATTTCCAATCAAAAGTGTTATGTTTATTTCGGTTCCTGTAGAATATATTTCATCTAAAAAACAAGGAAATACTTTAGGATGTGCTAAGTATGCTGAACATACTTAGAAAAATAACTGTTAAGAAATTATTCTAAATATACTTCAGGAAGATGGTTTTAACATGTATTAAATTGGTAGTAATTTTTAGGTGTGACTAAGATTTTAAAGCCACCAATATTTATTTAATAATAATTTCCAATCAAAAGTGTTATGTTTATTTCGGTTCCTGTAGAAGCTTTATGTGGATTGATTCAAAGTTTACTATGTTGTAAAGTGCTAAATTTGGTTAATAAAGGAACACAACTTCTCAGACAAAGGACAACGGAAAGCAAAAAGCTATTAAGTTAATGGATTTGTGAAATAGATATATTTTATGGAAATAGTGAATATGGATCTGATATTCAGAAATACGTTTGGATTATATTTCCCATAAATTAATTTGTTCCTCCCCTGGAAAGATGTGTGTGTGTGTGTGTGTGTGTGTGTTGGTCACTTAGTAGCATCTGACTTCTTGTGACTCCATGGACAGTAGCCCGCCAGGCTCCTCCATCCATGGAATTCTCCAGGCCATAACACTGGAGTGGGTAGCCTTGCCCTTCTCCAAGGGAGCTTCCTGACCCAGGGATCAGACCTGGGTCTCCCACATTGCAGGCAGAATCTTTACCATCTGAGCCACTAGGGAAGCCCCACCTGGAAGGATAGACCACTTAAATCGTGGAGACAGAAAGGGTTGTCAGAGATTCTTGAATGGCCTAGAACTTGATATTTAAAATTTAAATACAGTTCATTTTTAACCATTACTCCTCTGTAAGTATATTTTATTATGTATCTATGTCTGATGGAGGTAGGGAGTTCCATCTTTTCCTTCCACGTCCTTTTTCATCTTCATAACTGACTCTCATATGCTTCCTTAGTTAGGTGATCTTGACCTGCATTTGTGTGTAACTCTGGTGTTAAATGTCACTCGCCTACTTTGTCTAGATAGGAAACAACAGAACTCACTTTCCCTCTCTTCTGTTGAGTCTTTAAATTAATTGGTTTTTATTTTTACTGAATAGCTATACAATGTAGATATCACAGTGACCACAGAGTACTGGTCACGAAAAAGCCAATTCAATTAATATGTTACTAAGGATGGTCTTTCTACCAGAGGAAGCCATCAAAATGTGTCCTGACTTATCAATGGAAATAGTAATTAGGTCTTGGTTGAATAAATGACATTCAATAGATATGAAAGTGTATACATCAAAAGCAGTACTTCAAGTGGCATCTCTTTGGAGGATTTCTCTAAAATCAACATTATTATCAATTGATCTAATGGTAAAATTTTGAGTCAGCTAATGACTCAAGACATCAGGAATTTATCAGTTTATTCTCATGTTAAATTCTAAAGAAATTAGAGTATTTTAAATATCCTATACTAAGCAATATTCTTACCACGTTATCTTTCATGATTTATCATCTGACTTTTCAGAAGGTTAACATCCCATCGTGAAACTCCTGATTTGTTTTCTGATAAACAAAACCAATATTTGCTTTCAAAATCGTCTTTGTGAAATCTACTGAAATAGATTTCATTTCACTCCAGCAACTCCAGAATCCCTTAACTATATACACACACAGCTGTAGCTGATGAGGTATACTTTACTGCTCCCAGTTTTTTGAGATTTCTGTTACATTCTCTATTGGATGAATACTTACTTTTGGAAGGGAGAACTTTTCTACATTTTTTTTTAATAATGTAGGTTAAGTGTCTGGTCAAGCAATATGAGAAGAGGAACTTCAGCTTCTTGATCTAGTTAAATCTAAGATTGTTATTTTGGCTTCAAATTTCCCTAGGGAATATTGTGAGAGGTCCTGTAACCTCTTCAGGAGATAAAGTAAAACTAATGCTCCAACATCCGCTGGATCATCAAAAAACCAAGAGAGTTCCAGAAAAACATCTATTTCTGCTTTATTGACTATGCCAAAGCCTTTGACTGTATGGATCGCAATAAACTGTGGAAAATTCTGAAAGAGATGGGAATACCAGACCACCTGACCTGCCTCTTGAGAAATCTGTATGCAGGCCAGGAAGCAACAGTTAGAACTGGACATGGAAAAACAGACTGGTTCCAAGTAGGAAAAGGAGTCCGTCAAGGCTGTATATTGTCACCCTGCTTATTTAGCTTCTGTGCAGAGTACATCATGAGAAACGCTGGGCTGGAAGAAGCACAAGCTGGAATCAAGATTGCCAGGAGAAATATCAATAACCTCAGATATGCAGATGACACCACCCTTATGGCAGAAAGTGAAGAGGAACTAAAGAGCCTCTTGATGAAAGTGAAAGAGAAGAGTTGGCTTAAAGCTCAACATTCAGAAAACGAAGATCATGGCATCTGGTCCCATCACTTCATGGCAAATAGATGGGGAAACAGTGGAAACAGTGTCAGATTTTATTTTTCTGGGCTCCAAAATCACTGCAGATGGTGATTGCAACCATGAAATTAAAAGACGCTTACTCCT
>SJYX01018709.1:417379-478023 GCA_006410675.1 Oreotragus oreotragus
TGGGAGGTGGGAGGGGGGTTCATGTTTGGGAGTTCGTGTAAAAAAATAAATAAATACAAAAAATAAATAAATAAATAAAAATTATACTGCTATTTGTTTATAAAATTGAATAAATGAATCTGATGCTTATGAAAGTAAGGAACTCTCAGAGGTTCACAATACTCGGCAAATTTGTACCAGAAACTTTCCTTCACATCTTACATCAGTCATGAACTCCAGGTACATACACTTCATCATTGTTGTTCAGTCCCTCAGTCGTGTCCGACACTTTGCAACCCCGTGAGCTGCAGTACATCAAGCTTCCCAAATATACTTCATTACTGACTTTTAATGGCTGTAAAATTTTTGATTCCGATCTTGCCTTTCTTATGAACGTTAAGGATAGGTTTATTACTCAAAAATGCCTAAGGTCTTACCTCTCTCAAAAGGCTGCTTATTATCTTTCCTTTTTCTTACTGGACTGTGGTGGTGTTGTATAAGAGAAATAGTTCTAGATAGGGCAGGAGCAGGAGTTGGATTCTTTTATTAAGTAATCCCTTCATGAGAGCTCATTTTCCCTAGTGCTAAAGGAATTCCCTCCTGTGAACAGTGAAGAAGTATATGATCTCCAAGGTCATTTCCATCTCAAATATTCCATAATTGTACGTCAAGAAAAAAAAATGCTTATTTAGATTGAGAGCTATGACCATTCTCCGTTAAAGAGGATTGACTTGCAAATATATGGGCTTTCCATATAGACTTTATTTCCATTTTATTTGCACTGATCTTAATTCTACCCCAAGAGAAGAAGGAAGCAATTTGAGTTTCATGTACCTTTGATCAGTTTTATTACTTGTTTTGTATTTCTGAGCAGAGATTTGGACTGTAGCCCACCAAGCTCCACTGTCCATGGAATTCTCCAGGCAAAAATACTAGAATGGGTTGCCATCTCCTTCTCCAGCAGATCTTCCCAACCCAGGGATAGAACCTGTGCCTCCTGTGTCTCCTGCATTGCAGGCTTTTGAAAGATTCTTTACCCACTGAGCTATCAGGAAGAAAACCATCAGAGATTTTTCATCAGACAAAGAATAGTCAAAATGCAATTTGAAGATGTATTTCTGGATTCATTTTTCATATTGTTTATTCTCCTAATTGGGGTTGACCAATAAGAATAAAACAAATCTTTTGAAGTTTAGCTGTGACATTTCCCGTGTGCTCTGTTCTCTACTTGCGGTAATGGTCAAGCAATGGTTAATGATGCCTGATTAGGATAGCTCAGACTTAATGATTATACTCACCTCAGTTACAAATCATTGACTCAAATAAGAACACACAGCTAGTACACTCATCCATTTATTTAGAGAAAAACAAGTAAATCAGTTAGCTTTAATGGTAGATACAGCAGCTATTATAAGAAAAAAAGGCATTTCTGAGCACAGAAATAGCCAGTGACATAACTATACTGTTGTTTCTCTACAATTTTTGATCTTATATGCCATCTTAGTCCATTTTTATAGTTATTGGTCCCATATGTTTTAGTTTATGTTTAGCTACTATTTAGAATATATTTTGTTAATGACTTCTTAATTTATAGTTTCTGCTCACTTGATGAAAATAAATACTTCCTCAGTGCTTTATTTCTCCCAAACTAAAGTGTCTCTCTTGCACCTTACATCCCCTTTCTTCTTGTCAAGTTGGGGCTGGCTTTGACTGCCCTCTGCAGAGGATGTCTATGTGCTGGTGTAAATGGTGTCTATAGCAACCCCATCCAAGTACAGCCCTCTGCTTTTACTGTCTAGTTCTTTAGAGCATTCAGATCAATCATAATGAGCATTTTTAAACAACCCTAAAAAACAAAGCACAAGTCAAACACCGTTAACAAGGTTCCTTTATAGCTTTATTCATAGAAATAACAAGGTAGGAGCAAACCCCAAATATTCCATAGTTCTTTGGAAATTAGAAGGCTAAAAAACCCTGTGGCCAAAAGGTGTTTGTTTGCATTTACTAAAAGTCATTGTACATTCTTGTGGTGCTCTTTATTAAATAGTATTAATAATAAGATAAAGAAATAAAGTGGAATATAATTTGGGAAGTTTAAATTGTGTTTAGCATTCATGAAATATGCTTCTACATTAAACTGTATCAGAACATAGGAAATTAAGTAAAATAAGTCTTTGATAAGGAAAATTAAACTTCTAAAAAATTATTTTTCAGAGATCAGCCATTTAGTTTCATCAACCTTATTAAGTATCAACACACAAGCAAATATAAATCAGTTCTGCACAAGTCCCTCCCAATAAATCTGATGAACATTTAAAAAATGTAGCTTGACTTTTCAGCAGCAATTAACACCACTGAACAAACTTACTGTCTTGATTTAATTTTTCTTCTTAACTTCCAGGAAGACATGTGTTCCTGGTTTTCTTTTTACATCCTTTGCCTTTCATTCTCAATATCCTTTACAATCTCTTCATTGTAGATCTATAAAATAAAATTTTAAATCTATCCAGTTTTGACTCTTAGTCACCCTTATTTTTTGATGGATATTTCCTCTGCAGTTTGTCTCATTGGCTTATGAGATATACACCAACTGTGGGTTTCCTTTAAGCCTATCTCTCACTGTTCTCTAACTCATGAAATGCATCATAGTCAATCTGTTTTAAAAGCCAGAAACACAGGAGTCTCCTCATACCTTGCACTCCCTCACCCTAAAAATTCAATCCATTATTAAGCCATATCAGTTTTACTTACTAAATATTGCTTACTTCTCTATACATCTCTTTAATTTTGACACTTTAGTGGACCTTTTCCTCTTGCCTATACTGCTAAACTAATCTAACTGGTTCCCAACTGTAGGTTTTGCACACACCCTATTTATCTGAAATCCCTGGTCTGTGAGGGTACTTTAAGAATAATGATGTCAGCACACAATTCTCTTGCTCAAATACTTCAATAGATTCCAGTTGTTAAATGGATTAAAAAAATCTTTAGCGTGAAAAATATGGCCTTGATGTCACTGTCCCCTCTCACCTTCCAACTTAATCTTTTTAGTAAAATAATTGATTTTTAGTTGGAGGATAATTGCTTTACAATATTGTGTTGGTTTCTGCCATGTGTCAACATTAACCAGCCATAGGTACATGTCTGTCCTCTCCCCGTGGAGCCCCCTGCCCCTCTAAGTTGTCGCAGAGCACCAGATTTGAGCTCCCTGCGTCATAGAGTACCTTTCTACTAGCTGTCTTGTTTCACATATGGTAATATGCATGCTGCAGTGCTACTGTCTCAGTTTCTCCCACCTCTCCTTCCCCGTGTGTCCACAAGTTTGTGTATGTCTGCGTCTCCACTGATGCCCTGCAGACAGGTTTATCAGTACCATCTTCCTAAATTCCCTGTATATGTGTTAATATGAGATATTTGCCTTTCTCTTTCTGACTCACTTCACTCTGTGTAATAGGCTCTAGGTTCATCCACCTCATTAGAACTGAATCAAATGTGTTTCTTTTTATGGCTGAATAATATTCCATTACGTATCTCTACCACAACTTTTTTATCCATTCATCTGTCGATGAACATCTAGGTTGCTTCATGTCCTGGCTATTGTAAATAGTGCTACAATGAACATTGGAGTGTATGTGTCTTCCTCAATTAGATATATGCCCAGTGGTGAGGATGCTGGGTCATATATAATTTTATCCTAGTTTTTAAAGTAATCTCCACGTTGTCTTCCATAGTGGCTGTATAAATTACACTCCCCCCAACAGTGCAGGAGGATTTCCTTTTCTCCACACCCTCTCCAGCATGTATTGTTGTAGATTTTTTGACAATGGCCATTCAAACTGGTGTGAGGTGACACCTCACTGTGGTTTTGATTTGCATTTCTCTAATAATGAGTGATGTTGAGCATCTTTTCATGTGTTTGTTAGTCGTCTGTCTGTCTTCTTTGGAGAAACGTCTGTTTAGGTCTTCTGCCCACTTTTTGATTGGGTTGTTTTTCTGGTTGTGGATTTTGGAAATTAGTCCTTTGTCAGCTGTTTCATTTGCTATTATTTTCTTCCATTCTGAGGATTATCTTTTCATCTTGCTTGTAGTTTCCTTCACTGTGCTAAAGTTTTTAAGTTTAAGTAGGTCCCATCTTAATCTTCTGCTTCTACTTTCCAGGACCTCTGATCTGCTTTACTTTTAGTTAATTTCCTACCTCAGGGCCTTTATATGTGCTCCTTTGTAACTGAAACCCTCTCTCTATTGCTCTTTCCAATCAATATCTTTGTCTAGTTAATTTTAACTCTGATTTTTAATCCAGCACCTCTTCCTCAGTGGAGCCTTCCTTGATCCATACATCTCCCTGTGTATCTCTTTGTAATACTGTAATTTGACATTTCTGGGTGTGATATTTTTCAAATTATCTTTCATTATCTGTCTCTCATTAAACTCCAAAGTCAATAAAGGTGGGGATGCTATCTATTTAGTTCCCTGTTTCATATCCAGAATCAAGTACACTGCCAGATACATGGCTGCTCAATGTGTATTTTGTTGGATGAAAGAATATACATTAAATTTCCCACCCAACCTCATGTGATCCATCAATCAGAGGTCCTGGCTTCCTGATAGCACAGACACAGGCCATTTTGAGACGGTTATTGGGCTGTTGGCTAAGGCAGTGCTGCTTTTGGCTGAAGTTAAAACAGCAGGGCAAAAAAAAGGACAACAAAGGAAAAAATCAAATGACTATAAAATGATGAGACTAATTCTATTGTTTGATTTGGAAGCTAGCATCTAAAACAATTCAAGAGAATAATTCCCCAAATTTTTCAAGAAATCATGGCCCCATTTAGATAAGGATTTTTTGAAAGACATTTCTTTGAATGGTCTAATGCAGTATTTGTTTTAAAGCTCCCCCCCAGAATGNCTATTGTTTGATTTGGAAGCTAGCATCTAAAACAATTCAAGAGAATAATTCCCCAAATTTTTCAAGAAATCATGGCCCCATTTAGATAAGGATTTTTTGAAAGACATTTCTTTGAATGGTCTAATGCAGTATTTGTTTTAAAGCTCCCCTCAGAATGGGAGAAAATAACTGCAGACAAAACAACTGACACAGAATTAATCTCCAGAATATATAAGCATCTGATACAGCTCAGTATCAGGAAAACAAGCAGCCCAGTCAAAAAAGTGGGCAGAAGACCTAAACAGATATTTCTCCTAAGAAGATATACAAATGACCAATAAACACATGAAAAGATGCTCAACATCACTCATTATTAGAGAAATGCAAATCAAAACTACAATGAGGTATCACCTCACACCAATCAGAATGGCCATCATCAAAAAATCTACAAATAAATGCTGGAGAGGGTGTGGAGAACAGGGAATCCTCTTACACTATTAGTGGGAAAATAAACTGAAATAGTCATTATGGAGAACAGTATGAAGATTCTTTAAAAAACTAGGAGTAAATCTACCATATGACCCAGCCACCCCACTACCGGGCATATATCCTGAGAAAACCACGATTCTAAAAGACACGTGTACCCGAGTGTTCGTTGCAGCATTATTTACAATAGCCAGGGCATGGAAGCAACCTAGATATTCATTGACAGATGATAAAGAAGATGTGGTACATATATAAAATGGTATGTTTCTCAGCCATAAAAAAGAATGAATTTGAGTCAGTTCTAGCGAGGTAGATGAACATAGGTCCTGCTATACAGAGTGAAGTAAGTCAGAAACAGAAAAACAATTATAGTATGTTAACACATATATATGAAATATAGAAAAGTGATACTGATGAACCTATTTGTAAGGAAGGAATGGAGATGCAGATGTAAAGAATGGACTAGTGGACACAGTCTGGGGAGGGAGGGAGTGGGACGAATGGAGAAAGTGGCATCAATATATTTACCCTATTGTGTATAAAATGGATTGTTAGTGAGAAGTTGCTATATAACACAGGGAGCTGTCTGGTGCTCTGTGATGACTAGAGGGGTGGGAGGTGAGGAAGGGAGGGATGCTCAAGTGGGAGGGAGTATACGTGTAGTTATGACAGAAACCAACAAAACATTGTAAAAAACGTCAAGAGGGAGGGAACATATGTATACCTATGGCTGATTCATATTGATGTTTGACAGAAAACAACAAAATTCTGTAAAGCAGTTATTCAATTAAAAACTAAATAAATGTTTAAAAACACCCTTATTTTGTTTCATATGCATATTTCATGCATATACCTGCATGCTAAGTCATTTCAGTTGTGTCTGAATCTTTGCAACCCTGTGGACTGTGTCCCACCAGGCTCCTTTGTTGATGGGATTCTCCAGACAAGAATACTGGAATGGGTTGCCATGCCCTCCTCCAAAGAATCCTCCCAACCCAGGGATGAAACCCACATCTCTTACATCTCTTGCATTGGCAGACGGGCTCTTTACCACTAACACCATCTGGGAAGCCCATATTTAACAGTAGTAAGGTCCAACTAAGGTCCGTCTAGTCAAGGCTATGGTTTTTCCTGTGGTCATGTATGGATGTGAGAGTTGGCTGTGAAGAAGGCTGAGCGCTGAAGAATTGATGCTTTTGAACTGTGGTGTTGGAGAAGACTCTTGAGAGTCCCTTGGACTGCAAGGAGATCCAACCAGTCCATTCTGAAGGAGATCAGCCCTGGGATTTCTTTGGAAGGAATGATGCTAAAGCTGAAACTCCAGTACTTTGGCCACCTCATGCAAAGAGTTGACTGATTGGAAAAGACTCTGATGCTGGGAGGGATTGGGGGCAGGAGGAGAAGGGGACCACAGAGGATGAGATGGCTGGATGGCATCACTGACTTGATGGATGTGAGTCTGAGTGAACTCCGGGAGATGGTGATGGACAGGGAGGCCTGCCATGTTGCGATTCATGGGGTCACAAAGAGTCAGACACTACTGAGCAACTGAACTGAACTGAAAGTGTTACAGAATGATTGCTAAAGGGCCGTAAGGGTGAGAAAAGACATGGTTCTTATGGTTATTCTAACAAATGCCTGCCATAGAAAACTTTGTTATTTCATTTCTTTTTTGTTTAATCATTAATTAATTAATTAATATCTTCATTCAAAAGTCTGTTCAAGTTTGATCAAATTAAAATTTTGAGACTTTTTTGACCTTATGTGAGGGAGGGGTCAAGTCAAAAAATTCAGCACAATCAATGGTCTAGAAGAGTGTTGCTGTTGTTTTAACTTTTATCAGATTGCCTTCACATAATTATGATGTTTATACATTTTGCATGACTGATGGAGATGACAGAAACTGCTGATTGTTCACTAATATTTCTTTTTCCTTTCTTGTATGGTAACATAACTGGCACATGACCACCCAGGTAATTATTACACTTGCTGACTCCCTTGCAGCTAGGTGTAGTCATATAACTAATTAATGGTCAATGGCATGTCAATGGAAGTGATGTGTACAAATTTCTGATCATGTTCTTAAAAGAAGGATGCAGTCCTGCTCTCCCCATTACTCACTTTTTCCTGTGACTGGCTGCAGTGCTAACAAGGGAATGATTTTTGAACCATCCAAAACCATGGAAATGATACACAGCAGTGAAACAAAATAGAGCCTGGATCCCATAATCAAAGAGCCAGGAGAGCAGCCCTGGACTGTCTCATTCCAGATGTTTATCTTACAGAGAAATGGGCTTCTATCTTGCTTTAGCCTCTGACATTTCGGATCCCTGTACTACAGTATAAAACCTACATTCTAACTAATTTTAAAGATAAGCGTTACTCGATTTAAAAAGAGAAACTAAATTATTTGTTGAGACTTATTTTGCCAAGCTAGCCTTGGCACTTAATTTTTTCATTCAGTGCAGAGGCTAGTTTGGGGAGTAAACTCTCCTCATGAATAGATGTGCACTTTTCTAAATCACAGTGATTGTATTTCATGTGTTATAGCTGAGGGCTCACATCAAAGTATGTATTTAAACTCCTAAGTAATTCTGTTGGGTAAGTATTATTAAGGTCCCCAACTAATGAGTCCTGAAGCGGGCATTTCAACTCAGATCTCAAAATATATTTTCTTCTTGGTATAATTGCTTTCAAGTTATTTAAAGATATTCTACAGATACGTGAATACCTAGTCAATAGTAAATACAAAATATTTGAAGGAGGTGTTAAATTGCATTGTTTAATACTCGTAACACTTATTTTTGCATATGTGGTCATGACATGTTGAAATTCTTAGAACGGTCTCACTTAGAAAAATTAATTTGACAAAGGAAAATATCTCCTTTATCTTCGCCCAATTTACTTGTTTATTCAAACTCTCCTCATGAATAGATGTGCACTTTTCTAAATCACAGTGATTGTATTTCATGTGTTATAGCTGAGGGCTCACATCAAAGTATGTATTTAAACTCCTAAGTAATTCTGTTGGGTAAGTATTATTAAGGTCCCCAACTAATGAGTCCTGAAGCGGGCATTTCAACTCAGATCTCAAAATATATTTTCTTCCTGGTATAATTGCTTTCAAGTTATTTAAAGATATTCTACAGATACGTGAATACCTAGTCAATAGTAAATACAAAATATTTGAAGGAGGTGTTAAATTGCATTGTTTAATACTCGTAACACTTATTTTTGCATATGTGGTCATGACATGTTGAAATTCTTAGAACTGTCTCACTTAGAAAAATTAATTTGACAAAGGAAAATATCTCCTTTATCTTCGCCCAATTTACTTGTTTATTCTTTTACATTAAGTGCTTTAAGTTGAATACTTATAAAGTAAAAAGCAAAAGGCTTTTTATAACCAGAAAATATTTGTTCTGTTCTCTGTCATTCTCTCTACAAGCTGTAGGAGGAAATTTTGTTTAAGACATGTAAACTGTGTATCAAATTTTCCTTTAAATGTCTATTTTGGCTGGCTTTCATAGCACACATTATGAACAATGGAATAAATGAAGTGAATCTTATTTTCTTTTACTAGTGAAACTTAAGGAAACATAAAAATTTGTTATAAGAAAAACAAGATGTTTTTAGTTCAACCATTGCTTTTCTTTTTAGATACCTGAAAGTAAAATGCTGCAAATGGTATATTTTGTCTCCTATTTTGAACATTTCACAGCCTTCCTATGATTATTCCACTGAAATCGCTTCTCTTGTTAAGATTCTTTACTACTACTGTGTTTCTCTACCAGATTTAAAAAAATAACAGTATTCTGTAATCAACCTTAGAGGTTTATTCATTCAACATCATTATTTTAAAACCTTTTTCCTTGCCTCTTGTCAGCTATTAAAGGTAGGAAGACTAGATTTTTGTATTTTTAACCACCCTTCTAGTTAGATATGGGCTTCGCAAGTGGCTAAATGGCAAAAAAAAAAAAAAAAAAAAAAGAGCCTACCAATGTAGGAGATGCAGGTTTGATCCCTGGGACAGGAAGATACCCTGGAGGAAGAAATGGCAATCCACTCCAGTATTTTTGCCTGGGAAACCCCATAGACAGAGGAGCCTGGCAGGCTACAGTCCAGGGGGTCACAAAGAGTCAGACAATACTGAGCCACTAACACTTTCAGTTTGCTTTGTTTTACATAGCTATAACTTTCATCCTTTCTCTTCACTTCTAAACAGGACTTTTAGAAAATCCAGAAAGGCTTGAACCACTTTATTATTTGAGGTATGCAGATTATTGAAAAATGAAGAAATAGAATAAATCATTTTTTTCAACCCAATCATTTAATTTCTGTGACTTCATATTGGCAGTCTATCTAATTTACTTGAAAATCATTTCAAAAGTCTTTAGTAGATATTTTTGTTCCATAATCCTCTCTCCACCCCATGGATTTTGTTCATTGGCCTACTTTCTCAGCTTTAATCATCTAGGTCACAAGTCAGTTTAATCCCAACCATTGCTTCACAAAACACAGTTTAAAAGAAATGGTAGCTTTTGCAGTCCATTATGTCATTGGTAGTACAAGACCAATAGCTCCTCCCAAAATGTTCAGATTAGGCAAATAAAGTTGATATATAATTATTTTACATCTACAGGGGAAAAAATAGGTCAAGATGAATATTCACCCTCACTTTGACACAGAAGTAAAATAATCTCATTTCTGACCCTTAAATTGAAGAATCAGATTAATCATTTTATCTCATTTATTAAAACGAAACATATATTTTAACAGAATTTATTATTGAAACAAATTACAGTGTTATCATTGACTTCTTATAAAACTCTTCTACAATTAGTCAATTTTCAAGTTAATTAGCTCATCCAAAGAGAGTGAGTGAAAATTGCTCAGTCGTGTCCAACTTTTTGCGACCCCATGGACTATACAGCCCATGGAATTCTCCAGGCCAGAATACTGGAGTGGGTAGCTTTTCCCTTCTACAGGGGATCTTTCCAACCCAGGGATCAAACCCAGGTCTTCCACATTGCAGGCAGACTCTTTACCACTGAGTCACAAGGGAAGCCCAACCAAAAGCAAAGACTTGTTTCTTGCATTCATTTTTCTATTATTCTAATAACTGGCTTTTTTCCAAGTCCCTCATATTTTGTATTATTATTTTTAAAAAGTTGTAAGTATTATTAAAGGTCCAGTTCAGTTCATTTCAGTTGCTCAGTCGTGTCTGACTCTTTGTGACCCCATGAATCGCAGCATGCCAGGCCTCCCTGTCCATCACCAACTCCCAGAGTTCACTCAGAATCACGTCCATCGAGTCTGTGATACCATCCAGCCATCTCATCCTCTGTGGTCCCCTTCTCCTCCTGCCCCCAATCCCTCCCAGCATCAAAGTCTTTTCCAATGAGTCAACTCTTCGCATGAGGTGGCCAAAGTACTGGAGTTTCAGCTTTAGCATCATTCCTTCCAAAGAAATCCCAGGGTTGATCTCCTTCAGAATGGACTGGTTGGATCTCCTTGCAGTCCAAGGGACTCTCAAGAGTCTTCTCCAACACCACAGTTCAAAAGCATCAATTCTTCAGCGCTCAGCTTTCTTCACAGTCCAACTCTCACATCCATACATGACCACTGGAAAAACCATAGCCTTGACTAGACGGACCTTTGTTGGCAAAGTAATGTCTCTGCTTTTGAATCTGCTATCTAGGTTGGTCATAACTTTTCTTCCAAGGAGTAAGCGTCTTTTAATTTCATGGCTGCAATCACCATCTGCAGTGATTTTGGAGCCCCAAAAAATAAAGTCTGACACTGTTTCCACTGTTTGCCCATCTATTTCCCATTGTTAAAGGTTACCCAGTATTTATCCCAGTCAATAATTTTTATTATATTGCACTAAGATAAGTTCCTTTGTAAATAATTAAACTAACAAAACATTTCCTTTTCATTTGAAAACAGACTGACATCAACGAACTTGATGATATTCTCACATCCACATTCAAACATGAGATACCATACTATGAATTCCAATCACTCCAAACTGAAATCTGCCCTCAAAAGGAATGTGAGTATTTTCCAACTGCATCAATTATCCTTTTTGTCACATTTCACTCTACGTAATAAATATTATAGCAAAGAGTATAGAATTGCTGATGAAGTGTTTTCAAAAACTCCCATCCCTAGGTGAGAGAGCTGGTTTTGATTTCAAGGAAATATTTGGATAATGAATGAGGAAAATTGTTCATCATAGCATTATTTATAATTACCAAAAATGAAAATAACTCAGTCCTTTAAAGATAGGTCATTGATGAAATAAATTTTGGTACATATGTTAATGCAACCATCATAAACAAATTTTATTATAAACTGATTTGCTGACTGGAGTGATGCTTTGATTTATACTGAATCGAATAAAAGTAGGATATATAGCAGGAGTGTGAGCCTGTTTTAAGAGGTACGTATGTTTACTAGCATATGTTTGTGTGTGTATATATATAAATGCACACATGTATATATATGTGTACATATACATATATAAATCAATAGTCTGGACAGATATGCATCTGCTAACAGTTATGCATGGATTCTGCTCTTTCAGGGATTACATTTTTTCATTTTGCCAAATCTTTGTTTTCTACAGTGACTGCATATTATTTTCATCGTAGAAATATACATATACATATATATAAAGGAAAATATAATAAAAGATTGTACTTGTAAATGCTATCACAAGCTCAGCAGCATGCATTGTTTATTGCTTATTCCTGTGCTTTTGGTTGACACACTGTATTTGGCTCAGTATGTGCCAAACACAATGATGGAGTTGTAATGGTGAGTAAGACAGGCATGGTTCCAGGACGTGAGAGGTCTCCTATAGGTATACTGTAGGGCTGATGAGCAGAGGTTTTCTTCGATAGAGTTTCTGTGCTACTTGAAATAGTTTTATCATCAGGCTGTCAGGCCTGAGGGAAGCAGAAAGGAAAGAATAGGAGCCTTAAGGCACAACTGATTATGATTCATCCAGATGTGCTAGAACGTGCATTATGTGTGGTAAGGTCACACTGTGGGAAAAGGGCAATGGTAGGCTGCTTTTGAATGAGTCATCTTGTGAGAGTAACACACACTTATTTTTATTTCCCACAATCATTTGTACAATATACAGTTCACTTACAAAAGTTAGACATTAGGTTGGGATAGAAAAGGAACATGACATGATCCCTTACTTAAGATACTCATCGTTTAACTGGGAAAACAAGATATTATGTATGTAATCATAGAGAGGAAATAATGCGCTACACTTCATGAAACTGATTACATTGACAATAGAATTTTAGAGAAAAACTATATTATTTTTCAAGATGTGTTTCCTAAAGGAAATAGGATTTTACCTAGATCTTAAATGATGTGTCTCAATGAGAAAAGAGGAAAGAAACTGGAATTCTAAGGAAAAGAAAGTGTATGTAAAGGTATGGAGATGAAACGATGACACAATTTTTACAAATTCCCTCAGCATTATATTTAAGTTTGTGAAATGAGAATTGTGGAATTGGAGAGGATAGGATGGCTTTGGTCTCTCATTTATAGATAAAGAATTCTAGGTAAGTTTGAAAGTGCTTCTTAGTATCTCATTCATGTTGAAGTATCTGAATTTTAGAGTTGGAAAGGATGGAATAGACTTGGTCCTTTATTTTTTTTTAGGAAAAGGATTCTTTATAGTTTAAATGGAAGCCTTGATAATATGGATCTGATTCAATAAGCTTCTGCTTTTTAAACAAACTTCCAGGTAAAACTGATGTTGCTGGTTCTCAGACCTTGAATATCAAGGGTTTAGAGCAGTGGTTCTGAAACTTGGTGCATATTGTAATTAGCTACAAAGCCTTCAGAACACCCTATGCCCAAGCCACACCCCCAAATTAATAAAGAATCTTTGAGTGGATTCTAGCTATCAGTACTTTTTCAAGTTTTCCAGGTAATTCCAGTGGGCATCCAAGTTCATCAGTCTCAGTTGTTTCACTGTATCAATATTGCAGACCTGCCAAATAATTCATCTTCTTTGACACTGACAAAATATTACTCTCTTTATTAAACTTTCTAATTTATTAATTAGAAAGTTAATAGTGTTTGAAAACTTTGAGCCATTATTAGACTGTAATGATTATTTTGCATTTGGAAAAATATTTTTATGAAATGATTGCATTTTTGAAAAGAGTTAAATATAGTCTAGGATAGTTCAATATAATCTAGGTAATTCATTCAAAAACCATATTGTTGGTTATTGCTAGGTGGCAGAGCTATTAAACCTATAACAAAAGCAAGCATAATGTAACATTAGGCCCTAATCCCTAGTGGAAGTACAAAATAACATAATACAAATTGCATAATAAAAATATACAACATAGACATGAATATCGCTGAACTCATGTTTTGCTTTGGAGAAGGCAATGGCACCCCACTCCAGTACTCTTGCCTGGAAACTCCCATGGACGGAGGAGCCTGGTGGGCTGCAGTCCATGGGGTCGCTGAGTCAGACACGACTGAGCGACTTCAATTTGACTTTTCACTTTCATGCATTGGAGAAGGAAATGGCAACCCACTCCAGTGTTCTTGCCTGGAGAATCCCCTGGATGGTGGAGCCCAGTGGGCTGCCGTTTGTGGGGTCGCACAGAGTCGAATACAACTGAAGCGACTTAGCAGCAGCAGCAGCATGTTTTGCTTGCCTCATTGGCCCTATAATCTTGACTCAGTATCAGCTTCAAAATATCTGATCATTAAGACCTTGAACCTACATTTTCATAATGTTCAGGATAAAAGGATGATAAGATTTGAGAAGCCTTTTATACATGGAATGGAATTAATGATATGTTGTTGAAGAACTTCTATAGAAATACTACTAAAATATATGTACCATAGTTCTACATAGAAATAAATGTTTTCACAAATTCAAAATTACTAATCTTACTCCCTGAAAAGAAAATTAGGAACAGAAAGATGCAATATCAAAGGTATTTTGCAAAAAATATTTTTAAATGTTTTCCCCAAACATGAATTTCACAGTGCCTGAAGTTCTGTGTACCTCTTTCAGTTCTGTTCAGTTGCTCAGTGGTGTCTGTGTCTGACTCTGTGACCCCACGAACCGCAGCATGCCAGGCCTCCCTATCCATCACCAACTGCCGGAGTCTACCCAAACCTGTGTCCATTGAGTCAGTGATGCCATCCAACCATCTCATCCTCTGCCATCCCCTTCTCCTCCTGCCCTCAATCTTTCCCAGCATCAGTGTCTTCTGAAATGAGTCATCTCTTCACATCAGGTGGCCAAAGTATTGGAGTTACAGCTTCAACATCAGTCCGTCCAATGAACACCCTGGACTGATCTCCCTTAGGATGGACTGGTTGGATCTCCTTGCAGTCCAAGAACTCTCAAGAGTCTTCTCCAACACCACCATTCAAAAGCACCAATTCTTTGGCGCTCAGCTTTCTTCACAGTCCAACTCACATTTCTACATGAACACTGGAAAAACAATAGCCTTGACTAGACGGACCTTTGTTGACAAAGTAATGTCTCTGCTTTTTAATATGCTATCTAGGTTAGTCATAACTTTCCTTCCAAGGAATAAGCGTCTTTTAATTTCTACCTCTTTAGTTTTCATTTTAAATCACCTGAATAGAATATAGGGGCAATGAAAAAATCAATGCAAAATAAAAGAAATTGGGGAGATTATTCCTCATTCTGACATCTGACATGTGAAGTAAAGGTGATAAGAAAATAATTGTAGTCATGTAAACACTTCAAAGTAGTTACAAATGCATCACTGCTAAAATAAAAAAAGGAAATTAGGAACAGATTTACACATAACACATTATCAAAACTTGTAGTGATTGAGTAAACTGGAGTTTTGGCATGTAAATTGCCTGTAATATTATAGATTCTTCCAGCTCATTTTTTTGATAACACAGCCTCTAAGTATAGGTTTTTTCCTATATCCTCCCAAGGATATCTTTTGCACATTCTCAAGTAAATTTCATGAGCTGATGGTTTTTTTGTTGTTGCTCACTCAGTCGTGTCCAACTCTTTGCAACGCTGTGGACTGCAGGACACCAGGCTTCCCTGTTGTTCACTATCTCCTAGAGTTTGCTCAGACTCATGTCTATTGAGTTGATGATACCATCCAACTATCTCATCCTCTGTCGCTCACCTCTCCTTCCCTCAGTCTTTCCCAGCCTCAGGGTATTTTCCAATGGACGAACAGTTTGCATAAGGTGGTCCAAGTATTGGCACTTCAGCTTCAGCATCAGTCCTGCCAATGAGTGTTCAGGGTTGATTTATTTCCTTTAGGATTGACTGGTTTGATCTTCTTGCTGTCCAAGGGACTCTCAAGAGTCTTCTCCAGCACCACAGTTCAAAAGCATCAATTGTTAGGCACTCAGCCTTCTTTATGGTCCAGCTTTCACATCCATACATGACTATGTTTTGTGTATCATTACTAAAAACAAAAATAAACCCTCATGAATTCTTAGAAGTTTAACACACTCTGCTTTATATTAGGCACTCTTCTAGATGCTGAGGGACGATAGAGGAATGTCAGATAAATAAATAAAACCCATACACTCAGAGTGGACCCAAGAAGAAGAGAAAATAAAATCACAAAAAACAGTGTCACTAATATAGTGTGTTTTTCTCTATTAATACGAGCTAATGCATGCGTATTATGTACTCTGTGTTAAGAATAATTCTAAGAACCTCTCTTACTTTATATCATTTAATTCCTCTCAACAAACCCATGGTAGGTACTATTTTCAAACCTGATTTACAGATGAAGCATTGAGAGTGTCTATCATTTGCTCAAATGGTGGTAGAGCTGGGGTGAATCCAGTCAGCCAGCAGAGGTTATTAACCACTCCTCGGCCACTGCCTCCCTATCCGCTGTGACAAGCTCTGGCTCTCTGAGGCACAGGAGCCCCAGAGAAAGAGGGTCAGTTGGAGTTAGCTTCTCAGCAGATGACCTTACTGAAGAGGAAAGGTTATGAATTATTTGTGCAGAATTAAATTTATGGCTTTAATGAATAATTTATAAAGGCAAGTTTGAAATTATCTCAGCTGCTCTTTATGGTATTTTTTGCAATCCCCAAAACATAGTGATTTTTGTTTCATAGCACATTTTTTCTTCAAATCACCACTTTTGCCTCTGAGGGAGAATGCTGTCCTTTAGGAGGGAGCCCTGTCCATTTTGTTCATGAATGTATTCCTAGTGCCTGAGAGAGTCTCTAGTACTCAGTAAATATTTACTGTGTTAATTTGTCGATGGCAATGAAGCTAACCATGGATTAAAATCAATAAAACCCTGGTAAGCATTACGTATTCTTGCCTGGAAAATCCCATGGACGGAGGAGCCTGGTAGGCTACAGTTCATGGAGTTGTGAAGAATTGGACATGACTGAGCGACTTCACTTTTACTTTTCTTCACTTTCATGCATTGGAAAAGGAAATGGCAACCCACTCCAGTGTTCTTGCCTGGAGAATCCCAGTGACGGGGGAGCCTGGTGGGCTGCCGTCTATGAGGTCGTGCAGAGTCAGACACTACTGAAGCGACTTAGCAGCAGCAACAAGCATTAGGTATCACACTAGTATTATTTGAGCTTCAAAATAATAAGCTCTTGTTTATAGAAATATAAGGCAGCTTATCTGGCTTCTCAGGTGGTGCTAGTGGTAAAGAAACCGCCTGTGAATGCAGGGAGACATAAGAGATGTGGGTTCGATGCCTGGGTTTGGGAGATCCCCTAGAGGAGGGCATGGCAACCCACTCCAGTAGTCTTACCTGGAGAATCCCATGGACAGAGGAGCTTGGCAAGCTGCAGTCCATAGGGTCACACAGAGTTGGACACAACTAAAGCAACTTAGCCCGCAAACAAGGCAGCTATTAGAATATCACTTTCATTTCTTTTCCATGGCATCTGCCATGACCAGAATGAAAAATTGGCACATGAGCCTCTGAATGTGCTGCACTGAGCTATATGGTGGCTCATGCTCAGTCGTGTCTGACTCTTTGCGACCCCATGGACTGTAGCCCTCCAGGTTCCTCCGTCGAGGGGATTTACAAGGCAGGACTACTGGAGTGGATTGCCAGTCCCTTCTCCGGAACTATCTGTGTTCAAATGATTGAGACTCATCTGTTCATCTTCTCTGAGCTGACACACACAAAACGTAGGTTTTTCAAGGCCAAACGTAATACGTTTAAATATGTAAGTTTATCACAGGGTTAGAGAAAAACATAAATGCAATCCATTAGTAACTGGTAACAAGAAATAGTCTCTGTAATATACACTCATTTTGTTAAGAAAAATGCACACATGGGTTAGCCTTGATTACATACACATATATACGCACACACACACAGCAGAAAGGGTTTTTTTTTTTTTCTTTTTTAAATTACAGATTGAATAAATTAATCCTTAAGGAACTCCCTGTTACTTTTGCAGCTGTTGTACAATGATAATTTTCAAACCTGGAGTTTCTATCCTCTGAAATGCTTGACAGGTCCAGAAACCCCCCAGACTGCCCAACTACTAACCTGTCTGGAAATAATATTCATGAAGGGACTCCTTTGCTCTCTGGGTTTTGCCTTTACCAAATAATTATAGAATATCTTTTTAGTGTTACTGCAGGTGTGAATATTCACTGCATTTAGAATTTGTTTTCTTTTTTTTTTTTTTTTATGTCTTGTTATAGTTTACCAGAATCACTGCAGTCATTTCCCTCATTGAGTTAGGATTCTCCAGTGAAACGGAATCAAGGGCATGTACTGAGGGAGAGACAGTAAAAGGTTTACTTTAGGGAACTGACTCCTGTGATTGTGAGGCTAGCAATTCTGAAATCGGCAGGGCAGGCCAACAAGCTGAAACTTCCAGCAGAAGTTGATGTTACAGTCTTGAGTCTGAAGGCAATCTGTAAACTGAATTCCTTCCTCTTTGGTAAACCTCAGTCTTTTCTCCTAGGGCCTTCAACTGATTGGATGAGATTTGCCCACAATATGGAGGGTAATCTGCTTTAAAGTACCTTATGTAAATATTAATCACACCTAAAAAATACTTTCACAATAACCTCAAGACTGATGTTTGGCCAAACAACTGCCCACAGTAACCAAGACAGTTGACTCATAAAATTAACCATCACACTCACCATCCTTCTACTGTTCAGAGGTCAGCATCTCTAAAAGACTGTAGTTTACACACACACATTTAGGGATCCCCCAACAATCTGTTTGAAAAATCTTGGTCAGTAGATTTGCAAAGCAGCTGTATTCAGTTGATAGAAAAATTTCTCAGAATATCCTATCCTGGTTTAGACAATAAGGATGTGTTGGTAGTGTGGTAACAGCTGTCATTTGGGTCATATGTGTAATAGTAACTCTTGGTCAAGAAAAAATAGATATTGCTGAGAGTATTAAGACATGCTGAATTGTGGAGTTATTACCACTTTCTTGTTTCATGAGAGTGCCTTTTGGTTTAACACCATTTGTTTAGTGTAGTAAGTGAAATAATTGCCTCCTAATGGTATTCACAGGAGCAGGAAATGGCAACCCACCCTGTTATTCTTCCCTGGGAAATCCCATGGACCGAGGAGCCTGGCAGGCTACAGTTCATGGGGTCACCAAAGAGCTGGACATGACTTAGCAAGTAAACAACAACAGCAGTGACAAAGATATTCACATCCTAGTCCCTAGATCTGTGAATTTGTTACCTTAAATGGCAAAAGAAGCTCTGGGACCCTATTTCAGAATACTTCCTCTTCCACACACACACACACACAAACTGTTTTATGTTGATTATTAATGTTTAGTGATACAGGAGCTAAGTTTATAACCAATATGCTCCATTCAAAGGCACATTTATCTAATATACTTTAATGCCATATAATTGTATTGCCAGCAGCTACCCCATCAATACTCCCACTTGGACTTCTCCATGACAATGAAATGTTACCTTCTTTAATGAATACCCCTTCTCTTCTACCTCATAAGTTTGTAGCCATAAACCTGAATGTTATCTTAAATCCAGCTCTTTCCTTTGAAGCCTGAACAGCCTTTTCTTTTGAACGTCTGATATCTCAGTCCTTGTCCATTTTTACTGCCACCTCTCTAATTCATCCAGGCCATCAGTTATTCCTCCTTCCTTCTGAAAAAGCTTCCTAGCAGGTTTCTCTAAAATACTTTACCTTTCTTTCCAGCCATCCTACAGCTAGATGCTTCCCTAATCATTCTCATATTTAATTTATATTCTGCCCATCCACTACATATGATGATATTCCCAAAGCTCTAACCAGCCCCTTTATTGCCCAGACCAATTTCCAAGATTACTTTCCTGCCTTAATTTACTTTTATTATCAAAATTATTTAATATTTTTTTAAAGAATAAATCAGGTTCTCAAGACTATAAGAAGTCCTCAAAAAATACCAGATGCTCCTAACAAAATCTCACACATTTGTCAGATATGTTGATTTACTACTTGGTAGCACATATTCTTTGGCTTTCTGTTTGAAACCCATACAAAGGACAGTGGGTAACTTTCTATCTGGAAGGCACAACCTGAAGGTAGAGTAACTAGGCACTTGATCCCAACCCAGCCTATCTTGTTTCCATACTCTTAGTGTTCCAAGTTTCCTGGATCTTTCTAGACTCTTTCTTGGCTTCTTTCTAGGTTCTTGGTCCCTTTGCTGTTCAGAATCAGAAGCAAACATATTGGTAATTTTCAAAAGGTATTTTTTAAATGAACATAGGAACAAAATACAATCGCACATGCATATAAATAAAGTTTCTAGAGAGATAACAAACTGCACCAAAGAACTTTAATATTCCACTATTCCCTTTGTTTGCTTAATTTACGGTATCAAGATTCTAGAAATATAATAATCTCAGCAGTATTATCTTTTGCCTGCAATTCTAAATAGGTTATGTCTACTCTTTCAACAGGATAAGAAGAGTGACGCCTCATATGTTGCATATGTGCTCCTCCAAAGCAATCAGATTCATAAACCCAGTCATGCTCTGTCTTATAGATCCATAGAAATAGTAACATTTCATCTGACTCCAAACCCTATGATAAAAGGAGTAGGAATGGAAATCATTACCTTTATTCAACTTTGCAAATATCATCCTTACCACCTTAGTTGGTATCTGATTAGCATCCAGGGAAAACTACCCTAAAACCATCTGTGGCATTGCCTCTAGCCCAGAAGAGTATCCTAAGTCCTACAATTCTGACCCCAAACTTATAATTTTATAAATGAAGAAATAGAGGTCCAGGGAAATGAAAGAACTTTCATAAGTACCACAGGTTTAGTGGCTGAGCTGAAATTAGAAGGCAGATCCCCTGACTTTTTATCTCCTCTGATATGTGCTTCATTGTTTTGTCCATCACACATTGAGGGAATAAATATTTACTATTCCAGATAATGATTTAAGAGAACAGAGGATTACATGCATGCACTTCCAGTTTGTGTATGCATCTTACTTTAAAAATTTTAAAGCTAACCCTGGGCATATTCCCATTTTATTATTCTGGGAAGCTAGGTTAATCTTTTGAAAGCTTTGGTTTGAGAACTTCAATATAATTATTGGCCATCTTTTATAGGGATTATCTTGAACTGTTAGAAATGGCTCAGCCTAAATAAATATGTGACTTGATTTCTTTACTAGGTTCCAGGTCATCTCTTTATTTTTATTTCCAAAGCTAATGAAATTGAATTTTTGTTGGAAAACTCCTCTACCAAACATTTAATTCTGTTCCTCTGAAATTACCATTTGAAAGACATTGATTGAAACAACTGAAAACTGAACATTTGTCAGGAAAAAAAGTTAAAAGCAGTTTGGCCATACCCTGGTGTGAGTTATGGCTTTTTTTAACTTATACCTTGAAGGAGAAAAAGTGAAAGCAGTGACAGATTTTATTTTCTTGGGCTCCAAAATCACTACTGACAGTGCCTGCGGCCATGAAATTAAAAAACTCTTGATCTGTAGAAGGAAAGCTATGACAAACCTAGACTGCTTATTAAAAAGCAAAGTCATCACTTTGCCAAAAAAAGTCCATTTAGTCAAAGCTATGGTTTTTCTGGTAGTCATGTATGGATGTGAAGTGAAAGTCACTCAGTTGTGTCTGATTCTTTGTAATCCCATGGGCTATACTGTCCATGGAATTCTCCAGGCCAGAATACTGGAGTGGGCAACCATTCCATTCTCCAGAGGATCTTTCCAACCCAGGGGTCGAACCCAGGTCTCCCCCATTGCAGGTGGATTCTTTACCAGCTGAGCCACCAGAGAAACCCAAGAATACTGGAGTAGGCAGCCAACCATCTCCAGCGGATCTTTCCGACCCAGGAATTGAATCGGGGTCTCTTGCATTGCAGGTGGATTCTTTACCAGCTGAGCTCCCAGGGAAGCCCATATGTATGTGAGTTGGACTATAAAGAAGACTGAGCACTGAAGAACTGATGCTTTTGAGCTGTGATGCTTGAGAAGACTCTTGAGAGTCCCTTGAGACTGCAAGGAGATTAAACCAGTCAATCCTAAAGGAAATCAGCCCTGAGTATTCATTGAAAGGACTGATGCTGAAGCTCAAGCTCCAATACTCTGGCCTCCTGATGTGAAGAGCCGACTCATTGGAAAAGACCCTAATGCTTTGAAAGATTGAGGGCAAAAAGGAGAGAGGAGTGGCAGAGGATGAAATGGTTACACAGCATCACCTAAATGGACATGGATTTGAGTGAACTCTGGAAGATAGTGAAGGACAGAGAAGCCTGGCCTGCTGCTGTCCGTGGGGTCACAGAGTTGAACACGACTTAGCAAATGAACAACAATAGAACAAACAGAGAATTTTGACTAAATGAAAATTGCCCTGAAATGAAATAGATGTATATTACAGATTAAGTACACTCTAAAAGTTTTTTTTTTAATATCTTCTTACAGAATCTATTATTTTAATCTAATAGGTGAGATTAACAAACTATTTACAAAACAAATGCTGCGAGTTTAAGAAATGATAAGCTTAAGGTCTTTAGCTCTCATAGGACTTTGGCTTCTGATTAAGGTGTAGAATAACATAAGAGTCTTCTGTTCTTACTGTGATAGGAAGAATGAGCAAGATGATCTTCAAAATCATAGTAGCCTTTTTAAATACAGCAGAAAATGATAGACAAAAGAAATCTGGACGAACTAAGTTCCAGGAAAAAACAAGTC
Source organism: Oreotragus oreotragus (assembly GCA_006410675.1). Taxonomy (NCBI): domain Eukaryota; kingdom Metazoa; phylum Chordata; class Mammalia; order Artiodactyla; family Bovidae; genus Oreotragus; species Oreotragus oreotragus. The sequence continues at coordinate 439,947 of SJYX01018709.1, forward strand.
CTTCACGATAGAGAAGCAACTCATAGCTTCCTTCATCCCTTACAGAGCAAAAAGACAATAACTTACTATCGATGAGGAGTAAAGAAAAACCAGCTGAATATTTAGCAACTATTTAATGGCTGTACTTAAGCTAGTGTGATGAATGAAAATCCCGAAGAGCCCCCGTTACAGAGTGGGTCTGCATCGCCCACTAGCTCTTTTGTAGATGGTCTTAAGTGCACAGAGCTAGTATGTCAATACTGGAGGCGGGCAGTAGGTCAAGAAAGACCCCTAAAATACCTGAGGACCACTTGTTCAGCCTCTCAGTTGTGGCTGACTCTTTGAGAGCCCATGGACTGCAGCACGCCAGGCTCCCCTCTCCCTCCCTGTTTCCCAGAGTTCACTCAGATTCATGTCCATTAAGTCAAAGAAGCTGTCTAACCACTTCATCCTCTGCCACCCGCTTCTCCTTTTGCTTTCACTTTTTCCAAGCATCTTTTCCAATGGATCTTTCCAATTGGATCTTTTCCAATGAATTGGCTCTTTGCATCTGGTGGCCAGAGTATCGGAGCTTGAGCTTCAGCCTCAGTCCTTCCAATGAGTACTCAGGGTTGATTTCCTTTAGGATTGATTGATTGGTTTGATCTCCTTGCAGTCTAAAGGACTCTCAAGAGTATTCTCTACCACTGCAGTTCAAAAGCATCAAATCTTTGGTGCTCAGCCTTCTTTATGGTCCAACTCTCACATCTCTGCATTACTACTAGAAAAACCATAACTTTGACTATATGGGCCTCTGTCAGCAAAGTGATGTCCCTGTTTTTTAATATGCTGTCTAGGTTTGTTATAACTTTCCTTCCAAGGGGCAAGTGCCTTTTAATTTCATGGCTGCAGTTGCCATCCATGCTGATTTTGAAGTCCAAGAAAATAAAGTCTGTCACTGCTTCCACTTTTTCCCCTTCTATTTGCCATGAAGTGATGGGGCTGGATGCTATGACCTTAGTTTTCTGAATGTTGCATTTTAAGCCAGCTTTTTCACTTTCCTCTTTCACCCTCATCAAGAGACTCTTTAGTTCCTCTTTACTTTCTGTCATTACAGTGTTATCATCTGGATATCTGAGGTTGTTGATATTTCTCCTGGCAATCTTGATTTTAGCTTGTGATTCATCCAGTCTGGCATTTCACATGATGTACTGTACATATATGCTAAATAAATAGGGTGACAGTATACAACATTGACATACTTCTTTTCTAGTTTGGAACCAGTCAGCTTTTCCATGTCTGATTCTAACTGTTGCTTTTTGACTTGCATACAGGTTTCTCAGGAGATAGGTAAGGTGGTCTGGTATTCCCATCTCTAAGAATTTTCTACAGTTTGTTGTAATCCACACAATCAAAGGCTTTAGCGTAGTCAATGAAGCAGAAGTCAGTGTTTTTCTGGAATTCCCTTGTTTTCTCTGTGATCCAATGAATGTTGGCAGTTTGATCTCTGGTTTCTCTGCCTTTTCTAAGTCCTTCTTATACATCTGGAAGTTTTCAGTTCTTGGACCACTAGTGGCTGCTGAAGAGCAGGAGTGGGACAGAGTTGCTGAAACAAATTCCATCAGAGCTTTTATTGTATGGAAAGCAGCAGCAGACAGATTCTAAATATGGAGAGTTGTAAAAGTGGAATCAGTTCAGTTCAGTTCAGTCGCTCAGTCGTGTCCGACTCTTTGCGACCCCATGAATTGCAGCACACCAGGCCTCCCTGTCCATCACCAACTCCCGGAGTTCACTCAGACTCACGTCCATCAAGTCCGCGATGCCATCCAGCCATCTCATCCTCGGTCGTCCCCTTCTTCTCCTGCCTCCAATCCTTCGCAGCATCAAAGTCTTTTCCAATGAGTCAGCTCTTCGCATGAGGTGGCCAAAGTACTGGAGTTTCAGCTTTAGCATCATTCCTTCCAAAGAAATCTCGGGGCTGATCTCCCTCAGAATGGACTGGTTGGATCTCCTTGCAGTCCAAGTGACTCTCAGTATCCCCTATTTGAGATAGTAAGTAATCTACCTTAACTGGGTGTATACAGAGGTTGCACAAAATCTGAGTGAGATATTCTGATGTGAAAAATTCTGGAAGCAGAACTTGAGAGGAAAAAGAACCATCCAGTTACCCAAAGGCTGACAGCCAGTCTGTAGAGCAACAGAGACTTCTTGAGTCTCACCAAAGCTTAGATACTAAGCTGTGCAAGAAAGTTATGGTTCTGCCCTCAAAGTATTTGAAGCCAGTGATTAACTATATCTAAGTGAAGTCACAAAAAAATGACCAAGTTCAGCTCATCTACAGATTAGTTTGAGTCAGCTTTCAAGTCTAGTTGTCTGACTGAAGAAAAGATGTGCCTTTTCCTGGGATAATTATTATTTACTTTGATCCTTTAGTACATTGTTCAGTACCAAATATAAAATTACAAGAAATACAAAGAAGGAATTAAAGGTGACCTGTGGTCAAGAGAAGATAGTCATTAGAGGCAAACATAGAAATGCTTCAGATGTTGAAATAATCAAATAGGAACATTAACATAATTATGATATGTATGTTACAGAATCTATTGTAAAATGGTACAAATGCATGAAGAGATGGAAATTTCATCAAAGCAATGGAAATTATTTTAAAAAAGGAAATTCTAGAAACATAATATTAGAAAATTTTTTGGATATTCAGTTCAGTTCAGTTACTCAGTCGTGTCCGACTCTGCAACCCCATGAATTGCAGCGCGCCAGGTCTCCCTGTCCATCACCAACTCCCGGAGTTCACTGAGACTCATGTCCATCGAGTCGATGGGCATAATTGTAGAAAAAAAAGAAAAGAATCAGTTTACTTGAAGACAGTAAAAATAAATTATTCAAACTGAAAAAAATGAAAAATCCAGAGTCTAAGTAAAGCCTTAAAAGAAGAACAAACTCAGCTCATCTACTCAGTTTTGACTCAAGGTCTATGGGATAATACTACATATCAAGCATATGTGTAATTGAATTCTGAATGGCATTAAACCATAGATTCAATAATCCCTGTAACCCCTAGCAAAATATATACAAAAATTTTATACCTACCCACCCCAGAGTTAAACTGATAAATCAAAGATAAAGAGAAAATCTTAGAAGTAGCTGGGGTAGGAGTTGAGGTGGGGATGTGTGTATTGAGGAAAGCACATGCCATACAGGAAAACAATAAGAATTATACCTGACTTCTCATCAGAAATAGAGAAGAGAATGGAATGCAAGAATATCTACTGTATGATTCCTGTTGTGTAAAATATCAGATGAAATAAAACTCATCTGTTCTGATAAAAATTAGACAGTAGTTGCCTCTGAAGTGGAGAGTTGACTCGAATGAAACAGAAGGGAACTTGGCGATGGTGATTAAAGTTTCTTCAGCTTGTTTTGGGTGGTAGTTATGTAGATATGTATAACTGTCAAATCTGAAACTCATGATCAGTGAAATTACACTTCTATAATTTTTCAAAAGCAATCAAAACATAAATATCCATAAGTAAAAACATTAGTAATCATGTGGTCTAGAATAAAATTAAGCACTGAAGAGGAGCAAGGGGTAGATTGTAATAATCTCCTGAGCCACTGATACATTCTTTGATCAGCATTCATTCTCTGACAGCTTCTCAGGTGGCTCAGTAATAAAGAATCCACCTACCAACGTAGGTGACTTAAGAGACACAGGTTCGATCCCTGGGTTGGGAAAATCCCCTGGAGTAGGAAATGGCAGCCCACTCCAGTAGTCTTGCCTGGAGAACCCCATGGACAGAGGAGCCTGGTGGGCTACAGTCTGTGGGGCCACAAAGAGTCGGACATGCCTTAGCAACTGACCATGCATGTGTGCATTCTCTACACTGAGTGAACGCCCAGGAGAGAGGATAGGCTCGCCCGACAAGGTTTGTTTGTTAAAGATAAAAAACTTTCTTATCTTACACTGTTTCAAACGTGCTTGTATGGTACACAGAGCAATTCATTCTTGTCTCAGATTCTTATAGTAATCAATCAAGGTAAAATATAAAAAGTATGATTTTATAAAAAGCATGATACCAGAAAACCCAAACTATTTCTTAGTGTAATTATACCTTTATTGACATGAATACCTTTATTCATATATAAATACAATATGTATACTAATATGATAATAGATACACATACATTAAGTATATTTAAGTTAATGTCCTGAAAAATAATGCTAGAGGTCATGATCTAATTTGTATTAAAACAACTAATATTACTCCTACAAAACATTTTAATTCTTTGAAATGTCAACTCTGCCATATATTAATTTAAAAAAAAACTATAATTAGAAATTTTCTTATTATTGGTCATGTACCTTAGCAAGCTGAGCATTTCTTACATAATGAAACTAAGCAGTAGAAATAAACTCATCCAAGACCATGAAAGGGATGGCTGTAATAATCACGTTGGGGCAGGTTTCAAACAGAACCACCATTTAAAAAATGGAGTCAGTCTCTTAGAATGATAACTAGTTGGAATAGTGAAAAGAATTTGTGATCATAAGACTGGGGCAAAGATGAGTTAAGACAAGGCAGCTTTAAACCATTTGATGCAAAAAAGAGAAAGAAAAGGAAACTAAGACTCTTGTGGGCACTTTTTAGAATATGTTGTCATTTAATTATGTCAATAGCCCTACAACTTGGATGCTGAGATACTGAGATGCTGGAATACAGCTAGGCTCAAATACTGAGTGGCTTGCTGAAACTTCACACAGTGAACATATGGCAAAGCCGGCTGATTCTAAGCCCGCACTTTCATAAGGATCATATTCTGTATAGCCCAAGGGATATGAAGATCAGGTAATTTAGAGGAAATACATTTCACCTCAACAGAAGTAAAAATGTCTAATGATCAGTGTTGTCTAATCAAGAAACAGATGCCTTAGAAAGTAAAAACCACTCGATCATTAGGGCTGTGCAGGCAGTACGTGGAAGATCATCTCTTGTAGACTGCCGGAAGGCGATTCTCTTACTGGGTAGGAAACTGGAGAGATGACTTGCAAAGCTTTTTCATGTCTATAACTTCACAAAGCCTTCTGGTGGGTTAGTGGGTTTTCAGCTACAACTAAAAATGAAATAGAGAAATAGAAAATAAAGGAACCAGCCTAGAAGCCTGTAGTCCCATTTAGTATATGCAGCATAATCTTAAATCAGCAGAACTTCTTCCTTTTATGTGCCAGAAAACATGGTTCAGAATATCAAAACTGTCAAGAAATGAGCCCTGAAAAACCATGTACGCTTGGTCACTGTCCTTTTTATTCTTCCTGGTGTAGAAAAAGAGAGATTCTTAATAAAGTTTATCGTAGTTGTTTCTAACACTATATCATCTTAAACTTGAGAAATTTACAAACAGGTTAAAAGATGAATGTATTTGTATACTGATTAAACACTTATTTAATGAAAATAATATTTTGTCCTGCAATAACTGTGATTCAAAAATATACCAGAATAGCAATGTGCAGGAACAATGCATAAGGCATTGACTGACAAGTGATGATGGTATAAGAGAATAAGATGACCAAGGGCATGTAAAAATCTGACATAATGCAAATATTTTTCTTTAATAACTCTGGTTTGGTTTAATTATAGCAGAAAATTATTTTATAGCTTATTTAAATAAAAATAAGTAGAAAATTGCATCTTAACTCCTTTTTAAGAAAATACATTATTTTTAGTTTGAAAATTGCTACCTACCTTGAATAGTTTCAACTATTATAAGCTCATCTTTATAAAATACTTGATAATTTTTTATTCACTGCACACCATATAAGAAGGGACCAGTGCTTTTGTCATTGAAATTCAATCATAGATCTACCTATAGCCATTTAGTTCTAACACATTTTGAAGGATAAAATATTTCCTTACCAGAAGTCTTTAACATGTCCTAAACGTTTTTGTTTTGTTGTGTTTCCTGGTTAAACATACAAACCAAAAAACTGAATAATTTATTTAGCCCTCAAACACCCACACACCCAAGTGAACTGAAAGCACCAAGTTTAGATCTCCTCTCTCTTCCTTTTTTTTTGGTCTATAAAATGGCAAAGAGATAAATGAGGCCAGATTCACAATTTTCCAAAACATTATGAGGTGGCTGTTTTCACTGCTTCAGAATTTTGCTGAAAGATAATTGACTTCTGCTTTGATGGTTTTGTTTCTGTTACTATAAATCTTCACATTGCTTGCTTCTAATAATGCCACAGCTATTAAAGTGAGGTGATGTGTAATTTCTATAACACAGTTTTTCTAGCAAGGTGTGAAAGTATAGAATAAAAATAAACCATCACTCATGAGTTTGTGTGTGTGTGTGTGTTATCATTGGGGTAGCAGTTTGCAATCATCATTCTATAGTTATGCATAATTAATACATGTCTTCTAATTAATAGTTAATATGTAATTAGGAAATTCAAACTCCAAAACATTGACATGAAACCTGTAAAATCCTAATGGAAAATTCCATACTGAAGATTTTTATTAAAGTGCCTACCTGTATTTGCTATTGCAGTTACTTTTTGAAAGAAAAAACTCAGGCAGAAATCTAACATAACCCCTCCTGGAATTTCATGTTCGTTTCAACTTCAGACAGAAACAAAGTAGGCATAGAAGTAGAAAACACAAAAAAGATCTTATAGAGGAATTTGTTATTTAAGTATTTGATTAATACTGAAATACATTGAAAAGGAGTTTTTACAAGGTAATGTTTTTGTTTTGTTTTACATTTGAGATTGATATGCCTTTCTGTATTAAACTTACCGCACTAGCAAGGGAGAGGCACTAATACTTGTGAGAATATTGAGGTATGCTTGATTTAAGATGAGGAACAGAAAGGGGAGAGTCTACACTGCTAAACTATTGATGGTTTCTTATTTGCAAAATCACTCTAAAAGTCAGCAAAGCTTTGTGGGAATTATTTTTAAGAATAAATTGTGCTTGACTTTCTCTTATATGGTTCCAAATGTGATGAAAAAAATTATTCTGTTTTGCTTATTTCAGATTCTTATTTCAAAGAACTTCCAACTCTTCTCCACTGTGCAGCAAAATTTGGGTTAAAGAACTTGGCTGTTCACTTGCTTCAATGTTCAGGAGCAACCAGGGCATCTAAGATAAAAAATTTGGAAGGTTCAGATCCAGCACATATTGCTGAGAGGCATGGTCACAACGAACTCAAGAAAATCTTTGAAGACTTTTCAGTAAGTTGTTTTTTTCCATTTTATCTTGAAAACTGTTTTTATAAAATTAGTGTGTGTCTGTACATGTACATTGCTCTTTTGACAGTGATGCTACTATACGGCTAGCTTGTAGTGTCTGTTGGTTCTGAGTCATTGGTTGTCTTAAGCGTTTTGCAGTATTAGTCCATTTGTTTTAATATTGCCATGAACCAGCTCTGATTCCATACTCCCACCCCTAAATAACCCTTTTTGAAATTTATCTGGCCTTCCAAATAACCTGTTCAGTATTGGAAAGGAGTTGATACAAAGGAAATGAAGACCCATTACCTTTAGTCTTTTGTTCAGAAGTCTTAAGTAAGACATTATTAGGCCCATGAAATGAGATAAGTATTCATTAGGTTAAAGGAATACATTTTGATAACCGTTTAAAAAGTCTATCCAATAAAAAGCTAACTCGTGTTGCTTACGTTTCTTTCTGGTATGTGACTCCTTTTCTCTCTCTGTTAAGTCCCAGTTGCTTTTTGTATAACTTGAGATTGAAGCCCCAAATTTTAGAACACGCTTTGAAGGATATTACCTTTGTAAGAATGACACCAAGGGACAATTCTTTTTGCAGTTTTTATTTTTATTTTTTAATGGGAGGAAAATTGCTTTACAAGGTGTTGTGTTGGTTTATGCCATGCAGCAATGCAAATCACCAGTTTTACATATCTCACCTCCCTCTTGAGCCTCCCTCCCCCGACCCCAGCCTAACCCTCTGGATCATCACAGAGCTCCAGGCTGGGCTCCCTGTGTTATACAGCAGCTTCCCACCAGCTATCTGTTTTACACTTGATGGTGTATACATGTCTATACTACTTTCTTTGTTTGCAAGGGACAGTTTTGAAGGAGAGGATAATACCTTAGTACATAAAACACACTTTGTGTTTCCATAGTCAAATTTAGAAAAGCAATTATTTTCTGTTTGTAACAAAGGTGTGCACATTTTGCTTGAGAAAATGAATTATAATACTTCTGATGGCTCTTAGGAAATTATAGTAGTCAATTACCGTGTTGGTGAATATGTCATAATTTATCTTTGGTTTCTCAAAAGATAAATAATTTTATTGCCAGTGAACAATTAATAGAGAACATTGAAACGCTTCTGGTCATTTTAGCATATATTCTGATTATTAGATTAAGTCACTATAATGTTGGACTAATGAAAATCATCAGTATTTCTTATTTCCAGAGGATAAAATGATAACCAATCTAACTTTTTTCCCCACTTTTAAGAATAGCAAATGGTTATTGGAGAGTATTGGTATCATCCACTATCTGGAATTATAATAGAATATCTTTTGCTTGTAAAAGAATACAGAAATTAATACAAAAAAATATACAGAAATTAATAAACTACTTTTTAATCTTATATGTCCTTCAAATGAGGAATAAGCGTAATTTTTACTCCTGGAAAGGTTTTATATAGTGATTGTCACATATCTGGTGAGTATAGTCATTTTAGTCATTATCCACTATATATAGTCATTGACCAATTCAGCATGCCAAGTAAGTCAATGAGTCAATTCAATTCAACCTCATACACTGACACACGGTACTATTGTTCATTACATCCTGCATACTCAATTCTACACAACTTTAACCACTGTTGGACTTAAAATTCCTCTTGAAAGTTTTCAACATCCAGGGTACTTTCTAAGATAAATTGACTTTCAAAGGGTTATGCATCCACTTCTGGTTCTCCAGGGAGGACTCAACTTTAACAGATGCAGCCCCATGCACACTACACATACTTCATAAATAATATGGTACTAAATAATAATAACAGTAGGTATGAAAGCTAGTATGAGGGTAGGATTCGGTGGATGTGGAGAATAAATTTTTCTCTCTCACATCTGGGTATTTATACCTTTGCTTCTGCAATAATAGCATTGATATTTTATTGATATCATTGTCTTTAGGTGATTTAGTATTTACTCTTTCACTGTGGCTGCATTCTAATTTTTCAGGGCTATACTTGATAATTATTCTATTAAATTTGACAAACTCTTTTTTGTATTCTGTCTTTTTGTTAGTAGTTTGCATTTTGCCAGTATGTCTATAGTAGACATTGCCATTATAGCTAGGATGGAGCAATTATTTTTCAAATGTATGTTTTGCTGTTACTATAGCTGAAGGAAGTGCCTGTAGTTGTTGTAAGGGACAGCATTTTTATAAGCACATTTTATGGCTATGAATAGTTTTAGGTACAGTAATTTTGCAAGATGCCAAAGATTCCTTTGTAAATGTATGGTTAAGGAAATAGGAATATATGAATTAGCTTGTGACGTGCATGGTAAAGGGTGTTTCCTATTGATTTATTCTTCTAATATTCTTCTGATGACCATTTTTATTTAAAATAAATCCAATAATTTTATCTGCTTGTTGAAAGTATGTCAGATAAACACATGATGGAATTTTATACTATAAGTTATAATAGCTATGTCTTTTCAAGAGTATATCTAAACTTAATAGAGAAAATGTGCAATCTGTTTGCCTTGCTAAAATGCTTTATTGTTTCTTTCGTAATATTTATACAGCTTTAATATTATAATCACATTCTGATAGATCTCAGAGTTGTCACATATGCATTCAAATGTTCCATGAGCTATTTTTCAGAATTGTTTAAAGAAATAGCTATTCTTTCAGTTTGTGGTTTATAATCCACCAACTGACCATACTTCTGCACTGGAGAAATATATACTTTTAAATTCAGACATACCCCCAACTGATTTACTGATTTCTTCAATTGTTCCTAATCCTCCATCAGTGAAACATTGTTCATTTTAGAATCTCAGAGGGTATTACAACACAGTGAGTTTGGTCATGACTGAATAAAATTGGTAGAAGAAAAAGCCAATCATGATTTTTAAAAATCAAGGAAAAAAAAAGAGACTCCTTAGCAAACATTCATAAACAAAGAAGTGCCATCCATATCTTAGTGTTAGCTAGATGAAGAAGAAGGAAGGAGAAAGCAGAAAAGAAGGGGCCTCAGATCACTTTCCTGACATTTCTTCATGTCACTTTTTACTTTAAAAGGTTAATAATTTACACACAATCTATGAGCAGAGCCTTTCATTATTAATCGGTAGCTTAAAGAATCCTCCTGCTAATGCAGGAGATGCAGGTTTGATCCCTGGGTTGGGAAGATCCCCTGGAGACAGAAAGAGCAACCCTCTCCAGTAATTTTGCCTAGGAAATCCCATGGACAGAGGAGCCTGGCACGCGACAGTGCATGGGGATCACAAAAAGAGTTGGACATGACTTAGCAACTAAAGAACAACTATGTGAGACTGGGCACTTCATGCTTTGCTAGTTATTTAATTAACACCTACACTTGTTTTATGCTTGTAAAACTATTTTAGATAAAAAACCATATATTTTTATAACCCATAAAGTCTTTTAAATAAACTACTCAATTTTCAGTTTCTAACAATGCCTTCTGAGATAATTAATGTGAAAAATGGATGGACAGAGGTAAATGATTGGTATTTAAATCCACAATTGAGTGTGAACCACAGTTTGCTTCAAAGGACTCGAGAAAATTTAACTATTTCAGACATCAAGTAGCAATCCTGACAACTAATTCCATCCTCTAAAAACTTATCTTTTAAGTAAAAAATAACTGAAATTTTGAAACTAAACCGAAACTTGGCTACAGATTGTGAGATACTTTGTGATTTCAGAGGAAGTGCACAGCAAAAATTAGAATGTGTTTTAAGCAAAATAAGTGATACTTCTTTGTGTTATCCTCAGTAGGTTACCCTATTTATCCCCATCAGTTTAAACACTTTACAACATGATTACATCGTGTATAAATAGAGAAATACATCTTCCTCTGTGGGTTTGCTGTGGAATTGGAGAGCCAACAAACATTTGTTCTTGTTCAATTGCTAAGTCACGTCCAACTCTTTGCAATCCCATGGACGGCAGCACCCCAGGCTTCCTTGTCCTTCACTATCTCCCAGAGTTTGCTCAAACGCATGTCCATTGAGTCGATGATACCATCCAACCATCTCATCTCTGTCACCCTCTTCTCCTCATGCCCTCAATCTTTCCCAGCACCAGGTTCTTTTCTAATGAGGTGGCTCCTCGCATCAGGTAGCCAAAGTTTTAGAACTTCAACTTCAGCATCAATCCTTCCAATGTATATTCAGGGTTGATTTCTTTCAGGATTGACTGGTTTGATCTCCTTGCTGTCCAAGGAACTCTCAAGAGTCTTCTCCAGTACCACAACCTGAAAGCGTCAATTCTTCAGCGCTCAGCCTTCTTTATGGTTTAACTCTCACATCCGTACAGTATTCAGATAGCATCTTTTTTCTCCACCACAGTGTTCAATCACATAGTATGGTGCATATATAAATAAGATCTTAATGATACATCATGTTCATGAAAATTTCAGAAATAGAAAATCCGTTTTCCTTGTAGTTTCTCCAGTAGACTTTTCAAGCAGACTCCTAACTGAATGTTTCTCTTGCTTACATCTGTGATGGGATTCTTGTGACATCCTCCTGTCACTGACATAGCCTGACACTGCTATTTACACCTGCGGACAGTGGACTAGTGTGGGCTAGTGTGTCTGTGTGTGTGTGCACTTGTTCCAGAATGAGAGAGAGATGAAGATTGATTCTGTTGCCCTCTAGTGTCTGCCTGATAGACAGTGACTCTGATCCTTTTCAAATGGTCAAGGGTTTGAAATGAAAGTACAGAAGAGGTAAATTTTGAAGTACCTGAAGTATCCATCCCTAATATAGCACAATGATTGACTGACTGCTGTAGGAAGGTAGGTTTTATGCTTAGCCCAGTGAACATTCATTCCTTTTGGCCCATTATTTCCCTCAATCTTGGCTTTGCTTATTTGATATCTTTATATACTGCTTTGTTCTCTAGTGGATTATTACATGTAATTTAGAACACACTGCTGCTGCTGCTGCTGCTAATTCCCTCTAAATGGCAGCATATCCTGCTCTACTTATATAATTTTTCTTCCTTATAAGTCTAGAAGTTGATGAGGGGAATGGACTCCTCTCTCCTCCCGACATCAGCTGCAGGGGAAATGCTCAACACGCATTTATTCATTGATGGGAAAAAAAGGCAAGTATTAAATTTAAGGACTTGTTTGATATCACTGACCCAGTAATATTCTTAACTGGATCCCATGTTTTTAAAAATATGTTGCTCATATTCTTTCTATATTTAGGATTTTTTCAAGTTTAGGTTTAGAGTATTCATAGACAAATAACATAGCTGCTATCTTCAGCATTTATTTTTAATAGGCCTGCCTGCAGTGAATTTTAGAATTCTGGCCTTTGTTCAATACTGATGTTCTGTTAGAACTGAAGAAGGTGGAGCAAGTCACATAACTGCACTTGACTGCATGCATTACAAATTCATGTCTCAGTTATGCTTTTGGAGCTGCTTAGCAATCTCTAAAATCGCATTAAATGCACCACAGTGGTGCATTACAGATTTTTATTCTTCCGTAAGTCCTCAAACTCAGTTTTGATGCCCTAACTGTGCAGTTCTAAACATCCTATTAAACTCCCTCAACTCCTTCATCTTCTTTGTCAAATTTTTATCTTTCTTCTAGTCATATGGTCTTGGGTTTCAGCCAGGTCCAATTTGAATCCTAACTTCATCAAATACCACATTTCCATCCTTGGACAGCCTCTTTGTTTTCTCTCAGCTTCAGTTTCTTTATCTGCAAATAGGAAAGATAATTCCTTACAGGTTGTTTTAGGACTTGATGACATTAATGTGAACACATTACAGGTATAATAGATTCACAATACATGGTATTGCATTCACTTTATTTTCTTTTGTATTGTTATTCATATCAACTTGAGACCTCACCATCAATCATAACCTCTCTCTTCATCATTAATCTCACCCATTATGTTGATTCTTGCCTAAACAAACATGTTTGAATACACACACATTCCCATCAGCCCTGCTTTCTCTTTGATCCCTTCTTTTAGGTCCAGAACTAACTGAAAGAATGACTTTTCATTTCACTTATTTCTTTCCTCCTAACAACCCAAGCTTTGCATTCAGCCCAGTACTGAAGCTGCTTTGTCAAAGGCCATGAGTAATCTACCATAGATCAGATCCATTGGATTGCTCTCAGACTTTGACACTGGATTCCTTGACCCTGTCTTTTTTCTAAATCTCCACTGATCCTTTCCAACTTCCTTCTCTTACCCCATCAGCTGTGGTTCTTTCTACACAGTCTTCTCTCATGATTGATAGTTAGTCATTGTCGTTAGCCTGGACCTTCCTCCTAAATTAAGGTTCCAATTTTAGTTTCAAACTGAATGTATACACATAGATATGTTACAGGCCTCTAGATCTCAACACACCCAAATGTTCCTTTTCTTTCATCCTGGAAAATGGCATAATTATCTGCAGTATTGATTTGGTGAAAATTTGAAAGTCATTTTCAACTCCTGTTTGGATAGTCACGAATGCATATACTATTTTCCATTTTTCAGATGAGGAAATAGATTTGTAGAGATGAAGTACCTTGTCGCAAAGTCATGCTGCTAAAAATATGTCTGACGTAACACTGAACCCATTCATAGCCTCCCTCTTCCTCACACTACCCTGATTCAACTATCAATTCAGTTAACTTATCTTAACAGTTGCACTTACACGTCATCTGTCACATCTGTTCCTTCCTTTTCATTCTCTCTGTGGCTCTCTTGGTTTATACCTTATTTCCCTTTTGATCAGCTGTGCGGAAAAGGCCTCCAGGGAGGTCTTCCTTCTCACTTTTGGTGGCCTCAAATCATGCCGTGTCAGGCTGCACGCTCAGGACCCCCCCATGGCTTAGCCCAGCTAGCTATGGTAGACGTATCTTTAATCGTGCACAGTCCTCGGCCACCAGAGTCATTGCCTCCCTCCATTTACTTATTAAAAGCTATTCCCTTTACCTGAACATTCCTTCCTCCTAAATAAAATATCCTGATCTCCTAACCAAGCCAAAATCTCAATTCAAACCACCTATTCCAGGAAACTTTCATAGAAAATGGCTGTAGGTATCTACCTCCACTATTATACATTCAATTTCCATCACAAACTTTAGCCTAGTTTAGGAATATTATGTGCTAGAGGCTTAGCGCCTATGCTCAAGAGCTACCTAAAGACTGGCTCTGCTGCTTTCCAGCCGTGTGCCCTGACCAAGGGTTTCCCAGGTGTTCAATGATAAAGAATCTGCCTGCCAAGGAGGAGACGCGGGTTGGATCCCTGGATCTGGAAGAGCCCCTGGAGTAGGAAATACAGCCCAGTCCAGGATGGTTGCCTGGGAAATCTCGTGGACAGAGGAGCCTGGTGGGCTACAGTCCATGGGTTCGCAGTGGGTCAGACACAAGTCTCATGAGTCCTACACACACTCACAGGCCCTAAGTAAATCATTCCATCTCTCCTTGCTTAGGTTTCCTCATTTCTGAAATGGAGATAAACACCTGTTTTGGTACCATTGTTATAATAAACATAAGTACATATGAAACATGCACTAGAATACCTGATACGTAATAAGCACTCTATAAAAGTTATCTGTAATTATGTATTGTTTGTCCACTATTCCGTTTCTCAGAACCCATTCCTCCATGGGACTTTTTATAGTTTGGAAGCACTGGTGAATAGCTATTTATTTGTATTTTCTTGTTGGTTTTTTATATCTGTCTCTCCAATAGATTATGAATTCCATGAGGGCAAAATAATTTTACCTTTTCACCACAGTTCTTTAGTATCTAACTAACACAATTTTTGGCAAACACTATGTGTTCACTGCATAAGCATTGAATGTATTAATCAATTAGTGCTGATTACATTAATTTTTCAGTTCCTGGAAGCAAGTGTCATGCTCTGTTTATTCCATATTCCCCATAGCATCTAACCTAATGTCTTCCAGGTTGTAGATAATAAATGTTTATTGATTAATAGCAATAATAATGACTCCCAGCCTAAAGAAAAAAATTGTAAGTGTCATTTGAATGTTTGTCCAAGATGAGAAATAAATATTTTCTTATAGTTCTTTATGAGAAGAGACTATGGGGAAGTAAAATTTGGATACAAAAAACATTAAACCAGAAAAAATTCTTGTAGCTTCCAGAAACTTACCATTAGTAAAAGATACATTTAAAGCTGTTCATTATTACAGTGAAGAAGGAAATGGCAGCCCACTCTAGTATTCTTGCCTAGAGAATCCCAGGGACAGAGGAGCCTGGTGGGCTGCCATCTATGGGGTTACACGGAGTCAGACACGACTGAAGCAACTTAGCAACAGCAGCAGCAGCAGCAGCATTATTACAGTGCCAAGTGGTTTTAATCTTGGCAAATATTCCAGTGTTTTAGTGTCAATACCCACACTTAATCTTCTTGAGTCTCTCTCCACAAACAACTTTTATCCTTTAAGAACTAGATTCAGGCCAACACAATACATTAAAACTTTATCCACCATATTTATCATTATTTATCTAAACATCTAGAGATATTTTGTGATTTTATTTTTATACTGTTCTTACTAAAATGTATTTTCTTAGAAATAGATATGCCAGTTTTCTAATTTATAAAATATCTTTCCTAGCAACAGTAGGCATTTACATGGCAAGGACTGTGATAAATTATGCAATAAATTTATCATGATAAATTATATGCTTCTTATTTTATTGCAAATGACAAGACAAGGAAAGAGATAATGTAATTATTTTGTGCATATCAGAGAACTAAACGGTTCTATTTTATGTTTATTACTGTCTATTCAATAAGTGTGTAGTTAATGAACAATTACTAAGCATGAGGATAACATTAACAACAGATAACAGAATAATATTATTTTCAGAAAAAAATGCATTTTTTGACCAGTAGCATAATTGTTGAGGATTCCCTGGTTGCAAGATCAGAATGGAGGTAATTTTTTTTTTTTTTTGAGGTAATTTTTACTTTTCTTGATTGGGAACATTCACCATGAAATTGTAAATTGGCTATTCATATGAAGTGTACTGATTCAAGTAAGTTGCTTGAGATTAGTGGACTTTTTCCTATAATGTATCCTGAAACATGACTCAGCTCAAGCTCATTCTTTTTGTTCCGTATAGATCTGACTCAAGAAAGAAAAGGAAAGAAGATAAAACAAGCTCGCCTTTATTGAATGCTTCTGTATCAAGCATTATGCTTGGTGATTCCATATTAGAACAGTATACTAATCTGTATGAGTTTGACATTTTTACTCTCATTTTAAAGATCAGGAAATTAAACTGTTATTTGTAGGAGATTGTGCACTAATCTGATAGAGCTGTATTTCTCACCTAAGCCCAACTAAGCTCCATTTAATTATTTTTTTTTAAGTACTGCATATCTCCTTCTTCCTTAAAATCAAATACTACCAATGCATTATCTTTTAATTTTCATCTTTTGTATTTATATTCTGATAGTACGTAAGTATATTGATAACTCTGCTGAGCTTCATATTTTAAAAAAATGATAGTGGGCATTGGAGCCTAGGAATCAAAGAGGAGAGAAAGCTGTCCCTATCTGAACAGAGTTAAACTCAAATGATTTTAAATGTTTTTGTTTAACTATTTTAATTTTTGAAAGCAGTCTTTGGTAGCATATATGAAGACTTTTTTCTCAAAGCAGTTATGTAAGAAGTAAATAGATATTTATCCTGAATTATAGCATATTGTATTTAGGTGAAGCAGTGGTCTCCTGGAGCAGGATGTAGTCATTTCTGGCTGGAGTTAGAAGACTTGTCTAGAAGGAAACAGTTATGGGATTTGTAAGGAAGTACACGAATTCAACTCCTGGTTAAAATTACATTTTTATATAACAGAGACGGGGTATTTGCTTTGTTAAGGGAAAAGTCGTGCAATGATCTCACTCCCTAAATCATGACTGCTTAACGCTGAAGCCCTGTGGCGGCAGTGTACTCAATGAGCAAAGTACCTCCGGCAAAACAAAGTCTCACTGATGCTGAAACCGCTCTGGACAAATAAAGTGATAGCTAGTGTCCCAGGACATGATGAAATAGATGAACATAAAAATGTCCAAAACATCTTCATAAATATTGAAAGACCCTGAAATGGAAGGCAAGATCATAATTGGGAAAGTTGAAATCACAGAAAGTTTTTCCAAAGAAGATAAATCATGAGCAGAATTTTAAACATGAAATATTTAATGGAGAAACATGAAGGATGCACCTGGGTGAAAGGAATGGAATGTACATTTGTGGGGAGAAGGCAGAGCACATGTAACCTCTGAGTTCTTGGACCAGAAAACAGAGTCATTTTATGTGTTTTTTTCGTTGAATACATATTATCCTTTGACTTGTGTGCAGGAATGACTGAAGTAGGGCCATAGACTTAT
The DNA here is from genome assembly GCA_006410675.1 of Oreotragus oreotragus. Lineage (NCBI taxonomy): Eukaryota > Metazoa > Chordata > Mammalia > Artiodactyla > Bovidae > Oreotragus > Oreotragus oreotragus. Next base: position 457,537 of record SJYX01018709.1, read on the forward strand.
TTTTTAAAAATTTAATATTTAGTATGAAATTGTAATAAAGTATATAGTAAGAAATACCGTTTTTAGAGCTTATATACACATTCACAGTAGAGATTTAAAAATCCAAGCAATAGGATATTTTTACTAAAAATAAGAGTGAAAATGTGATGAGATAAATCAAGATATTTTTCATTCTTTTATCTGCTCTTTTTGTGGAATGACTTTTTTTTCTGAATGTTTGTCATTATTTATCACTTCAAGGGAGAGAAAGAATAACAGAGTAGGAAGGAAAAAGATTGCAATTTAGTAGTATCTTGGATTTTATGAAGATTATCATAAAACACCTCGTGAGACATATAGACACACACCCCAACTGAGAGAGAGAAACATCAGTTGCCATTTAAAGGAATTATTAAAGGAATTCCCTGGTGGGTAGGACTTGGAGCTTTCATTCCCCAGGGCCTAGGTTCAATCCTTCGTCAGGGGACCTAAGAGCCTGCAAGCCATGCAATGCAGCCAGGTAAACAAAACAAACAAACAAGGAATTATTATTATAGTCTAAATTTTTATTGGTAATAATAAAAGTAAAATTTTTGAAAATATATTTGTTGAATTTTATAACTAGTTTCTAGTAGTAATCAAGGTAACTGAACATATGCTAAAGATCTGTTTTGCTTCTCCTCCATATGATAAAGGTATGTTTCTAAGAATATATTCAATTCTTAGTCTTTATTCTTTATTTTTATGTTTAGCTTCAATATATTATACAAACAAGTTGATACTCTAGGAAAATAATATGTGACTGTATGTCCATTTTAATTTCTGAGAAATGGCAGACTTTTTCTTTTGTAAAATGATTAGGATATGAATATCACTTAAAATCAACATCCACATTTTTTAGCTGTCACTAGATCAGAAATTTCTTATTAGTGGATTGCTTATCTACGCCAAGCTGAGATTTTTCCCTTTATAAACTTCAGTTTCATTATACTTANGATTAGGATATGAATATCACTTAAAATCAACATCCACATTTTTTAGCTGTCACTAGATCAGAAATTTCTTATTAGTGGATTGCTTATCTACGCCAAGCTGAGATTTTTCCCTTTATAAACTTCAGTTTCATTATACTTAGATCCTGTTCAACTTTTTATAAATCTGTGTCTAGGCATGCAATTTGAATAGAGAATACATAAGGCAGAATTCCATAAGAATTTAAAACTGAATACCTTTCTTTTACATAATATTCATAAACCAACAGTAATACAGAAGTAAATAAATTTTATATTTGGTAGCTTCTAAGGAGAAAATGCATCTGTTTATATTTTCATTTTAATTTAAAAATAATACATAGTTATTTTAGAATATTTGGAAAACACAGAGAAATATAGAGGTTATTTATAACTCTGCTGCTGCTGCTAAGTCGCTTCAGTCGTGTCCAACTCTGTGCAACCCTATAGATGGCAGCCCACATCCCTGGGATTCTCCAGGCAAGAACACTGGAGTGGGTTGCCATTTCCTTCTCCAATGCATGAAAGTGAAAAGTGAAAGTGAATTCGCTCAGTCATGTTCGACTCTTAGCGACCTCATGGACTGCAGCCCACCAGGCTCCTCTGTCCATGGGAATTTCCAGGCAAGAGTACTGGAGTGGGGTGCCATTGCCTTCTCTGATTTATAACTCTACCTTCTAGAAATAACCACTTTACACATATGTTTCCTTAAGTAATTCAAAACCCATTATTTAGCTAAACACCACCCGTATTCTAATTATTCCTAGAACTTTTAAAGTAAGAGATTTCTTACATCTTTCCTAAAGGTGCGCACATAACTCCATGCTGTGGCTTTTTTAATGCTTCCGGGATGTAGCATCCTCCTCCAGCTTTCCTAGTTCCCAGATGGTGTTGACTTTTCCCCTAGATTCTCACACAAACATCATTCACAGAGACCTCTGTGTCGATACCAATTTTCACTACAGGCTTAGGGGCAGAAGAGTTTCACTGTAGCAGTGACCCTGGTGCTAATCTTTAACCATAATAATCCGCATTTTTAAATGCTTCCGGGATGTAGCATCCTCCTCCAGCTTTCCTAGTTCCCAGATGGTGTTGACTTTTCCCCTAGATTCTCACACAAACATCATTCACAGAGACCTCTGTGTCGATACCAATTTTCACTACAGGCTTAGGGGCAGAAGAGTTTCACTGTAGCAGTGACCCTGGTGCTAATCTTTAACCATAATAATCCGCATTTTTTCCTCCAATACTGCCCCACCAAGACCTGACTTCTCTGCTTTTGCATACTGTCAGGAGTTTGGTCATCTTTCATTCTTGTCTATTTATGTCTTTAAACTATCCATTTTCTTCTTTAAACAATTTATCAGAAAGCCTTCTTTATCCTCAAGAAGAAATCTGATGTCAGCTATTGGGATATATTTTTTCTATATTTTATTCTTTCAAATTTGTTGTATTGCAGAAACATTTTATGTTTTGCTGTTTTAATTTCAGATTATATTCAACGGTTTTACTTATTATTGCATACTCCTTGAAAACCCGATAGCCTATTTTTTTAGTAGAAATATAATATGAGATGAATCCTTTGGAGATAAACTCAAGAGGTTGCTACTTAAATTGTTTGCCTTCACTTGCTTAAAATGTTTGTCAGAGAGAAATCATTATAAACTCCAACAACTGTGCCAAAAAGGAGACATGGCCTTACCTAAAAACTGTAAGAGGTTTTGAAAAAGTTAGAAACTCCAAATGTTTGCTCATCAGGTGCAAAAGAACAGATTTTAGTATATCAGGCCTACAGCACCAAGGGCAGCCCCAAGATTAGCTATGAGTGCTGGAAGTGGCTTACGGAAGCAGGAAGTGGCTGAATGTCCCTCCTTGAAAACAGAATAATCACCCCAAGTCCAGCAGCTCTGCTTTGGACCTTCTAGAATTCTGACTTTAGGAGAGTAGGAATTCTCCTTCATGAAAATTTGCTGCCCTACTTTGGATTTAATATCCTTCCTACAAGGCTGATGCTTACTTCAAAGGAGTTATCCCTGACTGATGGGCAAAAAGGAAAGTTGTGCCATTTAAGAGCACTTAGCAGTCCTGTGTATTTAATCACACAATGTACTGCTTTGAGCCTAGACAAGCATCCCATGGACAGAGGAGCCTAGTGGGCTGCAGTCCATAGCATCACAGAGTCAGACATGACTGAAGTGACTTAGCATGCACGTACCACAAGGTGAGATTTCACCTTATATCAATACTTACTTGATGCTGATTCAATAAGAAAATTGATTCAAAAGTGGAAAATTCAATCAATGAGTTGTTTGATACACACAATACCAAATTTTACTAGTTTTTCATTACAATTTTGTGTGAATGCCTTGGGTTTTAGAGATTGAAAATACACAAGAACAAAAATTTTCACTGTTTTGATTTTAGCAGTTACCACAAACATGCCCATTAAGCTCCAAAATCAGAAGAAAAAAAAAAAAAAAAAGAGGAAGAATAGAGAGGCAGGTGAGAAAGAAACAGACGTTTGTAGAATAGAAGAAATGGGTAGGGCAACTGTCTGTGTTTTTACCTACTTTGTTACTCTGAGAAAATACTTGATTTTTAATTAAGTGTTTCTTTACACATTTTTCAGGAAAGATGTTTCTCCTGGTTAGTAAGCCCAATGTATCTCACTGCTTAAAATAGTCTTTCCCTGCAGTGGTGTTAGTTTGACTTGACAGAGTCAAGCAAAAACTCCATTTGTAATTCTCAGTAAGAACTATTCACAGATGTCATAGCTGCTGTTTGTTTTTTTTTTTTTTTCCCCCACTGTGTTGCTACATAATGAATGATGAATGATTCATATTTTCATAAAGTTCCTAGAAGAGCTAACAGTATCTGTATACTTTTTCTTCATATACACATAGGCTATAACCCTAAAAAAAATGACTGCCTGAGTTTTTATCCCTTATTCTGGTTCCATACAGAAGGAGACAGAGGTCACAAGGGTCAGGGCTATAACCAGATGGTCTCCATGACCGTATACTTTGGGGAGGGGGGAGTGGGGAGGGAGAGGAGAGGGGCAGGGATTGGAGCAAACACTCTGAGAAAAGCAAGGTGAGAAAAGTATGTGAACAGTCTTTGAGTGGGGTTTTTTTTTTTTTTCCCAACTCAAAAACAGGTAATTACGTTATCAGTAGTACTACCCCAAATGAAATGAGCTCTTATTAAACTCCAAGAAAGCAAAGATTTTATAATACAAATACAGTGCATGTTTTATGTTTCCAACTTTTTGGAAAGATACAACATAGTATTTCCATGAGTCAGGTTTTCCACATCAAATATGCTATATTTTCATAAGAAAGTGATACATAAGTTTCTCATAATATAAAAATATCCATCTTCCTTATTCCAAGGTCTGTTTCGTCTTCTCTGTTTCATAATTATGAAGTAACTCTTTTACCCTGGTGGTATAATCAGTATTTTTTGAAATGCTTTGCTGTTTAAGCATTACTTTAAGAATTAATGATTCTTTGGATAAACCCTGAAGGGCACTTTGTCCTAGCAACAGCCGAGCCCTGAGAAGTCAGGCCGCATCACCCCAGACAGAGGAAAGTCTTACCCTTTAGAGATGCCATAATACCATTCCTGAATGACATTGATTTTGCAATATTTGTGTGAATATTTATGTAGCCTCAATTTTTGCAAAGTATTCTTTATATCCACTAGAATCCCCTCAGTCTACAATTTAAGCCCTTTTCCCACTCTCCTAATTTCATACTTTATGGAAAACAGCTGGGATGGCAAATTCAGCCACAACAAATGCATATTTGGGAATACTTCTGTAGAATACTATCTCTGCTCTCATCTTCATTGTTACAAATACCACAGCTGCTTAGAATGCAGTCATGGTCTGTGAGAGCAAACATATTATTTTGATTACCTGTTGGTTCCATACAGAGTGATTTTAATGCTTATTAAGTTAAAATTAATTGAGTACCCACAGATATTTTCAATTCAATACCCAAGGCAATTCATGAAATAGAGGGGAATGGTATATATGTGTTACAGTTCTTCTTGAATAGAGACAATTAAAGTCATTAAAATTTTTTCAAGGTTGAAACAATACCTCATCCTAAACAGATAATTCATTCTGTTTAACGTATTTGCTTTAGACACTGGTGGTCTTCAAGATCCTGACAGAGTTCATACTGCTGCATGTGGTGGCTCAGTGGTCTTTAGAGTCCCATAGGGCCCTAGCTTTTTATAATCCTTAGACTTCTGATTGCTCAGAAACCTTCTGAACTTAAGTTCTTTTGTTTTCCTCTGGCTTCTTTCAAACCAATTAGCTTGTGTAGAACAGAACAGTCTAGAGCTGTCACTTGCATGCCTGCTGGTCAAAAGGAAATGCAATTTCAGTGAGTACAAAATTAATCACAAATGTTAATTAGAGCAATCAGTATTGACATCGTAGCTTTAGAGAGTGGACCTCATGAAATAAACACAATGGCATTATGCTTTCAGAATAAAAGCATACAAAGGCAAATTGATTAAAATTTCATTGGAAAAATACACTCTTGGAAATTCTTTTCTATTAATTGGCTTGAATTTCAGTCATTCTTGATGCTTGAGGATAGAAAAAGGTGTTTAATATAACTCAGTGTAAACTGAGTATTTACAGGGTATAACCATTGTGACATGGTTTCTACTTTAAATTTATATAAAGGTCTCTCCAAGGTCAGATTACATATCAGAAAAGTGCAGAACTAAATATATAAATATTTTTAAGGACTATTCATCAAGTATCAAAGCTCTGAGCCAAACAATATGATTTCTTCTTCGTCTCTCCTTATATAGCAACCCCTTCCTTGTCATATATATGGATGTGAGAAATTAAAGATTATGTCTGACTTATTTTGTTTCCAAAAATATAATAGACTGTACCAGTTGAAAGCTAAATTTTTGGACTTGTTTTTAAGTAAGTTAATCACCTCTTATTTGAGCCAGAAAAGCAGTTATTGTTATTCGGCTCTAAGTCATGTGTTGCAATGCTGCAACACACCAGCATTCCCTGTACTTCAGCATCTCCCAGAGTTTGTTCAAACTCATGTCCATTGAGTCAGTATACCCATTCAACCGTCTCATCCTCCGTCGTCCCCTTCTCCTCCTGCCTTCAGCTTTTCCAGCATCAAGGTCTTTTCCAAAGAGTCGCTCTTCACATCAGGTGACCAAAATATTGGAGTTTCAGCATCAGTCCTTCCAATGAATATTCAGGACTGATTTCCTTTAGGATTGACTGGCTGGATCTGCTTGCAGTCCAAGGGATTCTCAAGAGTTTTCTCTAACACCACAGTATAAAACATTAGTTCTTCGGCACTCAGCTTTCTTTATGGTCCAACCCTCACATCCATTCATGACGACTGGAAAAACCATAGCTTTGACTAGACGGACCTTTGTTGGCAAAGTAATGTCTCTGCTTTCAATATGCTATCTAGATTTGTCATAGCTTGTCTTACAAGAGGCAAGCATCTTTTAATTTCATGGCTGCGGTCACCATCTGCAGTGATTTTGCAGTCGAAGAAAATAAATCTCTCACTGTTTCCATTGTTTCCCCATCTATTTGCCATGAAATGATGGGACTGGATGTCATGATCTTCCTTTTTTGAATGTTGATCTTTAAGCCAGCTTTTTCATTGTCCTCTTTCATTTTCATCAAGAGGCTCTTTAGTTCCTCTTTGCTTCCTGCCATAAGGGAGATGTCGTCTGCATATCTGAGGTTTTTGATAATTCTCCTGGCAGTCTTGGTTCCAGCTTGTGCTTCATCCAGCCTGGCATTTCACATGATATGCTCTGCATGTAAGTTAATAAGCAGGGTGACAATGTACAGCCTTGACGTACTTTGTTCCCAATTTGGAACCAGTCCATTGTTCCATGTCCAATTCTAACTGTTGCTTCTTGACCTGCATACAGATTTCCCAGGAGGCAGGTCAGGTGGTCAGGTATTCCCATCTGTTTAAGAATTTTTCAGTTTATTGTGATCCACAACAAAGGCTTTTGGCATGGTCAATAAAACAGAAGTAGATGTTTTTCTGGAACTCTCTTGCTTTTTCAGTGTTCCAACAGATGTTGGCAATTTGATCTCTGGTTCCTCTGCCTTTTCTAAATCCAGCTTGAACAACTGGAAGTTCACGGTTCATGTACTGTTGAAGCCTGGCTGGGAGAATTTTGAGCATTACTTTGCTAGTGTGAGATGAGTGTAATTTTGTGGTAGTTTGAGCATTCTTTGGCATTCCCTTTCTTGGGGATTGGAATGAAAACTGACCATTTCCAGTCCTGTGGCCACTGCTGAGTTTTCCAAATTTGCTGGCATATTGAGTGCAGCACTTTCACAGCATCATCTTTCAGGATTTGAAATAGTACAGCTGGAATTTCATCCAGTAACTTTGTTCGTAGTGATGCTTCCTAAGGCCCACTTGACTTCGGACTCCAAGATGTCTGGCTCTAGGTGAGTGATCACACCATCGTGGTTATCTGGGTCATGAAGATCTTTTTTGTATAATTCTTCTGTGTATTCTTGCCACCTCTTCTTAATATCTTCTGTTTCTGTTAGGTCCATACCGTTTCTGTCCTTTATTGTGCCCATCTTTGCATGAAACGTTCTTTTGGTATCTCTAATTTTCTTGAAGAGATCTCTAATCTCTCCCATTCTATTTTTGTCCTCTATTTCTTTGCATTGATCCCACTGAGGAAGGCTTTTTTATCTCTCCTTGCTATTTGGAACTTTACATTCAGATAGGTATATCATTCCTTTTCTCCTTGCTTTTAACTTCTCTTCTTTTCTCAGCTATTTTTAAGGCCCCTTCAGACAACCATGCTGCCTTTTGCTTTTCATTTTCTTGGTAATGGTCTTGATCACCACCTCCTGTACAGTGTCACAAACCTCTGTCCATAGTTCTTCAGGCACTCTGTCTATCAGATCTAGTCCCTTAAATCTATTTGTCACTTCCACTGTATAATCATAAGGGATTTGATTTAGTTCATACCTGAATGGTCTAGTGGTTTTCCCTACTTTCTTCAATTTAAGTCTGAATTTGCCAATAAGAAGTTCATGATCTGAGCCAGAGTCAGCTCCTGGTCTTGCTTTTGCTGACTGTAAACTTCTCCATCTTCGGCTACAAAGAATATAATCAGTCTGATTTGGGTATTGACCATCTGGTGATGTCCATGTATAGAGTCCTTTTTTGTGTTATTGGAAGAGGTTGTTTGCTATGTCGAGTGCATTTTCTTTCAAAACTCTGTTAGCCCTTGCCCTACTTCATTTTGTACTCCAAGGCCAAATTTGCCTGTTACTCCAGGTATCTCTTAATTTTTTACTTTTGCATTCCAGTCCCCTATGATGAAAAGGACATCTTTTTTTGATGTTAGTTCTAGAAGGTCTTATAGGTCTTCATAGAACTGTTCAACTTCAGCTTCTTCAGCATTGCTTGTCAGGGCATAGACTTGGATTACTGTGATATTGAATGGTTTGTCTTGGAAATGAACAGAGATCATTCTGTCATTTTAGAGACTGCATCCAAGTACTGCATTTTGGACTCCCTTATTGACTATGAGGGCTATTCCATTTCTTCTAAGAGATGAAATAATATGCCACTTATGTTTATAACTTAGCATAGCATAGTATTTTATAGACGAGGCAACCGATCTGCCGTTTCTTTGGTTGTGGGATGTAAAATAAATTGAGTAACTACTGATATCTCCAAGGATTGTGATAGAAATAATGGAAGGAATGAATTGTTGTATTGAGATGAAGAAGACTTTGTGATGAATTGGTTGCCTTGAGAAGATTGGGAGTTTGTTTTAGAGCACAATAAATTTAAAATGCCTATTAGTTATTCCAAAGTTTAAAAGTTAAGGTGATAGGTGATACCAGCATAAAAGTCCAAGAATGAGCAGCCTTTGAGGTGGGAAAAAACATCAGAAATCTATTGTCCTGAAAGTCTAATGAAAGAATAATTTGACAGTGATTAGCTGTGTCAAGTGCTACTTACAAGCCAACTAAGATAAGGACAGAGAATCAACCTTTGGGTTTAGAGGTGTATCTGTCATTTGTGTGAAGTACATTGAGGGAAAGGACCTCAGAGGTGTGGGAGAGGTGAGAAAGCCTTGGCATGAATCTTAGAGGAAAGGAGAAATGGAATTGGGGCGTGAGTATGCAGCAATCCTTAGGGCTATAAAGACCAAGAGAGAAAAGGTACTGTAGCTAGTATAGAGCATGGGGTCAATAGAGGTCTTTGTTGTTCATTATTTCAAAGATGGTAAAAATTACATGTTTATAAGTTTATGAGAATGACTAATAGAAAGAGAAAAATTAGCGGTTCTGAAAAAGAGAAAGCACAGGCCAAACACTCTTCTATGTGTTAAACAGGACAAGAGAGATGCAATATGAATAGGTGTGAATGTATATTTGTATATGTATATTTATATAGTTCTTCTTCAAAATTAATCATAATAAACCATCCATTAAATACAAAAAAGATTGAACAGTGATTTCTTGGGAGGAGAGAGAGATTAAGATAAATATTTTCTAGTAAAGCAAATCTGTGTGATACTTTGGGAAAAACTTTGATGAATGTTTCACTCTCATTTAGTTTGTTCCAAATATGTTTCATTAACTGTTTGTGGAAACAAGAGTGAAGCCTAAGAGGTCTTTGTTGTTCATTATTTCAAAGATGGTAAAAATTACATGTTTATAAGTTTATGAGAATGACTAATAGAAAGAGAAAAATTAGCGGTTCTGAAAAAGAGAAAGCACAGGCCAAACACTCTTCTATGTGTTAAACAGGACAAGAGAGATGCAATATGAATAGGTGTGAATGTATATTTGTATATGTATATTTATATAGTTCTTCTTCAAAATTAATCATAATAAACCATCCATTAAATACAAAAAAGATTGAACAGTGATTTCTTGGGAGGAGAGAGAGATTAAGATAAATATTTTCTAGTAAAGCAAATCCGTGTGATACTTTGGGAAAAACTTTGATGAATGTTTCACTCTCATTTAGTTTGTTCCAAATATGTTTCATTAACTGTTTGTGGAAACAAGAGTGAAGCCTGCTTCTATATCAGACACAGATTTCCTGACAAGTGGTTAGGGGTCCTTGATGAAAATCTTTTGGAGGAGGAGACAATGTAGCTCTGAGGGGTATGAGTTCTTGAATGGAAAATAAACTGTCATGGGAAAAACTCAGAGCATTTTAGTGTGTCAAACATTAATATCCACTCACATTGACAGATCTTATAATCAGATCCTTGATTTGAGCCCATGACTGAGACTTCAGCCTAAGCAAGCGCGTTTCTCCCTTTATTAGTGTTTAATTTGCTTTTCTCAGGACTGCTGAGTCCACTTATTCAAATCTGGCTCTCACTAAAACATCAGTAAGCCAATTAATCCATTTCCTTAATGAGAACTCTCTATTACAAGAATGAGTAACGGCATAAATTTATATTGAATCTATCAGTCTTGCATTTGGTGGGGAGAATGCCAATTATCCAAGCAGTCTGGTTCATTACTGCAGCATTGGACTGCTTTGCTGAATAAGCCTGCTGTTCGATTACAACAGCGGTGGGGATGGAGGGCTTGGGACGGATTATTTTTTGCGGGCCTGTTATATAACAGGATGGCCTGGAAGCTCTGTGTGCATTCCCATTTTCCCTGCCTGTGTCTGAGGACCTGCTGCTTATTGTACATTTTGGGAAACTGAGACTCGTAAGTTGGAAAGTTAGTGAACTGAGAGGCCAGAATTTTCACCCAGTGGCCTCCGAAAAAGATGTCAGGCATAGAATTACTAAGAAACCTACTAAAGGATCCCACTACATGAATTCTGTCATGATTAAAATGATCATTTTCAATTTCATCATAGATTTAAGTGTGGATCAGCATGAAGGGAGCCAGGATGATCCAAATTTAATAATAAATACTCAGAGAGTAAGCCAGGTTCTCACCTCTCATCTTCTTAGACATTCTTTCCTTGACATTACAACCTCATGTCCAGACCGTGCTCCTAAACAGAATGTCAACCTCATCACTATATTATTATTATATACTTTGTACTTTTATTTCTATCTGAAATCTACTTTATCAACTATCATAATGTTGTAAGGTTCAAAAAATATGTATGCAAGGTCTTTGGAATTTGTAAAGCTTTAGCAATGCTTTCTGTATTACTATATTCTTTTCATTTGACAATTTCTACATGAACACATTTTAATATTTTAATGACTTTGTGAGGGAATTATTCTAACAGTTAGTCTTTTCTAACTAAAAATAATACACATGTGGCACATGAATATGATGATTTTTTTTCTTTCCTGGTTAAGATATAGCTTCTGAAGTACATACAGGAAATAACAGTCATCAAATTTATTCTCGCTTTACTTTCTACCACTATCCTTTGATCTTTCCTTGAACTATTTTATCACTATGGTATTATCAAAAAATCTCACAAGTTGTGTGTAGACCAGACATTGGGTTGCCTAGATATTTGATCAAACAGCAGATGGGTGTTTCTGAGAGGGTGTTTTGGGGTGAGATTAACATTTGAATCATTAGACTGAGTAGGTTGCTCTCCCTGCTGTGAGGGGCCTCGTCCAATCAGTTGAAGGCCCGAGTAGAACAGAAAGACTGATTTGCCTTTTAACTGAGACACCAGCTTTCTCCTGCCTGTGGACTCATATTGAAACATCAGTTCTCTTTGGGCCACAAGCCTGCTGGCCTTCAAACTGGAACCACACCATTGGCTCTCCTGGTTTTCAGGTCTTTTCCAACTGTGTTAATTTTAACTCTTTCCAAGGCAATGGCACCCCGCTCCAGTACTCTTGCTTGGAAAATCCTATGGACGGAGGAGCCTGGTGGGCTGCAGTCCATGGGATAGCGAAGTTGGACCCAACTGAGCAACTTCACTTTCACTTTTCACTCTCATGCATTGGAGAAGGAAATAGCAATCCACTCCGGTGTTCTTGCCTGGAGAATCCCAGGGACAGAAGAGCCTGGTAGGCTGCTATCTCTGGGGTCGCACAGAGTCAGACATGACTGACGTGACTTAGCAGCACCAGCAGTATCCCAGTCAGGAAAATAAATGGTTCTATTATCAACATTTTCTAGAATTTATAGTAAATTTATGAGCAAATAAATAGCCATGTGGGGAAATATACATATATATATGTGTAGTAGNGAGCCTGGTAGGCTGCTATCTCTGGGGTCGCACAGAGTCGGACACTAGTGAAGCGACTTAGCAGCAGCAGCAGCAGCATATGTATATATATATTTTTCTGAATCCCTCAGTGGTACAAATCAAGATGAAGAAATAATCTGAGTGCTAGGTTGATCCTGTCATTTTATCATTTGCTGTTAGGCTGTAACCAGGTACTGAGTCCTTCACAAAGCAAGAGAGGGCTAGAGTGCTAGACATGAAGTGATAGATGTATAGAACCTAGAAGGCAGAAAGAGAGAAGCAGACGGGTGGGCCACAAGCAAAGCAGTAAAGATCCATAACAGTTCTAAAGTAGCTAACTAAAATTGTTCCAGGAAAATATCATGGAACATGGTCAGGACTTTCTCTTAAAAGAAAATGCAGTTTGTTTAAGATCTTTGGAGGTTTTCAGGTACCTCCTAGGAGACATTTGGGAAAGCAGGGGATCCTATTTTAATGCCCAGAGAGTTTTACTGACTGTGAGTTGATGGATGAAGAACGAGCCTGTCCAAAATACCAGTGGAAGTTTTAAGAAATACTAGCAAAAGATTTTTAGCTAATCACACTCTAACCTCAGTAGACATAGAATTCAGCTGTTTTCCATATTGTCTCTGATTTCCTATGTGATATGGCCATCATTTTAAATTGAATTGATAAGGAGATGAATTGAAATGATGGTCATATCACATGATGTTTTTATAAGTGAATGTGTATGTCTGTGTATGTCTCTTGTTAAAAGATACATGGGAGAATCTTAAAAAAATTTATGAGTTTATTTGGTCAAAAGTAAATTTCAGTCAGGTAACACCAAAGCAGGGGTGCTTAGGAACACTGCTCTGACAGGAGCTGGAGGAAACACTTTTACAGAGAAAAGGCAAGGAAATTACTGACTGACCATAGCTTAACAACCGGTTGCTTGGTTGTGATTGGTTGTCCTTGGGCTTGGATTGCGTATCCTTGAGGCATCTAGGCTTAGGGTTTGGTTTACCAAAAGTAGGCCACCATGGTTTTGGAGCCACCTCTGTGTAATGGCCTCTTTGTCTAATTAACTAAACTAGTATATTTATCCGTGTTCATAAAACTTCTCTCAGGTCCTCTGACAATGAAGTCAGAATTTGGACTTTTATATAGGAACTTTTTTTACAGTTTCAGATTAGTTGTACTTTTGTAATTCCATTTCCTTAAATATTTATATAGGAAATGTTTTGATAAATTGCAGTATGTCAGAAAGGGGAGGGCTGTCATTTTGAAAGATACACCCACCGCCACCATCACTGCCATAAAGCACAGCTTCAGCAGCCTCTGAATGTAAAACTGAAGGTGAGATTACAGCTGATGTAATAGTGTCATCTGCTAAATGGCCATTTCCGACTTTAATGAGCTCTCCCATGCCAGTAATGTTTTTATATTCCTGAAAGGAGAAATATGGTGTGACCACCCATTCTTTCAGGAAATATATACATGTACTAGAATATATACATGTACTAGAGGGATAGAATATGTTTCTTTTTCAACGAGTTAAGCCCACTCCTTAAATGTAGATAATAGACTTAGTGGATGGGCAAAATTTGTAGATTAAGACTCTGAAGCTGTGTGATAAGGCTAATCATTGAAATAGATCTGATAAAGGTATTTCTATAGAGCTGTGTGATATTATTGTCTTCTTCCTGTGATTTTGAAATGACTTATAATGTAGAGATACCATGATATACTCTGGAGAATATACATTGAAAAATATTCTTGCTTCCACAATTTATGCTGTGAATTAATTATACTGTAAACTCTGCTCCTTTCAAATGCAAGTGTGAGTTCTGGACACACTGGTACCATGAATAATTGGCAAGTGGAGTACTGTGAAATGTATCAAAAACAATGGCTCATAGTGGACTTAGGTCTATAGAAAGGGAGATCATTTGAAGAAACTAATAGAAACAAGATTTAAAGTTTTATTTATGTTGAAGTAACAGATAGCATATTCAATGATCAGAAGAGAGTCAGATAAGAAGAAAAAAAAAGAGTTAAGCATGAGGGTACCCACCAGGAGTATTATTTTTTCAGAGAAAACAAGTCAGTGGAAGAAAAACATATTTTAAAAGTGCAAGGTGATATGTGGTTTTAGCATCATGTAGCATCTCTGGCCTAATACAAAATGTTGTTAAATCTATACTTTAATAAGAAAGGTACTTATTTCCCAAGGCAGCAGTTCTCACTGCTGCGTTGCAATCTCTTCACAAGTATATCATCAAATTTTGAGCCACATGTATTTTTTAAAAATAGCTTACCATATGTGATGTTATAGTGAAGTTGCTCAGTCATATCCAACTCTTTGCGATCCCATGGACTGTAGTCTACCAGGCTCCTCTGTCCATGGGATTTTTCAGGCAAGAGTACTGGGGTGGGTTGCCATTTCCTTCTCCAGGAGATCTTTCCAACCCAGGAATCAAACCTGGGTCCCCCGCATTGTAGGCAGACGCTTTACCATCTGAGCCACCAGGGATATAAATGTTACAGTGATGACTGTCAAAGAGAATACTGATCCACGTAGTGCAATGTCATATAGAGACAAAAACAGCTGACTGTGAAAGTAAGAGTAAAGTAGCATCAAGCATGTACCAATGGAAGGTCAGATATTTACTGCCAGAGTGACAATTCTTTCCCATCAGCCCAGTGGGGAGTTGGTTAGGGAAGGAAACTGTTTTACTTATGACAGTGCTGAAAGGTCCCCAAATGAATAGTACCACGACTGTGAACAGTTTTATAAACTCCATGAGATACTGTCATTCTGCAGTCAGGATTCTCCTATAATTATTGCTGGCTTGTTTAGAGTGATTTGGGCCGTTTTATCCATTCCAGTTTGCTGCCAAAAAAGCTGGTGTCTGAAAACGTGTTTCAGTGAAACCACATAAATATTGTGAATTATGCCTTAGGGCCAGGATGCTACAGCAAGCTGCCCAATGTAAATATGAAACCAAAGGCAAAGGCAAAGTCATGGGCACAGAGATGGGATCTCTTTTTGCTAGAAAGAAGGCCAAGCATACATTATGATAAACCATGGTGGAGCTTCCAGAATGAATTCTAAAAACCTTCAAAAATCTGCTGAAATGGCTTTAGAGTCAACAAAGGAGACTGTTGCCTGCAACTTACTCATTTAAAATGAGTCTCTGAATATCTCTCCACCCAGTAGTAACTAGATGAGTAGACTGAGCTATGTATTTATTTGATACGCATATAATAGGAAACCAACAGCTGGGAGGAGTAAAGGGGAAGTAACTTGTTGGCTCTACTCTTTGAGGAGAAACTCTTGATCTCTTTGATGGAAATGAAAGACAGTTCTGAGCAGTGAGAGCCTCCATCAGCTGCGTTCCAAATGAATCCTAGAAATCAGAGCTACCCCTTTGTTTTACNTTGAGGAGAAACTCTTGATCTCTTTGATGGAAATGAAAGACAGTTCTGAGCAGTGAGAGCCTCCATCAGCTGCGTTCCAAATGAATCCTAGAAATCAGAGCTACCCCTTTGTTTTACGGTTATGAAGAGATTTTTAAATGTCATTTCTGTCAAAACAAAGCAATCAAAGATTAAGAAGACTTCCTGATTGATGTGATCAGTGGCCTTATGATCATAGTTTAAAAGAGACCAAACAAAACAAAACCACTGACTCACCTACAAACTTTAGAATGATTCACTGGTAAGTTGAAGATTCTTTATGCAACATTGTAAAAGGGACTACTGTCATTGCTCTGATGTTATAAGACCATTTTAAAACAACTTTTCTGGGGGAACCTCTTCCAAATTTCATACATATTTATCAATACCACAATTTTTCATTGACCACTTATTTTATGAGCATGTTTACCTACCTTTTTCATAATCAGGACCATGGCTAACTCCCTCACCTTCTTTGGGAACTTGGAATTAATAAAATGTCATCTCAATAAAGGCTGCTCGGATTACTCTACTTAAAATTACCAACTGCACTCTTCCTTCACCTGGTACTCCAATTCCTTTTTATTCCGTTCAGTTTGCCCCTCTTCTATAGCACTTAGCATTTTCTGAAGTTCTGCATAGCAGTATTTATTTTCTGCCTCCATTATTCTCCTTCCCCCACTAAGAATATAAATACTATGAGGACAGGGATCTTTGTTTTCTTTTATTGCATTTTAAAAAAAGAAAAAAAAAAACTTCCTAAAGTTGGAAAAAAGTATATTATCTAAATTAGCATATTAAAATTGGACACCCACGTTGAAATTCTAAAAGCAAAGCAATGAAAAACTTATAAGAAAAGTTTTTAAGGACTCAGTCAGGAAAACAGCTGTGTCAGAAAATTGCCTTGTGGATGTAAATTGAAATGTAAATCTTCTGTGAGCCGTTAATTTTCTGCAAAATACATTTGGCTCATTAGTGGGGCAGTGGGACTACCCATTAGCTGAGTGGAAAGAAATAGACCATCAGTGCCCTAACCCAAGGCCCACAGTCTAATTTTTGAGAAGATATCTATTTGAATTTTTAATCACTTCATGGCAAATAGATGGGGAAAAACTGGAAACAGTGACAGGCTTAATTTTCTTGGGCTCCAAAATCACTGTGGACGGTGACTGCAGCCATGAAATTGAAAGACTCTTGCACCTTGGAGGAAAAGCTATGACAAACCCTAGTCAGCATATTTGAAAACAGAGACATCACTTTGCTGACAAAGANGACAGGCTTAATTTTCTTGGGCTCCAAAATCACTGTGGACGGTGACTGCAGCCATGAAATTGAAAGACTTTTGCTCCTTGGAGGAAAAGTTATGACAAACCCTAGTCAGCATTTGCTGACCAAGATATGTGTAGTCAAAGCTATGTTTTTTCTAGTACTCATGTACAGATGTGAGAGTTGGACCATAAAGAAAGCTGAGCACCAAAGGACTGATGCTTTCAAACTGTGGTGCTGGAGAAGACTCTTGAGTGTCCCGTGGGCAGCAAGGAAACCAAACCAGTCAATCCTAAAGGAAATTAACCCTGGATTTTAGTTGGGAGGACTGAGGCTGAAGCTCCAATAGTTTGGCCACCTGATGTGAAGAGACGACTCATTGGAAAAGACTTTGATGCTGGGAAAGATTGAGGGCAGGAGCAGACGGGAAGACAGGGGATGAGATGGTTGGGTGACATNCAAACCAGTCAATCCTAAAGGAAATTAACCCTGGATTTTAGTTGGGAGGACTGAGGCTGAAGCTCCAATAGTTTGGCCACCTGATGTGAAGAGACGACTCATTGGAAAAGACTTTGATGCTGGGAAAGATTGAGGGCAGGAGCAGACGGGAAGACAGGGGATGAGATGGTTGGGTGACATCACTGACTCCGTGGACATGCGTTTAAGCAAACTCTGGGAGATGGTGATGGACAGGGAAGCATGTTGTGCTGCAGTCTATGGTGTCACAAAGAGTCAAACATGACTTAGCAACTGAACAACAACAAAATCAAAATAAAATAGTAAGGGAGAGTTGAGAGAAAAAGGTTCTTCCTTGAATTCAACACATTTATCATTCAATCTATCATCAAATGTTGTTGAAAATTTCATATATATGTAACAATTGATAGAACCTGTCATAATTCCCTCAAGTAATTTGTTTATGCATGCCCTTAGGGAATAAATGAAATGTGCAACAAACCCTCTCACTTCAGTCATATTAAGAAGTTTAATTACCAGAAAAAAAAAAAAACTGACAACACGTTTATCAGTCATGATTAGTGAATGGCAGGTAACTCTTGGGGAACCTATGTCCTTGAGACCCATTCCCTATATTGACTAATGACACTATATTCCAAAGCTCGTCTGTGAAGTCTTTGCATGCAGAGTCTGAATATGCTCTCTCTTNAAAAAAAAACTGACAACACGTTTATCAGTCATGATTAGTGAATGGCAGGTAACTCTTGGGGAACCTATGTCCTTGAGACCCATTCCCTATATTGACTAATGACACTATATTCCAAAGCTCGTCTGTGAAGTCTTTGCATGCAGAGTCTGAATATGCTCTCTCTTCATACTGATATGTTTTATGAAAATTACATACAGCATTTTATAGTCCCCAAAATATAACACCCATCTCTCCTACTTCCAGCAGTAGCATGGGTAAGTTTCCTTTATCCTCTGTTCCTGAAAATGAGTCCAAAGAGTAGGTGCCACTTACTTTCCCCTCTACCTGAGATATATTCTTTCCTGAAATACTATGGAATGAAACCTTAATTTTTTGCTGAAACCTCCCTTCTTTCAATATTTTGAATGGTTGTATTTTTTTGTGCCTTGACAGGAGCAACTTTCCTTCCCAAATGGGTTCTACAAAATTCTCTGTCCATACTCAAGATCTGTATTCTTGCTGTCTTTTCTGTTTTGAAATATTGCTTTTTGTCATAAGACATTGTGATTTGAGGTTGTGTCAAGTAAATCTTATATTAATCTCAAAACTAGCTTCTGACTACCTATAACAAAATAGCCTAAAAGGTAATAATGATTTCTTAAAATGCATGCAGTTTTCCTTACTAGTTGTACTAGGGTAATTAACAACAACTATAGCAGCAGACAGTGTCTTATGGCATAATACAGCATGTGATATATATCATTTGTTCAACATAGGGTGGCAGGATTTGAAGAAGAGGATCTGCTCTACACAATAACTCAGAATCTAGGCTAATGGAAGCTGTGCTTCAGTTGTATCTGACTCTTTGCAACCCATGGCCTGCCAGGCCCCTCTGTCTATGGGGATTCTCCAGGCAAGAATACTGGAGTTGGTTGCCATGCAGGTAATGGATGCTATACCATCTTATACCAACAGCCTTGGAAACATGGCAGGGAAATAGAGAGATGGAGGGTTAGAGACCTGGACTCTTAACTCTCTGCCCAGAAGTGACTGACATCACTTCATCTTAACAATCATTGACTAAAACCGGTCACATGGCCCCAACCCAATTACAAGGGATTCTGAGAAATGAAGTTGAACGCATGGAATATTTGGTGAGAACTGTCTCTGCCACAGATGTTTTGCCCATCAACTATTGGCACAAACTTAGGATAAAGCAAGCTTTGAACTTAACATAATTTTAATAAAAATGCATTTTTAATCTGTGTAGGAATTGTGACAGCATAATCAAAGACAAAATAAATTGTATAAATATAAAAGAAACTTTCAAAAATAACACTAAAGCTACTGAAAAAAACTTCTCTGACAAGTTTCTCTGGTGCTACTCAGATATTCTCTAAATGACACAATTAAGTGAGCAGGAGCAAATTCAGCTCCTAGCTTCCCTATTGACCATCAGATGGGCCCATAAACCAAACTGTTAATACACAGAGCTCATTTATCTGTTGTCAACTCACTTTAATTTATTTTTTCGATTATTGCCCCTAAGAGATAAATTCTTTCAACTTTTCCTCCCTGCACATTATTATGAGGCATTTACTTATTTCTCTAGATAAATGAATGTAATTACAATGATTAATGTTTTGTACATTAAACATTACAATGGAAGGGACTTTTCCCTTCACTTTTGCAAATAGAAAAAAACAGTATTTGTAAAGTCATGGTATTAATTAAAAAATAACCTTTATATTTTAGAATGCCTTCAGATTTTAAAAAAAGTTATGAAGATGGCACAGACTTTCCATATACTCCCCACCCAGTGTACCCTGTTATTAGCATTCTACATTGTGTGGTACATTTGTCCCAATTAGTAAATCAATATGGATATATTACCATCCACAAAAAGGTATACTTCACTGAGACTTTCAGATTCCCTTAGTTTCTACCTAATGTCCGCTTTCTGTTCCAAGACCTCATCCGGGGTATTACATCGCATTTAGTTGTCATGTCTCCTTGGGCTCCTCTTGGCTGTGACGGTTTCTGTTTGCTTGTTTGCGATGACTTCTCAGTGTTATGGATTCCTGGTCAGATGTTATGGAGACTGTCCCTCAGGAGGGATTGTCCAGTGTTTCTCTCAGGATTAGGCAGAGGATATGGGTTTAGGCCGGGGAAGGCAACGGCACCCCACCCCAGTACTCTTGCCTGGAAAATCCAATGGACGGAGTAGCCTGGTGGGCTGCAGTCCATGGGGTCGCTAACAGTCGGACAGACTGAGCGACTTCACTTTCACTTTTCTCTTTCATGCATTGGAGAAGGAAATGGCAACCCACTCCAGTATTCTTGCCTGGAGAATCCCAGGGATGGGGGAGCCTGGTGGGCTGCCGTCTATGGGGTCACACAGAGTTGGACACGACTGAAGTGACTTAGCAGCAGCAGC